>JAFNEN010000684.1:0-334150 GCA_019343175.1 Oedothorax gibbosus | reverse complement strand
AGACCCTCAAAAAATATTTTTTAGAGTTTAAAAAAAAGCTGGGACCCAAAACATGAAATAGGGCTTTTCTTTTTTTTTCCAACACAAAAATATAATAAAAAACCCCTCTAAAAAAAACCACCCTCCACAAATTTTTTCCCCTTTCCCCTGTTTATCAAACCTTTCCACAAAAAATATCTATTGTAAAGTAAGGAATAGTAAATTTGAATAAAATACATCAATAAATATCTTTAGAGAGAAAAAATCTGGTGTTTTTCCATAAAACATATGATTTTTTTTTTTCAAACTTAGCATGCAGAAATAAGCCCCAAAATTAAAATTTAAACCAAACATTCTTTAAAAACAACAATATCAACAAATAACTTCCACCCTCTTGTTTATCAAACCTATCCCACGTACTTTTAAAAGTTTTTTAAAAAAGGGAAAATAGCGTCCCCCAAAAATTTTGTCCACCAAAAAAAAAGGAAATGACCCGGCCCCAAAAAGCCCTATCATTATCGAAATTGCTGAAAAAAAAATTTTGGGGACAATAACGGGTCAAAACCCATTGTGCGGAAATGATTGCAGGAGATGAGTATACCCCATTCCGCTCTGAATATCACTTGATGTAGGCTTGATGATAACTCTTGAGAATGTTATGTAAGGGATTTGGTCTTTGACGACGAATGTATGGATCTAACAATCACTTCAGAGTCAATATGAATGTAGAAGCAATTGTTAGTCTCGGGAAGTCCTCATTATTAAGGAATTTCAAACTAAACCTATGCCTCAAGTTAAATGTACACACACGTATTGAAAATTATTGTTGGGGTTTGTCACGTTGTTTTTTGCGTATTTTTTTACATTTTAATGAGTAAAAAAGTTTTATTTTCCTGTACAAAACTTGTTGGAGGCCAAGTTGACTTTGTATTTTTGTTTCAGCAATTATATTATTCTTAAACTTTTAACAAATGTAGATTCTTGCTTGCTACGTCTCATAATTACACAGTAAGAAAAAAAGAATATTTCTACTGTTACCAATCTATCTGCATTCTGAAACTACTGCAGTTAACTGTAAAACTATATCTCAATTTATCACACGACATGTTTTCTCTGCAAACAAATTTAAATTTTTAACCACTGATACATATTGCAACTGTTGAGAAGAGATATTTTTCCGTTTTGGTTACAAAACAAAATTTGAGATACACAAACTTCTTTCTTGGCCGCGATTGTTTGGTTCTCAATGCATCTGACTCTTTCCATGGCTTCGAAATGGGTTTCTATACGGGTCATGGATGCAGCATTTGATTTCAATGCACCCTGAGCTACAGAAAATTTCAGTTACGTACGAATATTTTCTGTATTGTTTTGCTAATGAGAATTCTGTATTAAACATATATTTTTCGTAGCATTACGGATATTTTTGGCAACTTTGCTGTCAGAATTTTTCTGAAATATAACGGGATTTTTTTAGTGTTTACTTCTAAAAAATCTATTTAACTATCGCTGAGACTAAAATTGAGATTATAGTTTAGTGAGGAGAAATACATACTATAACATTGCGTTGTAATAACTGGTATTCATGAGTCCGCAGCATTCCTCTATGAATATCACTTGATCTACTTAACAGGATGATACTCTTGGAAAAAAAACTCTCTGAAGCATGTATTTGTCATAAATAAAATGAAAGAAAAATCATAATTCTTTAGTTTGGGATTTGGAGAACACAGGACTTTCAATCTATACCAATGATCTACGCAGTCCAATTAAAAGATTTTATTTTATGAACAGACCGTCTGTATCTTCAACTAATACATACATTAAATATAATCCTTACAAATTAGTCATTTTAAACTACGCTTTTTTTTATTTGAAAAGGATTTAGTTGAAAAAAAGTATCCTCTGTTTTACATTTCAATTGCAAAGACAATGTTTTACATTTCAATTGCATTTTGTTGGAATGGCCCATTAAATATAATAAGATACCATAATATATATAAGATACCATAAAAGAAAAGTATTGATAAACAATTTTTCATTTTTACTTTATAAATTAAAATAGTTTCTGGTAAGTTTTTATGGTAAAGGGCACACATAAATTTCTACCATAAAGTAGTAGCATGAAATATAAATCTAAGAAAATAATCTAGAAACGCAGCATAAATTCAAAGAAATTTAAGAGTTCCAGATCTTTTACAATGACTTCTTTCGAAAAATTATTATAATCTGAAACGGAGCTTAACGCGAAATTACTCTCTTTCTCATTAAACGCAGTAATGAGCAGTCATCTATAACACGAGTAAAATAATGAAATTTCCGTGGTCACCCTAGTTAATTCCCTTTCGAGAAACATGGATTTCCATGAAAAGGAAATGGAGCAAATAATTTTTGGCTGTACGAAATAGGTGAGGTTTTAGTTTCAATTCTCATGGGGGTGCAAATCTGTATGATAGAGCGAGATAGGCGTAAGTCGGAAAATAATATTTTACACACACTGAAAGATGTCTTGTAAAAACTTCAGCAATATTTATGGTTTGTCAAAATTGTTTCATGGTAATTGAAAATATATGATCTCTTAATAAATAATAATTTAATTTAATAATAATTTGGAAATAAAGGAAATTCCATTCTTCTTTTGTTTGTTTTGTTTTGCGAATTCCGTTAAAATTGCGATTTATTCCACCTTTGTTTTTACAAAATTACTTTTGTAGTTCTGTAAGTATTAGTTTTATCTTACAGATATCTATATTTTTAAGCATATTTTACAGTACACTTGATTAGGTGATTTCTTCGGTTTTATTTTTTGACATAATTTCTCATTTCTGACATGGTTATTTACACTATTTTTCAAGGCTGAGCGTCGATAAAAAGCCATTTTAATTTCCCAACGCTTACTTGAATTATTACCATGTATTTTTTTGTTAAGTGTTAAGGCACGTAACTTTGTGACGCGATAGGCTTTTAAAAGAACAAGATGAAACTATGAAACTGCTGAAGTATGCAAAATGAAAGCTATTTAGATAAGGTGCGGTATTTTGCATCGTTAATTACAGAAGTATACTTTTTATACTTTTAATAAGTTTTAAAAAATATATTAGCTTTTCATACAGACAAGCAATGAAATGTTGTGAATTTTTTATATTTCACTTTTAAATAAAAATAATAAAAAAACATTTACTCACCCTTGTCTCTCAGATGTTTAGCGTAATTATATACTTCAAAAAGCAGGCAACGTGTACTGGTTTAGCATTGCTCTTAGTGGGTTTCTGTACATTAAGTTCAGACACCTGAAATATTTACCTAGAATCATTGCGTGATCAGTAAAATTATGTTAAACTTGAAAATGAATTAAATGAGGCTTCCTTCGGATATATTTCATTCGTATTACTTGCTTCCGATAATACTATAATTGCACGCTCATTGAAACGAAGAAATTAACTAATTAGAAGGAGGTAGCATTGTACTCAATTGATTTTTCTGGAATGCATAGTTTTATATCTGCTAAGTAATTAGCTAAAGTTCCAATGTTTCGTTTAAATTAACCAGTTGATTTTCTAGTTGAAAAGAAAAAATAATCAAAAGGATAAAAAATTCTGAAATTAAAATTACATTCTCTGTTATTGTATTTGAGAAGGATTTTTGTAAAATTCTAGCTTTAAAGTAGGTTTCTTATATACATTTGAAATCAACTTGTTAAAAATAATAGTGTAACTAATATTGTGATAACTTGATATTAAGTCAAACATTTCCATGCATATGGTTTGTATGATAATTAGTATGTAAAACTAAGTCGGTAAAACGATAGTGGGAAAATTAGGTAATGTGTATTATGTTATTAAATTATTTACATTAAAAAAACGATTTATTTTTACTTTTTGTAAATAGTTAATTTTTTAATTGGCAGTTGTCTTAGTTTAAAATAGTTTGTAAATAAATACGCAAGTAAAAGAGTTTATAGAAATAATGGACTTACGAGGCTTAAGATATCTTGAATAAAAAATTTCTAAAATATTATATATATCATTGTATAATTTAAAAAACAAACAGAAAGTATTGAAAACCTGATAGTGAAAATTGTTTAATTAAATAACTTTCCCCAATGTATGTAGAACTCAATTTTTTAATTAAGTGAATTATTTTTTATAATAAAATACATAATTAATGTATCTACTAACGTTGACTTAAATTGGTAAAAGAGTTTCGTCATTTCATCGACATTTACAAAATACGACTTCAGAAACAGATTTTAGCCTGTATCTTTTTATATTATTTTAGTTTATACCAAATTTATGTTAAGTTCATTAACATTCACCACCTCAGAAACATCTTTCAAAACTCAGAATCGACTTTCACGATTATAAATATGTATAACTCAATTTTTTCGTATAGTAGAGTTACCGTTATTGAAATAAGGCCTTCAATTATTCCTCGTGAGCAAAACCCAGCGGCGCTTTATGCTTTTCTTAATATTTAAAGACGCGATCGCAAGCACGATGGCTCACTAAAAAGCAATAGCATGCAATTACATGGTCCAACATCCCCACTGGGAGGTGTTGGTAGCCCTGTGTCGCAAAGAGGGGCCATTGCGGACAATTCAGAGTTACGTGATCTGGCTCATGATAAACAAGAAACCAGAGATATTGGGGGTAGGTTCATTCTTGGAAACAGTTTGTAGCATTCTTGGGGCGTTAGTGAATTTATTTTAAGATGTTGTTTCATTTGCTCTTGTCATATAAAATGAATTCATATAGTGTTTAAAAAGGTATTTTAGATGATGAATAGGTGGAAATAATGTGTTTATTTTTTTTTATTGTGTTGCAAAAACGAAGGTGTAGAAAGTTTAACTATGTGTTTTATATGGGAAAAAAAATTGTTTAAGGGGGGAATGTGAACGGTAGTTGGGTCTCTCAACCGAAGTCTTCTCTCTGTGTTAATCAATGTAAAAAATAAATTTTGATGCCAAATTACTTCGTCTGTATTGAATAATTTAACAAATAATTTTAGATATAGTGAATGTAGCTGGCTTACAAGTCGAATTATAGAGCCTTTTAACCAGCTACATTTATTATGAAGAAACTGTTTGTAAAATGTATTTTAAGTAATTCTAATAATTTGGAAATATAATTTTTCCATAGGATGCAGCTTTGTGGTGACCCGGAACTCTTATTTACCCGGTATGAATATTTGAATGCCGAATATGGCGCATGAAATATTTGTTGTTAAAAATTCAATAATTTTCGGAAATGTGTTTTGTGGGAAAAAGTTCTAATAAAGAGAAAGTTTTTGTTTATGATGAATACTACGTGCAACTTTCGGTACTTATGTAATAATCCACAAAAGCCCGAATCCACAACAAACTGTTGCTTGAGAGCAGGCAAGTATTTATAAGGCATTCGGCTCTTCACAAACTCGTCTTGATAAGATGGGGATGTGATGAAAATTCAAAACTAAATTTCAGAGCAGAATTTCATGCTCTATTTAGGAGTGCGTTTTTCCAATTTGCCGGGCATTTATTTTGAAATGTGCACTGAATAATTAGGACAACTGTGTTCATTTTATATGATGCATTCTTTCGGAAAACTGTTTAGCGTTTTTTTTGATTTTAGAAATGCCGTTTTTCTAAGCGTTCAATTTCAAGAACAAAATTGCCATTCGATTGATAAGGCGCAGATCTGATCCTTAAAGTATTACACGCGAAATGCATGGTTGTTAAACGTTTGGGATTTTATACCGAGTCGTGGAGGTAATTTTTTTAATTTTGATTTTTACATAACGATCATGTTTTTTAGATTAATGAAATCTTTGCGAGAATGTAACTAAACGTAGTTGTATAAAAATGTTAACTTAATTTCTAGAATCTTAATTTGACGAATACTTGATTTACTAGGCATTTTGTCTAAAAAACTTTCAGAGAATTTAATTACAATTATTACAATAATTATTATTTAAGTAATATAACAATTCTGATTTTACACGGGAAAACGTTGAAATTTTAACAAGAAAGTGGGTCTGCTTCAAATGGATTTGAAACGAATAACTTGTATGTTTTAAATAGTTCGTCTGTATACTTTTTTTGACAATCAATTAATAGAAGTAAATTAAGATCCCCCACCTGTCTAAACATTAAGATAAATTTAGTATTAAAAAAAATGTGTATACATACTACGCATGTAAAGTCTGTAAAATATATTTTAACAATCATTGTTATTAAAAACTATCATTAAGTACTAAGTGATAAAGTATTTTACCATGAGTAAGCCAGTATAATTTTGAATTATTCGGGAATAAATCTAATTATTAAGAAACACTTAATCCTAGAGTTTAAATAGCAAATATCAGAATGAAACGGATTACCCAATGTCGCTTTAACCAGGAGGGCGATTTTCCAAATACCCATAAATGTTTCTAAATATAAAACCCCGATATCAAAACTTAAATCGGCGACTTCCAAATAAATTCTAATTCCTTTCATTGGCCATGACTTTGATTTATATTTGCAAAGAAAAACAGGATCCACCTGAAATCAATGACTAAATATTAAGCGCAACCATTTGAACCTATTCCTTTAGTTTCCGTCTCACTCTTGGCTTCACCTTTTATGAAAATAAAAACAAATTTCAAATCGAGAATTCTAAATAAATTTAACCACAAAATGCACCCAATTTATTAATTGCCACCTTAGAACAATTAATTAAATCTAATTTAAATATTTTTAAATAAAAATCATAGACAAATTGTACGCAAAATCATGAATCAAATTTATTGACTATAATCGAATCTATGGAGTGTGTAATTTTGTATGTTCTAATTATAAGATATACCATTCCTAATTTTAAAACGCGCTCCAATTTGCAAGCTCCAATAGCGCAGTTGGTAGCGCGCTGAACAGCTACACAAATACCCCCAGATCAAATCCCGTGCTCCTTCCTTCCTACTTGGGTATAAATACAACTTAACTTCAAAATCTTCACTTATCCTGCAGTTTTTTAAATGTTTTTCCAATGAAGGAAATATTAAGGTTTTTTGATGAAGGGAAAATGGAGGCTTTTGATGAAGGAAAAGTGAAGGAACATGGTACCTAAAACTTCGCTTATCCTTCAGTTTTTATAAAGGTTTTTTTGTGAAGGAAAAATGGAGGTATTTGGAACCTAAAACCTTCACTTATCCTGCAGGTTTTCGAATGAAGGGAAAATAAAGGTTTTTTGATGAAGGTTTTTGGTTCCAAATACCTGCAGTTTTCCTGCAGCTTTCCTTCAATTTTTTTTCAAGGTTTTTTGCTGCTTTTCTTAGCTGGGAAGTAATTCTAAGTAAATTGGCTTATAATTTTTTCCCATAGGGTTAACGCTTTCGGTTCGGTGACCCGGCTACCTCTTCCATTTACCCGCGTATGGAAATGAATTTGAATGCCGAATATGGCGCATGAAAGAATTTTTTTTTAATGAGGCTCTTTTTTTCGTCGTTTTTTTGTTTTGTGGGAAAATAGTTCTAAAAGACAAGCTACTGTTACAAGCCTTTTTGTTTATGTTGAATACTAGGTGAAAACTACCATATCGTCTCCTTCTTTATTATCCCACAAAAGGCCCGATCCACAACAGATCCAGTGGACTATAAAAGCTGGCACGTAGCTTGTAATGGAAGGGCATTTCGGCTCCATCTACAACTCCGTTGAATAAAGATGCGGTGAGATGTCGCATCTGAAATATCAATAACTCGTTGAGGAGCAGGAATGTTTCGTCTCTATTATACGCCGTGCGCTTTTCCAATTTCGCCCGGGCATTTAGAATTTGATGTGATGTCGCCGAATAAATTTAGGACCACGGTGTCATTTTTATATGATGCATTCTTTACGGAAAACTGTTGCGTTTTTTTATTTGGGGTTTGTGTCTTATCGGGTTTCACCCGTTTCCAGAGCGAATTTCGATAATGTCCATAGTCGGAATGATAAGGCGCTGGTCTGACGCGCTTAAGGGGTCGTATTACACCGGTCGAAATGCGATGGTGGTAGAAGAGGGCAGTTTGGGAGAAGAATAGTACCGAGTCGTGGAGGAAATGTCTTGAATTTTGGATTTTTACATAACGCTCATGTTTTTTAGATGTAAGTGGAAATGCTTTTTGTGCGACGAATGTAAAGCTAGAAACGGGTAGTTGTGGATAAAACGATGTTTTAAGACTTCAATAAGATTAGATAGATCTGTGATTTTTTGACGAATTACCTTGATTTACTCAGGCATTCCAGATGAAAAAAGTAATTTATTTTAAATTACAATTATTAAAAAAAATTATATATTTAAAGTAATAAAGAATATTCTTATTTTATCACGGGAAAACTAGAAATTTTTAAAGAAAAGTGCACTGCTTCCATAATAGTTTGTTGAAGAGAATTGGGTACTTTTAAAAATAGTTCGTCATGTATAATTTGCTCTTGAAATTTACAGTTATTAGAAGTAATTAAGCCCCCCCCCACCTCTTCCCTAAACATAAAATAAACATTTAGCACTTTAAAAAATGTAGTATACATACTATGCATGTGAAAGTGCATAAAAAGTAATATATTAACAACATATGTTTTGATAAACAACTATACCAATTAAGTACAAAGTGATAAAGCTATTTTACCAATGACATTAGCCATTGATATGTTATATAAAAATACGGAGATATACAATGTCAGTACTATATAACAATAACTATAAATCCTAGAGAATTTCTAAACAGCAAACTATCAGAAATTGAAACCGGATACCCATACTGGTCCGCTTTTAACCAGGAGGGCGATTTTCCAAAAAACCCAACGAAATGTTGTTAAACGTCAATAAACCCCCACATCTCAAATAAACCTTATCCCAACTACTTCCCAAATAAAATCTCAATTCCTTTCATTAGCCATGACCTTCAGCTAGCTCAACTTGTCGAAAACACAGGTTCACCGGAAATTCCAATGATCTGTAATCAATTAGCTCACCCCCTCTGACCCTGCCCATTTGTTGTCCGATCTCACTACGTTCCGCTAGGGTTACCTGTACTCACCAATAACAAATTTCAAACCTTCGGATGCACATGCCCAAATCAAAATAACGAAGAACCTACGCCTCATTTGGGATGCCTAGGAAGGAACTGAATTTGATTTGGTATGTGTTCTTTTTAAAGGTTGCACACAAGGTTTGCTGACAAAATATATATGTATCTTTGTAAACTAAACGGCTATCGTTAAAGTTTTTGAGTCGAAAGTGTTACTGATCAAAAATACAGATCGTAAAATTAGGGCATGTCATAAATTTTTCACCGATCAATCAAAAAATGGTGTGGAACTCGTTTAAAACATTTTCTCGCCATCAACGGTGTATTGTCTATACCATTTAATGTTGAGTGTTTAAAGCCTGATTTTTTTCTGGTTATTTTTAAGAACGTCAACGTGGATGTCGTCTTCCGTTGAACTCTGCATGTGAAGAGTCTTTCCCATTACGTATATGTAATTGAAACAGTAATAAATAACAGTAAACAGTAAGTTAAACAGTAATAAATAACAGTAAACAGTAAGTTTAGTTTAGTAGTGAAATCCAAGGTTACCGAGTGAAATCCAAGTCACTCTATTTTTGTTATTCTATTTTGTAAGTGGATAATCTTCTCAACACTCTTTACACAGGTTACGGTGCTTGAAGCCACAAGTCCATCTTGATATCCCTTTTTGACTGGTGCTGCTTCAATTACCATCCTTCAGCTAACCCATCCCATAGAGTTCCTATCTCTGAGGGTCATACGTCTCCTAGTCATTTTGGATCTGCATGTCTTCATTTTTAATAGAAGGACTTTCTTAGTAAAATTTTTGTTTATGTGTAGATTGTTTGATATAAAACAATATTAGGTCTCTTGGTTTTTAAAACGAAGAATATGCTAAGAAGACCAGCTAAAATAAACGAAACCCCTCCGGACTATTGTAAGGAAATACCCTATAAATGTCCTACCAGTTCGTCCTCAGGCTATTTCGTTCGAATCCCATTAATTATTGCTGTCGTTGCGAAAGCAGAGGATTCACGGATAATCCGAAGCAACCAGGGAGGGCATTAAGATAAAATAATGCAAATGGGAAGATTGGAAAGCTAATTAAAATAACTTTAAAGTCGATAATTATTTCCAGAAATAATTATTTAAGGTTAGTTGTTGAGATTTCATTAATGACCGAATTGTAGGTTTCCTCTTGAATTTAGAAAAACTAATTTATACGGGTTGATTAAATTCATAAGAATATGTTATTGCTGATTTTTATTAAAGCAATTGTAATTTTATATTAGTAAAATTTATGTTTACAAAGGAAATAACTAGCCTGTAAATGCTGTGTAAAAAAACAAAATATATATGAATTTAATACAAACATTTAAAGTTTTTCGTACAATGTGTCATATTTTTTAAAATTAAATCTTGGTAATCGCATTTTTGCAGTTGTAAAAAACACGCATCCCCACCAATATTATTTTTTATGCGTCAAAAACTTAAAAAATAGTTTAAAATAAAAGGGTTGTCAATAGAGACTCTACTTTGTTATGTGCTTTTATCTCTTACTTATTTTATACCTTCCAAATTCATACCAACGAATGTCGGCAATTAACCTGTTACATAGTAACTCTTATAATATAGTTTCAGTGCAATAGTTAAGATATAGTCCACATTTTTAACTATCCAGCTCTCATTTGACTATTTCCTAAATTAAATCTAAAAATTCCATATTACTATGCATTTCTGTGCATCGGAATTATCATCCAAATAGTTCTAATTTCATTTGTTTGCTTCTTATAAAAATAATTTCATTTGCGTTTTAATACAACTGAAGCAACACAAAAACTCATTTTCTAAACTTGCTATTCTCAACATCTCCTTCTAAACGCGCCTGTCAAGCGTTAAAATCGTAGAATAACAGTCGTTTTTGTAAGTATATTTCTAGGATCAACAAGTTTTTATCTGAATTTCGTTGGTTTCCGTTTTTTTTTTGGTAAACAAACCTTTTGTAGCAATTTAAAATATTACTTTTAGGCCTATGATGTCCATTTAGGTAAATTTATCGTATAAAGTAGATTTCGCATAGACTAATAGATCATGGCAACTTTGATGTATTTTAAATCTTTAGTGAACATTACTGCATTGATATTTTATTTTTCTCTTCGATTCAGTTCATTTTGATTAATGCCGCACTAGAGCGCACTATAGAGTTTTATTGCTTAGGGCTTCAATTTTTTTAAATAAGAAAATAATACGAGAAAACACGTAGGTTTGTTACAGAATCTGTCACTTAATCCGCTTCCACACAACAATTGTGCTCAGCAGGAAATAAACAATTTTTTTATACTTCAGAAAGAAATTCGCCAAACAAGGCTTTTATTAGCTAGTTTAATTCACATTTTTAAACGCAAAAAGTAACGATTTTCATTAATCTTCTTTCTCAGATTTAACAATTAGGCTTTATCGTATTCTAAATTTGTTTGAAGTTGAAGAATAATGATGCAATTTTTGTAATAAATATCTTTGAGTCACCACAATTTCCCATTGGCATTAACTTTCTTTCGAAAATTTAGTTATTATTTATCGTTTGTTAAATTAATGTACAGTACAAAAAATAAATAATTAGTAAAATGATGCTGTAAAAATAAAAAATTTTTTGGCTAGTTTCATTTATTTTATTTCGAAAATTCAATAATTATTACTTATCGTTTGCAAAAATTAATTTCCATTTCAAAGAATAAATATGTAATATTCCCTCGCTTTTAAATTTTTTCTCGAGCGAGTGTTGCGATGGCAATGGTGATTTAATTCTAATAAAAATGGCTTCTTATGCTTTTTAAATGATAATTAAATTTTGCAGTTTTTTAAATAATTGAAGTACTTCGAATTCGAATTCTTTTCGGAAATTTTCAATGTATTTTAATTTCGATGCTCTGATTTTTTTTGACGTATCATACTTGTCCGTAGCATTTGTAGTTTGGGCTATGAAAGTGGGTGACGGACAGACAGACAGACGGGCTGAACGATTATAATACCTTCCACTTTTTACGTTATAAACGTAGTGTGGAAGCTAAAACGCGAACGAAATTAACTTAACTTTATGGAGTTATGATACCATACATAATATCAGAACGTTACCACGATTGTTTCAACAGCCTCGTCAAAATATAATATTTTGACTGAACAGTTCCTTAGAGTAACATGTTGTTATAAAGGTCAACTCCTTAGTAACTGGGCTTCTCGTATGGTTTGGTTACGAAACTACTTACGATCTGCGAAATTAACTCAACTTTATGGAGTTATGATACCATTCATAATATCAGAACGTTACCACGATTGTTTCACCAGCCTCTTCAAAATATAATATTTTGACTGAACAGTTCCTTTATAGAATAACATAATGTTATAAAGGTCAACTCCTTAGTAACTGGGCTTCTCGTATGGTTTGGTTTCGTTGGTTTAGTTAACGTCTCATTCGAGCTATACGAGGCCTATATAAGCTCTTTGTGTCCCTATTTTCGAGTAATGCCACTGTTGATTTTAAAGACAAATCAAAGGATATAAAAACACAAGTTTCGAGAGCCAATATGAACTTCTTAGAATATAAATAAGAGATTAGGGACACATTTCATTAACTCCTATTTGAAGATTTGAAACGAAAACAACTTCACATCGAAAAACATAATAAAATCAAAACCTTAAACCTAGGGATTATTTTGGCTGCAGTAAGAAAAGAGTTAAAAATCTAATACGAACGTTCGTGTTGATGACACTAGAGACTCTATGTAATAACGAGATTTGTTGAGATTTAATAAAGTTCAAATAAGGATCAAAGGAAAAGATTGTCTTACAACTACCAGTAATGCAAATCGAATTGAACTCAAGAGACAGCACAGAAATAAGTGGGTACACAAAACGTTAAGAGAGGTCTCATAATTTAAATGTAAACAAACATACTGGCAGTTTAGGGCTATATGGTATATGTTTTAGGTTTCTGTAATAGATGATGTACCACTCTAAGTTTGAAAAACAGAACTATTAAGATGAATTTAGTACTAAGCCTACGAATTTAATAAATGATTTTTGTTTTAAAACAATAGCAATATGTTTGTTTTTCGTAAATAAAAATTCACAGTTTCAGAGATATTTTAGGATATTTCTTTTTAAATAACACAAATTCAAATATAGAAAATAATATTTAAACAGCTTTTATGAAAAAATAATAATTGTTAAATCTGATAAATCTGATTTGTGAAAACTATGTTTGGCCTTCTATATAAATTTAAAATTAATTAGCAGTTTAATTAAATCCGGAGAGTCCAAGTTTAGTTTTAACTCTTTTTGTTCTCATATCTAGCAGATTAGTAGAATAGTTAGTATTTTTTGAGTGTACATGCTTGAGCCAAAATGATTAATTTTGGACAAATTCATTATTTTCTCTAACAAACCTAAAAATTAAACATTTTAGGCAAACATATATTATTTGGCCAAAAGGTATTATAACATTTAATACTAAGTACACTATAAACATTTCTAATAGAATTATTTTGTTCCTAATATACAATCAATGTATATTTAGTAGTAATAATATTGCTGGAGGAGAAGAGCCCATAAATTTAAAATTATTAAGTTTCAAGCGCAGTTTATTGTATGGGTAAATGCTAATTACAATTTACTTTATTTAAACTACTTTTTAAGTCTTGGATGAGAATCCTGTGGTAAGTTAAATATATAAAAAAAAATAATGAGAACAAATTTAAATCTTTCATTATCTTTATTTTTTTATTTCAAAAGATTAAGTAAACTAGTTTTATTGAATTCTACTAAAAACATAGCTTGTAAGCTCATGCATCAAATCGTATTCTAATTAAAACTCATTTAGTTTTTAACAAAGATTTTTGTATAAAGTTACAAAGTCTTGTACCTAGGGCCATGACCTTATTTCGAACAAAGCCTCTTGCGTAATAAGCTGTCAAAATGTATTTTAAAGTAAAATTATAGAGGATAAAATTCTGTAACAATAGTTTTTTTTTAAATCTTAATATTACAATAGCCTAGAGGGAAAATAGCAAAACAATATGAAATTCTAGTCTTCATTTGCAAAATAATGCAACGAAATTGATTTTCCCAGCTCTATGGTTGATGTACATGTTTTTCAGTGAATGTCATTAGTGAATCAACAGACTTGTGAAGTTTATATTTTTTATGTAAAACATTAGTTTTAAAAAAACCCTCTATATTCTGATGCTGCAGTAATAATACATATAACTGAAACATTATATAATAGTTTTAATAACATCATTATACCAAAAGAAATGTTTCTAAAAAGGTGTTTATTTAAGACTAAATAATGTATAAATAAAATGTATTTAAATTTTCTAAACTTATACATTTTTTGTTGGTTTAGAGGGAAAGTACATTAAAAAATATTGTAATGTGTTAATATTTCCGTTGCTTATGAGTTAAGAAATTAATTCTGATTGATTGAACCCCGTTGATATAAATCGATATTTTTCAAAGAAAAACAAAATTGTATTTTTGAAAGTATATTTAAATTTGTTTTGTGGATATTTTATCGCACCATTTATGTGCATCATATAACAAAAACTCTAAAACATAAACAAATTCCACTAAAACTTATTTTCGCATTAGTGGTATTTGTTTTATATAAATACAACAAAAACAGCAGAACGAAAGTAGTCTAAGTCATTATAGTTAATGCCTGAACTATTAACTAAAGTCTTCTTATTTTTATCCTGAACTATTAACTAAAGTCTTCTTATTTTTATCCTGAACTATTAACTAAAGTCTTCTTATTTTTATCTTATAACTATCATTTGCTTAAAAAATTGAAAAAAAAATATTATCTAAAATGTTGCAAAGTTTTTTGTATAAAATAACATTCATTTCAAAATTGAGTTTGTTCTTAGAAAATTGCGTTCATAATTTGTCTCTTTATCAATTCCTCATGGGGGCTATTATACTCAGAAACTCAAAACACTTTCACCCACTTAAGCAAAGAACCATCATAATTAGTTCACATATTTAGGTTTAACTTTCTTGAGAAATTAAAAAACAATGTATACTTTTCCCATCAACGGAAAATATTTGAGGAAAAATTGAAGAGTTTAATAATAACGGGTCTATTTAGAAAGTCTCGATGGAAAGAGGCAGTTTAGAATTGTGAAAGAATCTGTTTAAAAAAATCTAATGGATGTCTGATAGCTGTTTGAAATTTAATAAAGATATTTATACATTTCATTGCTTCGTATATTTTTGTAATTTATTTAACAACAAAATTATATGTTTCTTTTATTATATATTGTTTCACAAAACTATTATTTATTTTTTAAATATTTGCTCCAATATGATCACATTATTTCAAAACAGCTATAAGTACTAATATTAGTAAGACCGTAGTTTTTGCCAACTTATAAACTGATTACGCCATCAATAAGTCCATTAAAATTCGGTGCAAGGTGTACTGATATACAAATAAATCTATAGTGGTGCATTGATGTTACATATAATTTTTAGGATGTAATTACGTATTTGAATTTGGTAATCAAGAAAGGAGGAAGTAATGAAGCTAACACATATTATTATACATATTATTAACTCTCTATTTCAAAAACAATCATTGCTTTAAGATTAAAATTATATGAAATCATAATTTATCCATGAATGATAATAAGAATTTTTGTAGTGCAAATTTGATCAATCATAATTTAGAAAATTTCAACCAACGAAATATAACACAAGGCAAAAATAAAAAAAACAACAACTGGGTAATAATCATAAGAAAGCCTTGATTATATAAAAAATGAATATAATATTTTGTAGAGAAATTGAAACATTCATGAACTTGTATTTTCATTTTGAATCGCATTGTTTTAATTGAACAGAAAATCGGTTGTTTATTGATTTATGTGAATTCTTTAATTAAAACATAACACATAACATTTATTTCTCAATGATTATAAATCTATAGTAAATGTCAAAAATGTATCATTTGTATGAGGTTTGGCCAGAATGGTAGGTTGAGTTGTCATGCAGTAGATGTCGATTTTCAGTTTGGAGATTATTACTAACCAACATTCAAAAATAATAATAGCGACGTCTACTTGGAAATGCTTGATGTTAAATGTTTTGTAGTCCGAATTTCTGACGTCAAGTTCTATGTCGCTACAATGTTGGGTGCGAGTAATGGCTCCGTCACCTGGCCACGGTTAAAAATTACTGGGCCTTTTCCCAATAACCTTCGTGTAAATTTAGCGGAACGTTTTTAAACTAATCCAATTGCTGTTTTTTGTATGTTAACATTTGTCCACAATGCATTCTGGTTGCTCTTGAAACCACACTTTGGTTCTTAATACAAAACCTGCAACACATTGATTGTCATTATTTTTCGCTTCATAAGTGTTTGTAATATTTGAACGTATACATTCCTGCCAAAAGTCAAAAAAGGATTCATAAACTTAAATAAATTATAAGTTCTGAAAACACACTCCTATTACGGCAAAGAAATTCCGTTTCATTAGTAACATTCATTAGTTATTTTTTAACTTATTAACTTTTATGGAAAAGCTCAATAACGGCAAATTCCCCCCGTTCAGAAGTCAACTTTCTATTTAAAACTCTAAATACAAAAATGGAGCAAATATATATGAAGAATTTCCTTCTACGATTATATCTGTTAATATTTAACTGAAAGAAGACATCGCGTAAGAAAATCGTTCTGCGGACTTGAATTTTCCTTGCATTGAGCGATTCATATCTAATGCAGATTTCCTTTTTTTGTTTTATTTTTTATACCTAATACGTGACAAGGGTTTTAGAGACACATTTAAACCAACTGAATTATGGCCTTGTATACGACTTTTTTCGGTTTTATTTGCCATTTTATGATGTAATGTTTATTTATGCTTCATAAGTATGTTTTCATGTATTTCTCTTTTATACGTGAGATAATAATTTTCAGTCATTCAATGTAAATAGGTATAAACAAATCAAAAGCATAATAATTTAGTCGTATTATTTTATAGTTTTCTGAAAAATAAATGATTAAAAAAAGATAAAATATTGTAGTCTTGAAAATGATTTATTAACAAATAATATAAAATTTGGATTTGTTAAAATAAATACTTAATGTCCATAAACAAAGTAGAGGAGTAACTACAATTATTCCCAATTTCAGGAATTATGATACAGCGTGATGGCTTTTAAACATAAACAATTTATTAATCTTAACTTATTTAAACGTAGTTTAAAAAATGCAAACCCAAAGTATATAATATAAGATGAAACGTCAATATAAAATTTGCTACCATTTGTTGAATCGTGTTGCATTGTGAAATCGAATGTTGTATCGATAAAAATATAATTGATTATATTTGATATCCATGCATTATATAGCATTACCTATTTTTATTTTTATGTTTGAACATTTTACTTATACTGTTACGCTTTACCACTATAGTAATATTTTCCGCGTTTATTACGTTATAAACCGCGTATCATGTCAGCAGGAAAAGTCACCAAAGTTAGGAACAATGCTACAGGAGGGGTCCCTTTCAAAGACACACAAATAAAAAGCAATTTCCACATCTTTACTTTTCACCCGATGCTGAAATCGATTTATTTCAACGTCGAGACCCCTAAACGTGACATGGAAAATAATTTTTCATTAAATAATTTTTTCTTCTTCATCACATATGCCCTGTTGGCTTTGAATAACGAATAGGAAAAAGCACCGTGTCTATACACGGCACGAAGAAATTCGTTCTATATCACCCACTTTTTTTAGTACTCTGCAAACACAGACACGTCGCGTGTCGCTTACCATACAGGAAAATTCGAGATCTTTCTCGCACATTTCCTATAAATGTAGACCATATGTATTGGCGTTTTTACTTTTGGATCCTCATGACATCTATTGGTGTGTCAAAATTGTAAATGGTGCTATGGTATAAAATGATCACATTTACGTACAGAATAATTGTTGGAGTTTTGCCTTGGTATAGCTGATGGACAGAATAATTTGTAAATGAATATGAACACTCATTTGTTTTGTGGAAGTCATTGAAGCAACAGAATACTTAAGAAACGGTTCAATAAAGTCTTCGTTTAAAAAAAAATCTTGTACTCTTATCTTGAGTTCTTTTCTGATTAAGTAAGTGGTGGATGTGCATCTATCCGAGGCATTGTTTTCCCGGTTTTACCACTTATCTTCAAAAGAAAGGATACTCTATTGTTTAATTAATACTTTTTACAATCAAAATTTCATTTCCACATTGTTTCCTGGTCTCTTATTTCGTTTAGTCTAGCTTTAAATCCGATTTTAATATCTCTATAACTTGAGCCATACAATCTATATACATCTACACTACTTAACATGCTGCTCTAAATGAACGAACATTGATAGATATCGGTAGAAAAAGATGTGAGCCAGAATTAACCAAATATTTATTTTATAATAGGGCTAAAAAAACTTCTTTTAAACTTATTTACTAAAAATAAGTCAAATGTTAGTGACGTTTAACATGCCTTGGTAATGTTTACCTTACTTACGGGTGCCGTATGACCGCAGGGTCAATATTAAGTCAATTGGATCTTTCACACACATCCGAAGCGAAAACCGTACTCACGATTTAACCTGCGTTTTTCAATTAAGTAGTGACAATTTTATATACTACTACAGTGGCAATATACCTCCCGAAGCAATTTTTTTTCTCCACTGCAAATTACATTAACAGAGCCTTAACTTGATTAAAAAAAACACAGGTAAAACCAAACGTACTGTTTTTGCTTCCTTTGTATCTAAAATATCCAATTGGCTTAACATTGCTACAGTGACCATCACAACAAAAATAACTGGAACTGTTGCATATCACACGTGCCTTAGTTACAATTTCGTCAAATTAAATGTCTGAAATGAAAGTGCGGCAGAAATAAAAAAATTGGTATTGGAAGGATCAGTAACATTGTTCCGTAAATATGTGATTAGAATGCATAATGCTCTTGTTATGAAAATATTTGTGCTACGAATTTTGAATTCTCTACGAATAAGCATTGAAATACGAATAAGCATTTCCATTTTAAGTGACATACAGATATTTTAAACCAAATTAACAAATTAAAATAGAAATCCTTTTTATTTTAACATAATTTGTATAATCAGTATCTAATGATTATGTTTTATATGTCTAATGATTATGTTTTATTTCATGTGCTACAAAGAGGCATTATCTTGTAGTTATGACTTTTGACTTTCTTTGTGGGGGGGGCAAGTTCGCCAAGCACTGCGACTATCTTGTAGTTAATATATTGGACATTTTCAAACAAACTATAACTCAAATAATATTATATATTTGTATAAAATAAATAGGAAATGTAAAAGGACGAAATTACATTTTAAATAAGAAAATTTGGTACTTCCTTAAAATATAACTAATGTATTAAAAAATCGCACTTTCTTTTTGAATATTTAAATATTTTATTTTAATAAAACAAATTAATAAGAAAATTTATTTTAAATTAAAACCAAGTATCACACATATCACGTTCATTTCTCTTTTATGAAACTACCACATTTTGGCAGCTTTTAAAGTCTGATGATTTATTTTAATTTTCGAATCCCTAACCCCTTAACGCCCCATATGTGAATACCATTAACACCTTCGTAACCGCATAAAAACGTAACTTTTACCTAACCATTAACAGCTTCCTTACAAAATAAAACTTTAATTTTAAGTTTTTAAAATACGTTTTTCGTGTTACTTGATTTAGCCTACATAAACTGGTTAGCAGTATGGTCTTCATTTGTCTTATATTTTGTTTAAAAATAAACATTTAAGCAGGCATATTATTTTCGAATGGGAAATTTTCTTGTCAACCATCGTTAATGAGTTAATCCACATGATAAGACATATTTTGTTAACAATGCATAATTACAACTTTTAATGAAGTTAACAGTAAAAAAAATGTTATTCTTACAGAAAAAGTATGCACCCATCTCCCTAAAAAATTTACATACATATTTTAATTCCAATTTAGTACACGGGTTGTTTTTTCTTTTAAAATATTTTTTTAAGTACATCGTATATTATTATTTTTTTTAAAAATCAAGAGTCGCCTTATATTTCAAACAGACTGTTCTCAAATTAACTGAAAAAAATATTTACACATAAGATTTGATATTGATATAACCCAAATAATCAGAATATACATATATTCTTTTTATACGATATCAATGCATTTGTTTTACGATCCCTTTGCAGTTTCTCCCTTAAAGTTTATATTTGCAAATTTCGTTGTGTTACTTCTCATAGGAAAAATAAACAAATGGTTCGTAATCTACATACATCAAAGTATCATGTCTCAGAATGTATACTTTCTGTCACGTTTTACAGAGAATATTTTGAGTTTTATTTTGGTAAAGTTCCGAAATGTATCTTCAATCAATTGATTCGGAATAAATTTTTGGATACATCTTTGGCAGAACAATATTGCAAATATTTTTGTTGAATTTTGTATTTGTTGCGTTGCGCTACATATTGCATTATTTTTTGTCTCATATTGTATGATTTATAGCTATTTTTCACCAATTTTGAACACATATTTATTACAAAAAAAATGAAATGGAAATTTGAGAATGTGAATGTTACACAAAAGTTATTTAATAATTGTATTGTTTTTTTTATTTGATAAAATACATATTGCATTATTTTGTGTCCCATATTGTATGATTTATAGCTATTTTTTACCAATTTTGAACACATATTTATTACAAAAATGAAATGGAAATTTGAGAATGTGAATGTTACACAAAAGTTATTCAATAATTGTATTGTTTTTTTAATTGATAAAATACATTTATTACCATAAATTACTTTATAAAATGACATAATAATTTAATATCCGCACAATATTTCCAAAGTTGCATTCTACTGCTAAAAATAGTTTATATTTCTATACCAATTAAATATATTTCTATCAAATATTTCTATTAATAAAATATATTAAATTTTCACCAAATAAAAGCATATGGTATTTTTTTTTAACCTGATATGTTTAACCAAAGATATAATTATATAAGGCATTTTTATAGTTTTGTATGAACTAACTGGTCTGCAAAATATTAATACAATCGAACATCATTTAAACTAATGTTATTTAAATTGGTATATTTAGTTATCTTTAATAAAATGAATCAATTTCACTGCAAAAAAACCTAACTAAATATAGTTTTTTTTTATTATATCGTTGATCTAAAGAAAGGTTTAGTTACATTTAATTACAGTTAAACTAAAAAATATGCGTTTGTTGTGAAGAAATTTAATGTTAGATTACATATATTTCTAAAGCATTTTCTCAGTAGCGAAAAACATAAAATAGTTATTTTCTCTCAACGTATCCCCAAAATGGGAATTGAAGAAGGAATTGGTAACCTCAAAAAGCATTCAAACTCATCTCTTTCTCTGCTATTGTAGCCTAAATCTCGAAGTCCAAGAAAACATTTTCAAACTACGATGTTCCTTTTCTGTAAGGCAAACTAAAATTGACACAGTGTGCTGAGTTTACACAATGTTGGGAATCTTTCGGGAGTTCTAGACAGCTACAAAAGTAGCGTTGGTATAACTTTTTTGGACTAAAAGCTGATTTTTCCCCCGTTAAAATAAAGTTTTGGACATATAAAACTTAAACAGTTTGTTTAAGTGGTGGAAATATTTATAGTATTTATTTCATGCTTAAATTTATATGAAAGTCGAATAACACCTACTAAAAGTATTTTTGGTTTAATGCCATTGTTTTATAAAAGCATGTTAAAAACGCACACGATGTAGTTTCAACATTGCGATGAAAAAAACCATTTAAATAAATTTAAAGTAACGATTCATTTAGATCGTAGAAAGTTATAAAAAGTACAAATGTTATATTACTTATACTTATCACAAATGCACTGTCAAAAATTTGTGATTGATTTCACCATAATAATCGTTCCTAGTAGCTGCGATTGTTTGGAGAACTTTTTTGCCACGTTTTCGGTATTCGGTCAAACCATTTTTCAGTTTTTGAAAACAATAACCTGAAAAACAGTTCAACCGATTACCGAAAATATGGGGAAACGTATTACCACACAGCCGTTGCAGCTATTGGGACCATATTTTTAGTGAAACCCAGGGAAACCCCAATTTCAAAAGTAAGAGAAATAACTTATTCTTTTTATTTCGTAAAGTGGTTTACATTTCGTTAGAAATTATACTTTTACAAATTAAATCAAGTGTTCTTTTCATTAAGCACAAAAAAATTGTTTATTAAAATATTTTATGCAAAGAAATTCGATAAATGTGAATAATAGTAATGCATTAAAAAACTATTACTAATCCCCTAACTTTTTTTAATCTTTAAAAAAATTATAAAATTGATGTATCTGGCGCACACACACTGACTTATATAAATTTATAGGTTTCTGTTTTAATATGTACAAAAACACCCACGTTACTTGAATTTTTTCATTTTGTATGGAACTTCTGTTTTTCCCCTTACCAGTTTCAATCTGTGTTTTGATTATCATAATTGATTTTCTTTGAAAACAAGAATTGTATTTTCAATATTCATTTCTCAGAAAAATAAATGTTGGTTTGTAGGTTAAGAAGCATAGTTTATAAATGTTCATACACTTTTTATTATTTATAAGGTAAAGTACTCAGAAACTCTGAATAAATTTAATATTAATAAGAAAAACCAAATTATACACGGAAATCAACAATCAGTCAAATGTATCGTAAACTTACCATCTTTTACATCAAAATGTCGAAATCAAATATACAATGATTCTAATTATTTTTACAAACATATAATTTTCTTGCCCGTTTTTGCATATTTGAAACAATATATATGCATATGAAGTTGGATAGTAAATACGTTATCTATGTGATTGTTGAAGATTATTTGTTTCTTATTAATATTATCCTAGGTACAAAAGATGTTTTCTTTTTAATTTTTAACTTGTATAAAAATAATCATACCATTAAAAACTATTCACAGATTATTGATTTATGATTTTTTAATTTTGGGGTAAACGTTTTATTGATATTTTACTGATTGGATATGTGCAATTTTTTTAACAAGGTTCATTTATAAAACATATTAGGCAAACAAACATTGTACATTTAATTCGCCAAAGCTGGATTTAATTTTGGGTGAGTTCGAATTTATGAAACTAAAATGTTTGTTAAATAATAAATAGATAATTAATTGGTTGAATCTAAAGCTGATAGATATTATTGATTATAATGTTGAACTTTGAACATTAAATCATTTGTAAAGCATTTAAAAAAAAGTAGCTTGAAAAGAAGTTTTTTTGTGTTTGGCATATTATTCGTTTTTTATTTATGCAACACTTGTAAACAAATAATTGCATTTTTTAAAAAAAATCTTTTCTAAAAATAAATTTACACTATATAGCCTTTCCTCGAGATAGAAGAAAGAGATACTATTTATAAATAGTTTATATTGGTTTCCTTCTAAAAAAATTCATGCCAATTTTAAGAAAAATATCACCTTCTTAAAAAATTTATATCAACCTTTTAACGAATATACTCATTAACTCAAAAAAACTTTCAATTTTTAATACCAAAAAAATCCCTTTTCAATCTCTTAACTTTTATTAAACTTTAAACACCTTACCAAAATAATCAATACTCTCTGCTGACGTTTCATTTTTAAGTACAAAAAATAAACTTTCAACGTAACAGTATAAAAAAAAATCTATTGATGTAATTTTATTTCTTGCCGGCTACAAAAATCCCTGGTGAAAGAAGTAGCGATCCCCTAGTGCCTAGGCTAATCCCTTAGACGGCGGTTTTACCAAGGTTCACGGAACAAACCCGTCAAAACAGGTCAAGATTTATAGTGCGGAGGTAAGAATCGGCCCTTTACAGACAGCATTTACACAAAATCTAGGTAATCTTTACTTCCTTCGAATTTTTTGAAGCCATTTCTCGGTTGCACATTTTTTTGGTTGGCTGGCTATATTGAGGTTTGATATTGTTGTAATCAAAACTAATGTTGCTTAGGTACATGTAGCTCAGTGTTAAAAATTCCGTGCTTAGTTTCACCATAATATGTTTCCTGGTAGCTGCAACGGCTGTGTGGTGAAATGTTTCACCATATTTCTGTAGTTGGTTGAACCATTTTTTAGGATTTGAGAAAAAAACTGAGGACTGGTTCAACTGAATACCGAAAATATGGTGAAACGTTTACCCCCATTTCAGTTACTAGGAACAATATTTTTGGTGAAATCAAGCTCCACATTTTTAGCAGTGCTCTTTCCAAATGACGATTTCTTACCACTAACTAATGAATTAGTTCATTAAAACAAAATCTTCAATATTGTTGATACGAACAAGTCGCTAATGGAAAAAGGTACAATACACAAGAATAGTTTCCTACACAAATCTTATTTCAAAAAATAAATATTTTTGACAATTATTAGGCTAGTTTAACTATTCACGTCTCTTCCACCTTATGCAAACACTTTACCTACAATTTCGTCAAGCTAACGCAACGGTCTCTCCTTTTCTTGTTGATATATCGTTCTTTTATATTAATAACATTTCAACCAAAGCAACACTTCACTGTTTCTTATTAAAGCGATTGAAAAATGACACTTCTATAAGAAACTCAGACTGACATAAAAAAAATTAACTATACTTAACTCATGCTCTTTTCTATCAATAACTTTTTAAATTAAATTTTGAAATTGAATATGTATTTTGTAACACAAGTAAAAACATTTTACGAAAAACATCAATAAGATTTTGTCACACCAAATAACTATATCCCTTCATGTTTACTCAGGAAAAAACATTTCTTATCCACAGTTTCAAAGCAGAGGATTCCATTGCCACTGACGTCGTTTAATTTAATTCATCTTACTCTTCCCCTTGAAGGATCTTTTATTCATGCGATAAGGATAAATCCTTTATATGCATGCACTTGTACTAAGGAATTCATCTTTCGTTTAATGTTCATTGCTATTTTAGGTCATTAGTTTCTAAACGAGCTCAATCATTTTCAAAACTATTTCGGAAGATGTAAGAATTTTCCGAAACCATCAATTACGCACTGTTTAAAGTTATTGGATTACTCAATGTAGTTATATTTTATAACGTCTATCATCAAATAATCCCATTAATTTAATTAGTAGCAAATTCTAAAAACAGAAAATAGTTCCTTAAAATTTTAAGGCCAACTCTTGGTCTATGGTATGACCTCACGATAACCAAACCATAAATCAACAGTGTTAGAATCCAAGGTTGGGCTTACTCAGGCTTTCATCCTTTCAGTAGGTCAGTAAAAAGAAGACAACGTTAGCTTGGGAACTAAACAAGGGGTTTTAGCTCAGTATGACCAAGTGACCGATACATCTTCTACAATGCAGGCCATTTTTCTCGGTTTCGTAAATTAAAACGGGAATAACAGGCATTTTCATTTATGAGCTGTTATTAAAGTAGTTAGTTTCATTATGTTGTTAAATGAGTCAGTCTAAATAAATAAGTAGCATCAAATCAAAATATATTTCCGATGATTGCATCAAAAAAGAATGTTTTATTCATTTCCAAAGTTTTTTAACATAAAATGTTTGGAAATACTTTTATGGTAAACAATATATTATCAACTTAAATTTGCATTAATTTAATACTTTCTACTGCTTGATAAATTGTTAAAAGTTAATTTCTTTTGAACCACAAATTCCATTAAATAGGCCGATGCAGAATATTTTTACCTATTTTGTTTGGTTAATGGTTAAAAAGCACTTATTCATAAATATAACAACATTACAATAATTTCATCTTTTAGTAGAATAACAAATTTTTGAAATGGAACTTTAAAAAAAATATTAAGCAACAACAAAAGAGCCCATGGGTAATAGGTAATTCTAAATAAATTTAATGGAATTCATAACAAAGCTTTTAAATTGAAACTAAAAACAGCCGAGTTCAATAAAAGCTAAAAAGCTCATAACCAACTTAAGTCCTACAATTCGTTATTAAAAGGCTTTTCACTTTTATGAGAAAACAAATAACAGCATAACGTTCCATTAAACTAATAATTGGATATTTTTTTATTAAAAAATATATATAATGTAATTATAATATAAATTAGCCTAAGATTTAAAAATAATGTTGCGTCAACCACACATATTAATCCAACATTAAAAAGTTTTCACTATCTAATGGAATTCATTAATTCGCAATTCGATATAAAATAATGGAAAACTAACTTTGATAAAATTAAATTCAGTTTTTTAAGTTTCTGCTTATGGATTTGCTTCGGTTTCTTTTCATCCCATGAGAACAAAGGCTGAGAATTTTAATAAAATTATGAAGCAAATAACCACCAACTTAAAAAGTGATTCATGTTGAATATTAACAAGATATAATAAATTGTTTGATGAATTCTGAACCTTAGGAGAACAAAGTTAAGAGCCCACTGTTAAAAGACAGAGAGAGAATAACTGCACTTTTCTTTCTACACAGAAAAACGCATAGTGCAGAATAACGAAACTACAGTAGCATTTAGATTTTTATTACTACATTTATAAGAATTTATTAACATTTGAATGACGCATATTTTTTTGTGAATGTTAAGTAAAGATTTTAAAATTTTCTGTTATTTTAGTCAAACTCTTCGACTCCAATTTTTATTCACTAATTCGTTTCTAAAGCCGTGCTACATAGTAATTTTTTTGATGAGATTTTTTCTTTTTTCAGTAACATCTACGAGATTAATTTTATATTTGTTAAATAGTTATCATTCACAAGTCAATGCAAATGGAAGGCCTTTTAATGACAAAATTAGTCCATATTTTATTAAAACACACTCAGAAATTTTTTTTAACAGCACAAGTAGAATATAAGTATTGTGTAAAAATGGCAACATAACAATATTGTGTTGTTTTAATACCAGAATTGTTGATGACAAACGAACTCAAATTTGTGTTGTTTCAACATAACTTGTGTTAAAGTACGTTTGATTTGAGATGATTATCACATATACATGCGTAATTTCATTTTAAAATACAGTAATATGTATTTTTTAGCTTTAAAAAGCTATTTATCCGAAACATTAAAGAGTAGATGCTGAATTACATTTCAGAAGAATACATGCGTGCTGCACGGAAGACAATTTTTGTGCTACCCATATATTGTTAACTGGTCGCAACAAAAATTTTGTATTGGTTCAACATTACTTGTAATAATTTTGAAAAACACTATTTTTTGTATTGAAAGTCAACACTTAATTAGTATTCTATAAAATAATTACAACTAAGTACAATCTATGAACATATACACATAATTGATCGTAACTTAACATTACAAAATTATTCCATAAGGAAATAATACAGCGTGGCAATTTTAAAGGATGCCCCAAACCGCTACTCGTTTCGCGGCCTCTTTTAAAATTGCCATCCTGTTCAACATTCAATAAGTGACGAGTTAAATGCTATTTGACAGAAAGTTAGGGGGCTGATAGCAATTTTCTACTCTTTGAGCCGCTCAGTGAAAATGAATAATGAGCGGAAATCTTTAATGCATTTAATGATCGATTAGAAACTATGAAAATAGATTCCCTAATTGAGGGTAGTTTATTATTCAGAAACATCGAGCACTAATGGAGGAGGGTTAATAATGCAACATCAAATAAATCTAATCAGCAACATTTCGTTTACAATAGGTCACTTAAAATAAAAATTTAAGGAACAAGCATTTATCTTTAAAAGCTAAAAGGAGCTTAACCGACACTTTGTGGGATACATTAAATACACATATAAATACGAAATTTCACGAAAACACTGTATTCAGTCATGTTTCATATTGAAAAGGCTTTTCATATAGGACAATTAATCATGTATCAATAGAAATGTGGGCTATCTATTTTACTGAGAAATTTTTTGTTGTTTTGAGGCTCATTGTAAATAATGTCTCATTTGCTGAATTTGAACTAAAAATTATTATTTTTATTTCAAATTTATGGATTTGTGGCATAGTATTGGAAACAATGCATGAAGCGACAATATATTGTTTGAAAATAAATAAACACTTTCTAAGACTAATTAAAACCTTGTTTAAAAATGTAGTTAACTGAGGGATAATTGTAATTTTTGTCAGTTTAATGTAATAATACCTGATAATTTTAGATCAATCATACTTTTTTTTACCAAAACGGGTTGCTTTTTTGACAAACGAGCCTTTTGCAGACTCGGCAAAACCCCCAAAATTGAGGGTCATTATTTGTAACTTTATACCGAACCATTTTAGAAAGTGTTGCATTTTATTGGTATTTTTTTCAAATTTTTTTCATCTTCTTTGAATCGCATGCTAATATTTTAAGTTTTATTTCGTTCTTATTCTTTCTAAAACAAGCAAATATATTCAAACTAGTACAGCAAAATATAAAAAGAAACTTTAAAAAAACGCAAGTAACTCAAACTAATGCTGACACAAAAAATAATCCATTTAAGATAAGAAAACTGCACACAAGTCCTTAATGCGCTTGAAAAAGATCTAAAATTACCTTTTCCTTGGCAGTCAAATGAAAAGCCGTTGAAAGCTATTTAAGAGTAGAAATTCGATCTTTTTACAAGTACAGCAGCATTTCCATATCTTGGGCAATAGAAGAAGCCAGGGCGAAAATTATGACATTATCTGATATCGCAGTACTTCTGAAATTTATTGGCGATATCTGCTTTGTGTAATATTTTTCCACCGTGTGGCCTTCAAAGCGGGTCATTATGTAAATTAGTCCGACAAGATTTTCACCTCAGCTTTCACGGCCAAAGAAATGTGGAAATCGGTGGAATATGCAGTATTCAGTACTTTTTGGAAACTGCTGTGTTATGTGACTGTTGTTTTAAACATATTGTTCTTTGATTGAAACCTAGCTTTAAAAACTATTAAAAAAATTATAAAAACAGTTTTTAGAAAGTTATAAATAACTAAAATAAACAAGAATTTTAATCAGTTAATTAATTAAGAAAATTAATTTTGAAAGCCTAATAGGAAAAAAGAGTAAGTGGACAAGAATGGCAATTTATTTTACAATAATACGTATAGTTTCAAAAAAAATATAGTAATTGTTTTAACTTGGTTGGTTATTCCTTTTTTTGTTATATTAGGTAAAACGCATTAAAATACGAAGTAATAGAGAAAATCCCATCAGAAGTTTTACCTTCTAATTTTTATGTTTTTTTTTATTTTATTCAACATAAAACTGCTTTTTTCTTATCACGAAACAGGTTCCTAAGCACATATTGTTGCTAGCTTCAGAAATCAGAAAAAGATGAGTTCTGCCACAAATGGTAATATTTAACGATTATGCAAATTGAACCGAATCTTAAACTTCCAGAAACTCACCCTATGAATAACAGTATAATCTGATTTATTTGGGACGCAAACTATTTTATTTCACATTCCCGTAGGTTGTGATGACTTTCTTTTCAAAATAGGAATGACTTTTCAAATAATGCATTTATAATAACAGCCATGCCTGTGTAACCCTAACTGGTTATGGTTAAGCCTTATGCATGAAATTTTTTTTTAACATTAATTTTTAGATAGTTATTCAAAAAACTGCTTTTAAGTTACTTTATGTTTTTAAAGAGCCTGATTCAGTTTAATATGTATAACTGTAGTGTACGTATAAGTGTAGTAATACGTCTCTAATTTTAAGAATTTTCGAAATCAAAATTTGTGTACTCCCTCATTTATTTTCATTTTATGTCGAAACCAATAGGTTTGTAACAGAATCTGTCACTTAACCCGCTTCCACACAACAGTTGTGTTTAACAGGTAAAAAGGCGCCAAACACAGTATTAATTCTACATTAAACATTTTTATGCTAAATTTGACGTCATTTCAAACTGATCGATGTCGCAAAAATAAATATATTTTAATTTATTGTCTAAAAGAATTAAAGTTTCTCGAGCGATTGTTGCGAATGGCAATTGTGATTTAATTCTAATAAAAATGACTTCCTATGCTTTTTAAATGAGCATTAAATTTTGCAGTTTTTTTTAAATAATTGAAGTACTTCGAATTCGAATTCTTTTCTGAAATTTTCAATGTATTCTAATTTCGATACACTGAAGTTTTTGACGTATCATACTTGTCCGTAGCATTTGTAGTTTGGGCTATGAAAGTGGGTGACGGACAGACAGATGGACTGAACGATTATAATACCTTCCACTTTTTACATTATAATCGTAGTGTGGAAGCTAACACTTAAGAAAGAAGTGTAATCAAATTTAGTTATCAGTAAACAGAGCCGCCCTTTATTTGAAAATTATAAAATTTAGGCCAAATTTCCTTTTTGGCTCATTTCTCTGTCATCATTAATCATACATAAAAATTGTCAATAAAAATGTTGTAGAAAATGCCTTTTGCAAAGAGATTTGTGTGCACATATATTTTATGTAATGGACACAATTTATATATTACGAAACTCTCCCATACCGTGGCTGTGTATTGAGTAAAGGATGGAAAATAGAATTCTAAAATTGTTTTTGACCACAAATCACAGTACCTAATTAAAAAAAAAACATTTAAAAAGTCGGTATATGTAAATAAGGAGAAGAAGCCATATTCATAATTCTATTTTAAAATATGTAAGCATATATCTTTTAAAAAAATACCATATCAAATGTATCAAAAACAATAATCTACAAAATACATTAAAAAATACTCGTTTCACTCACTAACTGTTAAAACATACAGCTGCTTACATTTTAATATCGCAAAACAGAACGCAGTAGTTTTTTAGTTTAATAGTCTGCAGTTTTTAAAATATACCATTTTATAAAAAAAGTAAAAATCTACTTCATAAAAATAATTCTATTTTATAAAATTTAAAATTTGATTTTTTTTAAACCTATTGATAATATAACATAGCATACTAATGAGTACAAATTATAACAACAAATAATAGTAACTAATTATAGTAATATAGAGCAACTATATTGAATATTTTATACAAAAATTAATTAACAAGGAATAACCAGGGCAGATTTCACTTTTGTAAATATTGAAACTGCTTAGTTTAAAATGCATAAAAAGTTAAGGCCTGATGCAAAATTAAATATTATTATTCAATGGCCTGATGATTAGTTAACATAAATAAATGTTAAATTTATATTTTTCAATAATAGTTTTTAAAAAAACATAAACAATAAAACTTTATACGCCTTCCTTGCAAATCATAATCAACATCGTTCTTAATGATCGTATATTCATTAAAATAATATTTGAATCGTTTAAATATTAATAACATAGACAACAAACATATTTTATTTTAAAATGATCATACTCGACCTAAATCAAGTTAAGTAAATTTCTTGGAATATGTAGAATATAGAATTCAAGATGCATAATGAAATTTCTCTTCCATCGGAAATGCATTAATGCATTATCATTTTTATAAACAAAATAATAATAATGCATGGACATTTCACAAGAAACAAAGATCATCAATGTGATTATTTAGTTGATAACTCACCGAAGAATTAATGGCTTTGAATATTAATGAAATGGCGTACATGTTTTTAAATTAATTGCGTTTCTAATAATGATTAAAAATAATGATATAAGAGCAAAAATGTATTTATTTTCTCTTTTATTTCGCTTTCAAGTGATTGTTAAAAATATAATGACAGTGTTGATTATATTTATAAAAAAAAAATTTAAATATTTTTGATGATATGTAACAAATTTCATTAACTATGCATGTATAATTAAATCAGTATACATAATAATGTCCCTAATAAATAAGAGGTTTTGTTTTAATTACACAGGGCTCTAAAAAGAATTGTTTTTTTATGTCTAGGATTTTAGAATTGATTTTAGTTATACTTCGGCCGCTGATTCTAAATATAAAAAAAACCATTTTTTAACAACTCTACTGTTTTATTTTTTAAATTTTTGCTAGAAATTTAAAACCCCCACAATTTTAGGTTTGAATCATTCTTTTAAAAAAATATTCGTTCCTTGCGAAGTTTTCAATGCTCAATGTTTCCATTCTTCTCTATCTTCAATTGTTTTGTCACCATATATGACTTTTAATTTAAAAGTGAGAAGATATTTTCTAATAAAAAACTCATATTGGTAACAAAATCAACAAAAAGAGAGAAAACAGGAAACTAAATTCGTATTCAGCATTAAAAACTACTTGAAAAACACGCATTGCATCTTTTATCTAGTTGGAAACTAAAATTTTGGTTTTGTGTTTCTCACACTTCTTTAACAGAAAAAACTTGAAAATCTAAAAGTTAGAGTTGTTAGAAAAAATTAGATTCAACAACCCTTATAGTGGTGTACTATAATCAGTTCTAAAATACTAAGCACAAGAATAGCTGTTTTCCGTATGCATACAAATATAAAAATATTGCCTGTATAAGGATACAAATATTACCTATTTTTTAAATGTTGTAAGGAAACGACACATGATCATGTTTGATTTTACGCTAATTGTTTTACTAAATTTTTTTGGCTTTTGACTATCGTGATTATTTTTTAAATTTTATTTTCTGAGTTAAGGGGCAATGAAACTATTATTATAAATTTCAAAATTCAAAATTTTTGTATCATTAATAATTTAAAGAATATATTCTGTAAAATTTTAAGAGTGGTTTTAAATATCATTATAGCCAGCATTTTATGAGCACATTATTTTTCTCAGATCATTATTTTCTCTTTGAACAGCATTTTTTATATTAGCTGCCTATAATCGGGTAGGTTTTTTTACAATCTATCAGCAAAGGTTGGAAAATTTTCCTCATAAAATAAAAATCCTATAAAAAATATTTTCCTAAAAGGGTTAGAACTCTAAAGAGTTAAAAAAAAATACATTTGTCGAAAAGTTATTGAATTGCTATCTAATAAAAGTAATAAAAGTAATCTGTTGTAACTATAAAAAGTTAATGACAGAAACTTTCCCGAATATTTAAGATTTAATGTTGCCACAATGTACCTTTTTGTAGCATTTTGGGTAAGAATTAATATTACATATAATTTTTTGTACGTTAGTTCACGAAATAATACAAACCAAATATAATTTAAAAACTTGACTAAGTAATACAATTAGTAATATATTTTTTGTCATAAAGTCTTTAAACTATGTATTAATTTTTGGAATGTCCCCCAAATAAATTAGTTTAAATTGACATTTTTTTATATTTTGATAGTCACTCGCAATTGCAAATAATAATTATTGTTATTACAATATCAAAGCTTTTAAAACTAATCGTTCAACAATGAAGGTTTTAACGACTAGAAAGTATTCACCATTAAATATTTTCATTAGGCTAATGACAATTTTGTTACTGAAGAAATATTTTTGGCAACTATGTTTCTTAGAACTAAATAAGATTTCATTTTTTAACATTACAGAGAAAATCCTAACGCACTTAAAACGTTATTTAAGAAAACAAAATTTCAGAAACTCTAAATAAATTACGTAATTCTATACTTAAAGAATGATTGAACACTTATATATATTTATATATATATATATATATATATATATATATATATATATATATATATATATATATATATATATATATATATATATATATATATAATATATATATATATATATATATATATATATATATATATTATATATATATATATATATATATAGAACTAAATAAGATTTCATTTTTTAACATTACAGAGAAAATCCTAACGCACTTAAAACGTTATTTAAGAAAACAAAATTTCAGAAACTCTAAATAAATTACGTAATTCTATACTTAAAGAATGATTGAACACTTATATATATTTATATATATATATATATATATATATATATATATATATATATATATATATATATATATATATATATATATATATATATATATATATATATATATATATATATATATATATATATATATATATATATATATATATATATATATATATATATATATATATATATATATATACTTGTAGTCTAGCAAAAATTTCAATCCTCGAAAATAAACTTAATAAGTTTACAACATATTTACTTATTAAAATCACCTATTTTTTCATTTAACATTTCCTTAGATGCGCGCAAAAAGTTAATTGTATATAAATAAGTAAACAAAAGTAAATTATAAACTATAAATAAACTAGCAAATGTAGAAGGTAATAAGCAAATAGTCATTGTATTTTTCAATTTTGTGTAAGAATACTAGTGTAATATAATTAAATTCAACGTCCTAAATTAAATTTATTTAATTTAACTAATCTAAATACGTCTAACAAGCCTTGTTAAAATTAACTAATTTCGTAATATGTTGTCTTGAAATCAGTACTCTACTCATGAATAAAAAAGTCCTTACAAAGTTTAAGTTTATAAAGTTTTCACTACGCTATGCTTAAGTGTTAAATTTTTTACCTATAATGCCAGATACTATTAAAATACTTTGTTTTGTTTGCCTACTTTGAAATTTAAATTAACTAGTAAAATATAGTTAGCTTTTTACATCGAAAAATTTAATAATATGCCGTTTACTTGGCCTAAATTTAAAAACTAATTATCTCACAACCTTATTACGTACTAACTAACAAGAATGCCGCGGCAATGATAAATCTAAACTGTGAAATATAGTTAGCTTCCGGAACTTGGTTTTAATTAACTAATGTATACTAAAATATGAGAAAATTTAATGATTAGCTTCCAAATTATATATTCAATAAATAATAAATGAAGCATTGGTATAATTTAGTTGACTTAATGACCGATGCACTACATTTAAAAATTTATATTAAAATGAATATTTAAATTCTAATTTTTAATTAAAAATATAATTTAAACTTATAGTAAACAATGCAACTAAAATGAACTCGTTTAAAATTTAAGAAATGTTTACTAACAGGCCCAGCTTTCATAGTAGCCCGATCATGACCAGAAGGGTTATATATAGGGTTCTATGGTTTCAAATCTATCACCCACTGGACTTTTCTGTGGTTTCATCCTCGTTGAACCCATCCATATAAACGAATTTTGTTTAAAGAAAACCACCATATTGTCTATCCACCTTTTCACATTCAAAACAAGAAAATTTGATAAATTCTAAAAAATTAACCACATCGCATTCATGCAATTTTTGCAAAATATAGATATTGTAATGAGTATCAACGTTAGAATAAGCATAAAATTACTTTTAAAAATTATAACGTTGACTACACGAGAGCGCGTTTTCCATTTTCTTTTACAACATCTTTGACTTTTTAGGAAGATGTTTAAAATAATAAAATTAGCATTTGAGAGATTTATTATACTCTAAATTACTTGTATTTTTCATCAGGGAACAAAATGTCTTTTCTCATCTGGGTAGTACAAGGTTTTTGAATAATATCTGGGTACTTAATTTTAGTTTTACGCATCCATTTTAATAAATCACCATTCTATTTATAAACATCTGGAACGTGTATTTTTACTATTTTTTTATGTTCAAACAACCTCAAGGCTTTTATTAGTACTCTAATTCTTTATACAAGTATAAGAAAGTAATATTGATTAAATTTAGTAATATATATGCGATTTTCATGCATTTAACGATATTTTAATTAATTTTATCAAATAAAAATCCATTATTGTTATATTTTTTGTATAGTGTTTTAATTGTAATAATTTTTATAATTTTTCAATGAATTTAGCAAACCTGAACAATATTTTAAGTATCTTGTTAATAATATTTTTTAAATCTAAATTTTTAAAAATTGAAATTGCAGCCCAATAATTATCATTATTATTTATAAACAATTAGGAATCTATAAACAATCTATGTTTATAAAAAATTATTATTTTGATTTATCATTGTAGAACAATGTTTTAGATTATAAGTAAACTTAGATTTACTACTAGAGGAACTCAACATTGACTTTTACTAATTCAAAAAGAGAAGCAAAAACCATCACCTTTGGTGAGATAGCGAATGCTTCCATTCATCACCCAAGGCAGTTTAAGGTCATTTGACTGATTAGGTAAAATCGTCTGAACCAATGCGGCAGCTTTAAGAGGGACTGTTAGTCCCATAGAGCTAATGCATTAGTTTCGAAATCACAACTTCCGCATAAGTATTGCTTTGCCATGTTAGCCCTTTTCCCCAAGTATGGGAATCAATATAACATTGAAATGAAACAAATTTGAAACGATAATGTTATCTAGTTATTTAATTATATATTTTTGAAGTTTTAAAATGCCAAAAATATACAGCAGATGGCGACACTATTTTAAAACTTTATCAATTAATAATTAAATAACCGGATCTATTTTCTTTTCAATTTTGCTTTAAATTGATGTTATGATGATTCCCATACCTGGTGAAAATGGGATAACATGGCAAAAAAATTATTTTGCAAAAGTTGTAATTTCAAAACTAATGCAGTAGCTCTAAGGAACTGACAGTCCCTCTTAAATAAAAAAAATACCGTTTATTCAGACATTGAGTTTTGAGAAAATGAAGAAAACTCGTTTCATCAAAAAAAAGTATAATATACATTCATAAGTTTGATTGAATATGCGAATTTAACCATTATATTAAGTATTTTGGGTTATAATAAGATATATAATCCATTTTTATGTGTATTGATAACTGAAAAACGCCAAAATTGCAGACACGGTCTTCTTTCTTACAGCAGCAGAGTAATGCTATTTAATGTGTTAACCGAAATAATAACGTTAGTGAGGGTGGATTAGCTTATCGAAAAGTTTGTCACATTACTGTCCTGTCTACATTAATAAAGCATATATCTATAGAAACGAGCAGCTATAGAAAATAATTAAGTCCCAACCGTCGTTAAAACTAAACTATTTAACTTGTCAACTAAAAAACGAGTGCATTTGTTATTAATAACACACAGAAACTAATCCAACATTTATTACACTTCCGCAGTAAAATTTCTTACAGTCATATAGTTATTCAACTTTGAAATTGGGTAGTTATTTTTGGCACCCTGTAGCATCGTAAAATGGATTTCCAGCGTCCCTTCAAAAGTGTCTTGGCAAAGTAAGCGGAACTTGCCTTCCGGCTGCGACTTTAACGTCTCCGTGACATCTTCTCATTTGATATCAAGTCGTCGAGACTTGTTATTGGGAGGATGCGTAGAAAGTTGACATTCAACCGAAAATTCAGTTTGGTTTGGGGGACATTTCTATATTGGAATGTGAGTTATCCGGGGAATTAAAAAGTCAATGTATTTACTGCCGTTATATTTAGTTACTAAAGTAAGATATTGTAGTTTTATGGACTATGGCATTGATATACAAGTAGTAGGGGTGATGCGCGTGCCTAGGACCACCGATTACCTAGGTTTGCCCCCCAGAACTTAAAAATATTTGGTACTAAGCGTCAATACTTATATGGGTAAATTCGAACTCCATTTGCATTTATTTAAGGTTAAGTTACAGTTCAATATGTTTGCAGCCAATAAAATTGCCCTGTTGGAAAAAAATTAATATATTTATTGAACTTTACTAAAAACAAAGGTTGTAATCTAGTTTATCAACAATTATCATGCTTGAATTTTTTTATTGATTTTTATTTATCATTTGAGTTATTAAGATTGAATTACATAAATCGGTCATGAATTGACATTTATTTAAGTTATTGCTGTGTTTTGGGCCTTATATATCATCAGTGTTAGTAATAATATTCCCAGAACTATTACCTATCAAAGAGTAGAAATCTTTTTTCTATAGCACAGGGCCTTAGGTGTTAATTATTAACACATTTACTAGATAACAGGATATATTATACCAAATCCCTATATTTGTTAATCAAAAAAAGAAAATAACAATAAAATTTCAACTCTGTAATTTCTTTCTTCCCATAAGTAAAAAATAAAATTACAGAATTTTTCAAGAAGCTGTAACATGGCTTCTTTTGCGTTGAACCTCGTGTTAATTGCATATATATTTTAGAATCTCTTGTTTCACAATATTTTGAGGTTGATAAATTTTCCTTGTTGCCAAAACATTAATATTTAGCACGGTGTATAATTTAAAGTAAGGTGTTGTGTGCTTATCATAAATAACATGAATCATTTTTATGTCCCCCCAGAAGTTGTTTTAGGGCAGTTTGTCACGTCCAAGCTTATGAAAGGGTTAAAAAGTTGGCAATTTAAGAAGAGGTAGATTTGTAAGTGATAAAAGTATGTTTATGGCTCTAATAATTTTACTTAATGTTGCAATGATTACAGAAAGTTGCAGTAACGTCTGGATACATTCAGAAAAAGTTTTCTCGCGTATGTTCGTCAAAATTTAAAAATGCTTTTGCCTTTATGGTATTTCTATGAAGTGAGTTTGCCAGTTAACGATATGGAATATAATTACTTTGCATGAAAATCTTTTCTAGAGTGAACGCTAAAAATCTAACTTTTGATTGCGCCCATTATTGATAATTATGCTGCTTATTTGACTATTAAGTTGGATATCGTATTGTGTTTAATGTGTATGATTAAAGATCTATGTTGACTAGATTTACATAAGTCTATGTGTCATATAATGGCTTTTAGGAAAGCTCTTCTAAATAAATTGGCTTTTAGAAAAGCTTTTCTAAATAAATTGGCTTTTAAGTTAATAAAAGAATATTATTGTTATCGCTTGAATAGATAACGATGCAAAAGCGTTTTTAAGTTATTTATTTGCATTTTTCTTTTATTTAGCAAATTATATACATATTAAGTATACTTATGCATTAATAACTAAAAGTATGTTTTCCGGAAGTTTCAGTGAAAAACAAATCTGTACAACCTGTTTCTCTACTGTAGTAGTCTTTTTACCGAGGAACAAACATCTAGGAGGAAAATTGTACAGTTGTTAGTGTTCATTTAATGATAGTTATTCAATAATTCCGGAATTAGTGCAAAAACACATATTTGTTATAAATAAATATGTTCATAAAAAAATTTATATTCTACATAAAAAAGAAAATGTCATCGCTAATAAAAAAATCTACCTTGTGTTCATTGTTTTAATATTGGTAAGAGGAATACAATATATTATTTTTAATTTGCTTTATGATTATGAAATCATATACATTTATAAAAACGATTTTTATTCCGTTTAAATTTCAAAAATGTACCTTATACTTGTTAATTAGAGTTTTTGAAATTTATGTTGAATCCTCGGTATCGCCACGAAAGTTTTAATACAAACTTTAGAGTCAGTTTCATCATTCAAAAACCTTGTTCTTTTCAAAAGAGGAAAAAATCCGGAATCTTCATCCAAGAGCTTCGTACTTTTATGCAAAACATTGAGCACTCCGACCCTTTCTAGTTTTTCAATTCTCTTTAGGGATTTCAACAAGACGACTTTTTCATCATTCCCTCCAAGTAAAATAAAATATAAAAAACCCATTTTCGTCTACATCTAAAAACGCAAACATGTACTGCATACAAATCCTGTCCCAGCACTCTCGCGACTCAATCACGGCTTCTTCCTCGACATTGAAAAAGAAACTACCTATTAGAAACCGCAGAGCGCCTATTTGCATCCAAATAAAAAGCTTTCCAAGGAATTCGATTTAAGCGGCCCAGTAAAATAAAGAATCGGTCCGAAGTTCTAGAGAATTCTAGACCATGCAATGAAGCGTGTTATAGGAGTTATCAAATGTAGGGAAGGGAGAAAGGGGTCGCCAAACCTATTTATCCATGGATGGACGATCTGGTAGTTCTCGCTTCACTTCGTCTCCATTCTCATCTGTTAGATGGATGCAAATCCTTCTGTCGAACATTTGGCTCCCAAAAGGGGTCATCTAAGAAGTTCAAAGAAATTTTAGGCCCTTACCAATACGTCTAAGAAACTGACTTGTCAATTGCATCTTAAACTATGTCTTTTAAAACATAGTAGTTTGTAATAATACAATCTTACTACTTAAAGAATCTGAATACAGAACTTGAAAACTCTTTTCATTGAACTTCTTAGTACATTCCAGCCGAGATTTTCTTTAAAAAGATATTAAGAGTTTCCTACACACTACATACTGTTTTAAAATCTAAGAAAGATTTGTTACGATATTTCAATTATTCGTCATTAATACATTTATATTAAAATATGTTTAAACAAAGGCTAGGAGAGAGGAAATAGAAATAAGACAGATTTTCAATTGTTATACATATTTGGATTCACATTCGTAGTTTGCATTTAAAATGCGTAATTAAATGTTTCATTGTTAAATTGTTTCACTAACATATAAAAGATACAAATAAAATGTGCATTATAATTTTACCAACAAAAAATGCATCATTTAGAAATTTGCAAAATTTTACCATATACGAATACATATTTTCTCTCTCTTATAAAAACAAAACTTTTTTATCTTAATAAAACCCCAACACAATCCTATACATACATTCCTTATAAGAAATATAAGTATGCTTTGCTAGTATTTTTTTAATTAACGTTTCACATTTGCTGAGGGGTACACTCTTAAAACAAAAGAGTGAAATCCACTCCTATAGGGGAAGTGCATTTTCGGCACCGGAAAGGAGTGGTAATTAACTCAGACTGAGTTAAAACCGCTCTTTTTAAGAGTGTAGGATGTAGATTGTTTTCTTTTATTTCTTTTACCCACTCCGCAAAAAGAGTGAAATTCACTCCTATAGGGGAAGTGCATTTTCGGCACGGAAAGGAGTGGAAATTAACTCAGACTGAGTTAAAGCCGCTCGTTTGTTTTAAGAGTGTACATTTATTTAATGGAATTGAATGTCTTAAGTATTAAAAAACGTTTATGCACTATGTTATGAATGCACTTGTCGCTGTGTGCTCCGAAATGTGTCACCATTCGTCGTGTTACCAGCAATAAGATTCGCGTTTACAAGTTGTCTTGGTCTTCGCTGGCTCGCTTATGTGACAGGTTTGACATTTTTATGGCAGATTTGATGAGGGTACAGGTGAGCCGACGAAAAGGATCAAAGGGCAGAGGACGAGACGAAAAGGATGAGTGTTTGGCAGAAGGGGATACTTCAACTTGAGATAGAGAAGGCCTAGGTCACTTGATTGTGGAGCATGAAATTGTAACTAAAATTATATAACTTCTTTGTTTAATTAAATTGCTTCTTCTTTAAAATCTCAACCAATGAGTCTGGCCTTACTTACTGGAATATACCAATGTCAGGTCTACCCTTTGGCTGACATTAGTCACATTGTCCCACATCAAGAAAGTCACGAAAAAAGCCATGGTCTCAGGAGAAAAACTAAAGTGACCGAGTCAGGACGGGAGTATCGGAATACTCTATTGGTTCGAAGAATACGTCTGGAATGCTGAAAGAGCCGAGAAGCCAGACGGACATTGGCAAGTAGTCCCGGGAAGCAAAAGACCAACTACCAACGACGGGAAAATCGTCGCTTTAAGACGGAGGTGCGGTTAGCTCCCATGGACCGTTAACAGACTACTGACGAAGGCACAAAGAGAAGAAACTCGTTGGTGGACCAAGACGGAGGTTCGAATAGCTTCCGTGGATTGAACAGACTAGCAACAGAGATCACTTTCTAGGAGAATAGGCCTCATCAGCAGTGGTAAGTGGAATTTCTACACATTGCAACTTTGAATAAATATTGAAGAGAGAATAAATATTTAACACTTTCACTACGTAAGCACTTTGTTGCCTTCTGGGCCGTTTTAGAAGTTAAAGGGTTAAAACAATATTATGATGACATTGATGTGTGTCTAGCTATTGCCTAAGCATCATGCATATTGAAATCCAAATCGATGATGTTTTGATTGTAAGGAATCTACAGTCCTGCACAAAAGTTTAGACACTACATAAATATGATGCTTTACAAATTAGTATTAAAAGAGCATTTTTAATCTTTATTACACTTAAACATATGCACACATGTATTCAAAAATATAATTTTGAAAATGAAAAAAACAAATATGTGGCGAATTAGCCGCAAACATAGAAAAAATGACGAAAATCCGTTGCACATAAATTTAGGCACATATCGATTTTTTTTTAATTTTTGGAAACAAGTGAAAAGTTTTAATGGTCAATAAAGCTTCCTCGTTGTTTTATCAAATCAAAAACACGTTTTTTCATTGAAAACACAAGCTTTTGCAGGGTTTCAGGCTCTAAACCATACCACGCTGCTTCAATGGCTTCTTTAAGTTCAGAAACTGTGGTATACTGCTTTCCGTTGGCATATACTACTTTTGTAAGAATCCCCCATACATTTTCTATAGGTTTACAGTCAGGACTATATGCTGGCCAATCGAGAACCGTGATTTTTTTTTGATCGAAACCAATCTTTCGTTGAGCTGGATGTATGGATAGAGGCGTTGACTTGTTGAAACTACCAGTTGGGTCCACATAAAAACTTCCCAAATGGTAACAAATTACTCTCGAGGATTTCCTGGTATTTCTCAGAGTTTTGCTTCCCCTTTGTAAACGCTAGGGAAGTCTGGCCGTTGAAAGAAAATCCCCCCAAACCATCACTGAACCTCCTCCTTGACGTCGGCTAAACTGAGTCACGGCACCTTTACGAAGATCATGCCAGTAGTAAGAAAACCCGTCTGGGCCATCCAAGTTCCATTTTTTCATCACAAAAGATTACCTCTAACCATTCATCACTATATGACATGTGCTGTTGAGCCCAGTTCATTCTGTCTTCTTTGTGATGAGACTGCAACCGTGGCTTACGTGTAAGTTTAGATTTTTTTAAAAATCCACATTCCACAATTCTTCTACGTATAGTTTCTTTTGAAACCTTGGTGGCAATTTAATTTTTAATCTCATTTGCAGAGCAATATCTGTTTGAAGCAAGTTTCCTAATTTGCCTATCATCTCGTTTGCTGGTCGCTCTGGGCCTTCCAGAAAGTGATTTTGCCTGGTATACATCACCACTTGCTAAAACTCTAATACCTCTTTTGGATCAATTTAATTCTATTGAAATATCAGCAACGGATTTACCTCGGCTTTTTAATTTCCAAATTCTTATGATCTCCGCAAACGAAAATTGCTTTGACTTCGGCATCATTATCAGCAGTGAAAACTATCCCAAACCTTTTATAGCAGCTTTGAGACACTCCACTTTGATAACGCAGTCACTTCCGCTCAAGAATTTGCATAAACATTACTTTTATGTCTATACTTTTGAGGCATGGCAACTTTGCAAAATTTCGACTTGTTGATGTTAGACAATTTTATTTATTTTTTGTTCTGGATTTTTGTGTTACTCTTTTTTCTTACGAGTTTAACAATATAAACTTAAAAGAATTTAGTGGGAATTAATGAATACTATCGATATTTTCAGGAATTGCTTCTGTGCCTAAACTTTTGTGCAGGACTGTAGTACGAGTTAGATTTTTTGCATTCTTTAAAAGGAAACAATGACATATTTGACAGCTCAAGTTACACACTAACTTGTGATTAATATAAGCCGATTCGGTCAATGCGAGTCCATCCCATATGGGCCCCAGAAAGAAACCAGGTTATTGATTATAAGAGTGTTTTTGATGTTTATTGCGTAGTGGTTTAGATAATAGGTGTTTTATAATCGTATGTAACAATTTGGTTGTCTGTAAAATATTTAAGTGTGCAAATGACATTTTCATTTGTAAGGATTCTTCATTAGTTATTCTTTGAAAAGTTTTTTGGTTGTTTAACAATTTTAAAATGGAAGTGTTAAAGTTCAAAAAGCTGAGTTATAAGAAATATAACTCAGAAGTTATAAGAAATATAACTTTGAAGAAGAGGTACCAGGTGCAACCAAGGCGTTTGATTTAATTACGTTAATTGATGGAAGTGCAAATTATGACGAGGACTTAAATAAGAATATTTTAGAGAGTATCGAACATGATAAAATCAAGATCCAGGAAGAGAAGTTTTGGAAAGATAAAAGGTTAGAAAGGGAATACATGAAATTAGGATTCTGAAACTACATAATCGAAGTTTGTAGTATATGAAGCCATTCTCGAAAATAAGTGCGTATTTCATAAGTGAAATATATATTATTATTTATGTATGGGTTAGTTATGATTTATGTAGTTTTGGACTGTTTAATTTTAACATAGTTCGTTTAGGTAGAAGCAATTTGATAAGATAACGCAAAATGTTATCTCAGAATTTGGTTGAAAAGTGGCCCACAAGTTTTACAAGAATGAATATTGTTTTGTTAAAACACCTTCCAGTTACAGAAGGGGCGTTGTCAATGAACCTCACAATAGGGTATTTGACTAAATTTTTTTTACTGGCTTAAAATATTCTTATGCCAAAATATTAGACCCGTATTTTTTCTTTTTTTCAAATACCCAATAAAAAGGAAGATAAATGAATTTTAAAATTAGGACGAAAAATTACGCCCGAAAACACTTTGTGGCTGTCACGTGGTATCTACTATCTATGACGTCACTAGTAACTATAAACAAACTTTGAAATACCATTTTGGAATCTACTTTAAGTAAATTTGAACTATCCAAAACCCAAAAAGGTATCTTCTGTTTTATTAATCCATTGTTCCAGGCCACATATAACTATAAGTAGTCTCGGTACTTAACCGTGGTTCAAACGTACGATTCCTGTTACCAATAGCCCAACAAAAAAATATTTACATTTGAAGTAATTTTAGAGTAAAATACTAAAACATCATACAAAAGGTTCGACCAAGACTTTAACGGATGATGATTTTGTGGTTGAAATATATCATATGACATAAATGTCCTTAAAAAACAAAACCACTGGGGTGCCTGATTACGCGAATTTTGAGCGAATTAAAATTGTATGCTTTTAGTTATGAATTGAAAACAAAAACCTTGAATTTGACGTTGTTTTTCGTCTTTTAAATAAAAAGGAACGCTATAGAAAATTTACCTATATATATTTTTATTTATTTATCTAAAAAAACACACAATACAGATAAAAGAATCCAATTACAGTGGTGCAAACGACCACATTCAAATATACTAAAATTTTATTGGCCTTTAAGTGTTTAAGGTATTCTTATTATGCACAAACCAATAAAAAATTGTGTTGTGTAAAAAAAATGTGTATATAGCACGTGGCGTGATAGTAATATATATATATATATATATATATATATATATATATATATATATATATATATATATATATATATATATATATATATATATATATATATATATATATATATATATATATATATATATAATATATATATATATATATATATATATATATATATATATATATATATATATATATATTATATATATAATATATATATATATATATATATATTATATATATATATATATATATATATATATATATATTGGTATATTGGTTTTCTTAAGAAGAAGTTCTGATGGGTAAATTTTGTGCCAAAGGTGTATAAAATCAGGATAATCAAAGACAATCAGGTCATCAACAAATCGGAAGGCAGTGAAGTTTAAAAGAGTGTAGTTTTTTTCAAGCCAGTGTAAAAATAAATTTGCAAGGATAGTTGAAAAGGAACTACCGTGTGGTATTCCATTAACTTGTTGGTAGATTTGTTCACTATTGTAAATAAAATTATTAAAAATGCAAAAATTAATTAGTTTATTCCAATATTCCTAATTAATATTTAATATACTATTGTAATCATTATAATAAGCAGTGAGGACGTCTTTCACATGGAATAAAGGTAGGCTAGAAAATAAATCTTTGAAGTCAAAAGTGTCAACTGAATGAATATTCTTGTTATGCAAGTGTTCTAAAACAGGTTTATTGTTGTTAATAATCCAAGTAAAGCCTTCACCGACAATAAAATTGTAAAGTTTGTTCAGCAAATTAAAAAAGATATCACCAGGTTTATTGATGTAAGTGTTGGAACCACAGGTAATAAAGCGAAAAGCTAAAGGGGTTTTGTGGAATTTTGGAGTGATGGTAACTTAGGGAAATTTAATGGAGGAGTTATTAATTTTAAAATATTTATTGAAGGCAATAATCTTTTTAGATACTCTTTTGTAGTCCAAATGGAGAGTTTGTATGTGTCGGATGATTTTAGTTCATTGTCAAGATTGGTTTCTTTCCATATCTTATTTTTATATTTTTTCATTTTTTTGTTTTTGTATGCGTTATTTTTTTTTTACCGATTATGGCAGTTTTAGCGCCAGTTGGTAAGATTCTCTCTTATATATTATATATATATATATATATATATATATATATATATATATTTATATATATATATATATTATATATATATATATATATATATATATATATATATATATATATATATATATATATATATATATATATATATATATATATATATATATATATATATATATATATATATATATATATATATATATATATATTTATATTGTTCTTGTCTTTGCGCGCCTTATAATGTAATCTCAGTGTTTAAAGTAACAAAAAGTGACGTCTTCCCTGATTTAAATAACATTACACAACATCAATTTTTAAAAAAAGCGAAACCCCCGCTTAAATAAAACACCCGTCAGTTAAAATACCTCAAATCATAAATGCAAATTTATCGCATATAATACTCAAATAAAGTGGGAATAAAATAAATAAATCCTAGTCATTGGGACAGTAATGCAAAACCCCTTCCAGCAATTGGGAAGGGGGAAGACGAATTTTCATAACGCAATAAAAACCTCAGGGCGGGAGGGGGAAGTTTCCCCGGCTGTCTCATGCTTTCTGGTCGACCAGACCAGCTGGCATGTAACAAGCCACCCTTGAAATGAAAAATATAGAAAAGTATAAATGGGAAGAAAGAAAAAATGAAGAAAAACGCGTAATGCGTAAATCAGTTCTTTCGCCCTGAGGCTCCGATGCTTGCACAGAGACAAAGGAGAAATTGTAAATCAATAAGGAAATCTCGTCCACCCAATGCGTCATCCAAATAAATATACGATGGCACACCTTCGACTCTCCTCCCATCAGGAGGTTTTTTTTGTCTTTTCCTCAGTGATTCTTTTTTGATTCAGGGGGTTGAGGATAAGGGGGAATATTAGTCAAGTTATTTCCTGAGAATGATTGTTCTGCTTCATGTTCTCGTTTTTAAGACTGTTGTATAAAATAGTGCTAACGATTTGGCAGGCGTTACACTTATGATATATTTCTTCAAAATATTGGCTCCAAGTTCACCTACCTCCCACCATTATAGCAAATCTTAGCGAGCGTTTGAAGCCGCGATTTTCAATAAGTTAAATATAGTCTCGAAGTATACAATCTTCCAGTCAGTACAATTGCAAAAATTGCAACCAATAAACAGAGTACAATGAACCACCTTCTTTGGTGGCTTGTTTTCTACAGAGGACATAATTAAACATAGCAAATCGAAAACATATTACCACAACCATCAGAGCACATTGTGCTCTCTAGTTTTCTCTAATTTGTTTTATTACATTGAATCATATATAATATTAGTTTTTTGTGCACGCAGGGTCTGATCTTCCATAACTCCTGTTAGGCCCGGGCTTAGGACCCCTAAATTTCCATTTTTTTATACGAAATGTTATGGACCCCCTAAAATTTCAACAAACTTTGTAATTTCTTAGGCCCCAATTTGTTTTATCTAGACTTTGACGTAAACATTGACTTAACGTGTTTGGTCTGTTTAATGTAATAAGGAAGGGGTGATAAGAACGTTAGAAAAAATGCAATGCGTCAAGCAATAAAAACTATCATTAAGGGCAATCATAGACAAACATTTTCGTTAAGGGCCCTCAAAATCTGTTATGCCTATGTGTTTTCCTAGATCAGGCCTGGGTACGAGTAACGTTTCAAAAGATACTGCAGTATGACGCTCAGTAATAGTATTACTTCAGTTTTCCATTTAACTACGAATCATAAAATCTAATCTAGAACACATCTTTCTTTTCATTCCTAAACAACCGATCAAAAAACACGGTCCTTTTCTTCTTCAGCAATCTTAGTCTTGAGCTCTATTGCGTGCATGGAGGGGCCCTAAGTATGAAAAGCTTCTCATCTGGCTTCGAATGTATGGGGACTTTGGGTCCTTTCTAGGAATCGATATTTGACGCTCAATAGAGACTGAAACAAAAGCGATTACTTTATATTAAAGAACTCAGGAGTAGGGGGATCTCAGATTTTACGTCCATACGATAAAAACACCGTCGGAAAGATCACAGGATTTACGGGATGTTCCAGAATGTGAAAAGGGTTGGGCTTTTTGAAAACGAGGATTAGGATGAGGCCTCATAAGTGCTGGGGGATATATTGTAAAATGTTGTAGTTGGAGACGTTAATAATGTGGGTTTGGGGTTAGAATATGTTTTTTTAGTATTATTTTAATTTGGATATGGATATAATGCAGTGTTCAATTTGTTTCATTGTGCGTCTGAGTTTGTATACTTAATATATAATATGTAATAATATTTATTTATTATGACACACAGCCTAACAGATTTTCACCCAATTATAAGACTGAGATAAGTACAATTTACAACCACGCCTTACCCAGGATTCGAACCCAGATCAGACCATCAGAGACCCACTTGAAAGCCTTCGTCAAGTAAGACAGACACAGAAAATTTTTTTTTTACTGTCTCAGAGAAAAGAAGTACACCCAGGGCGAAGGCGGAAATCGAACCCGCACCCGTTATAGCGCGCAGACTGCTAGCGTAATGGTCTGCGATCTAAACCACTAGGCCATCCGGGTATAATATATATATATATATATATATATATATATATATATATATATATATATATATATATATATATATATATATATATATATATATATATATATATATATATATATATATATATATATATATATATATATATATATATATATATATATATATATATATATATATATAATATATATATATATATATATTATTATATATATATATATATATATATATATAGTTTCATTTGATATTACGACGTTTAACAAATATATTCGGATTTACGTTGAAAATTGATTGGTCATTTGTTAAGAAGTCAATCGATGCTAACAGCCTATTTCTCATGAATCTTAAATAAACGGATAAATATTAAGTCAAATTACAATCGTTTGCAAATAAATTTAAATGAAATAAAGATCAGTTTTAGAGTAGAATTGAATAATTATTTCCAACAAGATAATCAGTTTTTAAATTAATGTTTTTTTTTCAAAGAACATCCAACTGAGATTACCAATTTTACCATGCATGTATTTCAATAAAAATACTTTCTGTGTTCAGTAAAATAATTCTGTTCTTATGGTAGAATCCACTTTCAAATTCCTGAATATTTCATGAGAATCTTGACCAAAACATTATTCATAGAAGGATTGGATCCGGTCATGCCTACTGGATTCGAAAAACGGATTTTTTTTAAAGAAAGAAGTACCTTAAGAACATTTTTTATTTTCCCTATAACGTTAAGTAGATATCAATAGATTTTTTTTATAAAAGTCATTATAAAATTTTCTGTAATGTATGCATAGAGAAACTCTTATTTTTCGATCTAAACCGTATAAAATAAAAATAGATGGATATTTCGTATTAAAATGTGATTGTTTTTTTTGGTGTTTATAAATAAAAATTATATTTTTTTCATTCGAAACAGAAATGCGATTAAACAGAAATTCCCTACATAAAAACTGCAACCAAACTTGGAAAAGTGGCTGCCATGACAAACCAATAAAGTAGCACTGTTTCGAGGAATAATTTAAAATCCTAGACTCCCAAATAAAATACCGGGAAGGATAATAAATTTCATTACATTTGAAAACTTGGGTGTAATAGTTTTGACGTCGCTCATCAAAAACCTCCACATACTTTGTTTGACATAATCTGTAAGCAATATCTTTAAGCAATAACTAACCAAACTAATAATATCTAGGATTATTGCTTCTCAATGAAATGTGAAAACTATATCACACCAAGCATCCTTTACCTGCTAGGATTTATAGTTTTCTAAAGAATTCATTTGCAAAAAAAAAGTGTTAGTTTAGGATTGTTTTGACGTTTATGGGAAATAAACTTGATAAAATCGAAAAACTTTTTATTATCAAAGAATAATAAGAATTATTCGCCTTATTTATCAATAGCATCGTAATAGTAATAATTATTGCAGCTATGAAAGTTTAATTAAATATTATAATTGATTGGGGGGGGGGGGGGGGGCTGATACTATTATTATTTGTATGCTTATTTTTTCGATTAAGGTGGTTTCAAATTTCAGAAATAACTTGTACTTATATACTAGCTTTTTATTGTTATAAATAAATTATCCCCAGTCTATTGATCTGGGGCTATGCAATTTTATTTTGCTACGATTTGTTTTCAAAAATTTCAGATTATTGATTTAAATTAATTGTAGGGGGAACCAGGGACACATGACCCAACTTGTAGTTTTTGGCTTGTAACTTTTAAAAAACACTATTTTTGGATGTGCAAATTCAGTCCATTTATACTTTAATAAGTATTACACAATATATATTAGTATTTTTCTGAAGTATTAACTGCAATAGTACTAAAATATAATTTGTTTAAAACTTTAGTTTTGGGTCATGTATCGCAATGCATAGGGATACATGACCCACCCGTTAGGGATACGTGACCAACCCAAAAAATAGGTTGTAAGACTTAAAATTATCAAAATACTTTTACTTAATAACACAACTATCATCATTTCATAAGGCTTAAGTAGATTTTATAGTTTTTTAAGACACAATTATTACTTCTTATTTTTATCCCATTAAGTATGCTTATATTAACGAACTTATCAAATTTAAACGTAAAATCTTGTCTAAATACAAAACTGGGGATTCTTTTATTTTGCAGAGAAAACACAGGTGATTGAAGAATAGCTTCTATTTTATTAATATCAACTTAGGAAGTATTATCCAATTCAGGCCATTAAAAACATTTTGCATAGATTCTTTCCGCATTCTGAATTGTAAGCTCGTTGAAAAAAATTCCTTGTACCTTCTCAATAAACCTTGTATTCCGTTAAGAACCCCGTCATTTACATTTGGGACTCCAGTGATTTAAAAAAAAATACTTGGGCTACTTCTGTCCGCGTTTGTGTTGTATACTTAATTGGTTTGGGTCAAGTATCCCTAGTTGTATTTTTTTATTAACCCCAAGACAAAGACATTTGCGAATAATTACATTAGCACTATTATACACGTAATTGTAGCTAATAGCATGAACAAAACAAGTAACTAATTGAAAAAATCTTTTCATTAAACCAAAAAAAGTAGACCGAAAAATCTTACGGCACCAAATATTTACTTTCAGGGCATGAAAATATATTTCTTCGTATAGCTAAACACGTACGCAATGATTCAGTTTGATTTTTTCACCATGTGGTTAGCTGAATAAAAGGAAAAAAGTGATGCCACTTTCAACTCACAAAACTTTTCCATTGTTGAGAAAAAGGCATTGGGTCATGTATCCTTATGGATCAAATGTCCCTAGTTCCCCTTTTGAAAAACGTTTCTAATATATATAACCAAATGTTAAACTGGTCAAGTCTACTTGAGAATTTCTCATTACATTTACATTTTAGAAAAGGCTTAGAAAAAGCTGTTTATCGAAATTTTTCTGTGGACTCGAGCCCTTGTTACAATTAGCTTCTAAATGTTTGTACTTGTTCAATTCTATATGCATTATATATACATAGTTAAAAGTGGGGAATCTTTCGAAAACAAATACCGTTGTCATTTGGAATCAATTTTTACAATATTGTTTAAATTTAAAAAATATATATATTTAATATGTTTTGGTTATAAAGCATTCAATTAACAACATCAACAAAACATTCTTATCGAATTTCCTACATGTTCAATAAAAATAAAACATTTAATATCAAAATCCCAACAACGCTATATTAAACGTCAATACATGAAACACTTTGTAACGGCGCACAAACAGGTGTAGTAAACAAGAAAAAAAAAGTATTTTTGCGCATATTTCATCGTTTTTTCTTCTTTGCTTAACGCTGTGGCTTGGTGGTTATAAAAAGCATTTTTACTGAATAAACACCAAAAACTGTATAGCCATTCCGTAAAAATATCCGGTGCCGAAGAGTAATGTAGCCAAAACCGGAAGAAAAGATTACTGAGATACTGCGTCAATTCAGTTTACACGAGACTTAGAAACGATAAATCTGGACCTGTTTGACAGGTTTTGCCGATGAATCAAGTTATTTCAGTTATCATCCGCAACAGTGTGAAAAATGTCTCTTTTGGACTACATGAGTTATGTTTGTGAAAGAGTAGAGATTTTTACATGATTTTTGTGGGAGAAACACTAGCGGGCCACAATGTTTCACTGTGGAAAGCTGGCGGAAGAAAAATTGTTGTTTTGGAAATGCCGTCTTTGAATACTGAACTTTAAGGAAGTTTCAACTTTAAAAATAAAAATATATATTTTTTCGGAAAAAGAATAGTAGTGTAACCATGATATACAATTTATGTTTATTAGATCACTGTTGTAAAAAAAGAGATTGAACTCGTATATTAGGTGTGCAAAAAAGTTTTTCCTAACAAACAGTATTGTATTTGTTTTACTATGATACCCCGAAACGAATCACATGAAGTCTAAAAATTGCTTGCATGATAATTTTTCGTAATATTATCAGTGAATGTAGTGCAGTTTTTATTTTTGAAATTTAAACATTTCAATGGTATTCCGTATGCATTTTTTTAGATTCGTAAACTTTTAACTAGTCTTAAAATCTATATGTGCAGGTATACGTTTTAAAGTGTATTGGTTTTATTTTGCTGCTAAAAAAAACCCTGAAAATTGGTGTTCGGAAAATGTTTAAATGTTATTACTGAATGTAGTGTACAAATTATTTTTAAAATTTGGTCTGAATTATAAACTGTATACATTTTCTAGTTTCATAAACATTTTACAAGTGTTACAACTTGGTAATACGTTGTATATAGGATGTTGTACATTACTGTACATGTAAGATATCGATTTCTATATTAAACTCTAGTACTTTATCATTTGGAATATTTACAAAAAAATCATTCAGTATTCAATTCGTAGTAATAAATTTATATTTTTATACGGGTTCTGGTTTTAACCCTTTAAAGGCCCACGCTCACAACAAAAAACTCATAATGGACTAGTTCCAAATCCTGCCGAGAGCAGTTAAACAGCAGTATCTACAGAAATGATTTATCAGAGAATTTAAAATGAGGTTTACACATAAACTAAATGTGCTATCATTTCCAAGTGCAAAAAGTAAATATTAAACAAAATTCTTTATAATAATACAGTTAAGAATACTTTAACTTTTAATAATAGATGCTCTTTATGCCCCTTGTTCTTTATATAATCACATACTCATCAACGCTAACTTACCGAACAGCAGTCAAGAATGTCTTATTTTTAGAATAAAACAGCTTAAATGTATTTTTAAGTTTATAATCAGCGCGGATGTGTAGCAAGAGCAAAGCAATTAAACTTTTCTTGAAGCTTATACATTTTTAAAGTCCCCAGTAAGTGGAAAATCATCTAAAACAAAAGCAACCCCACTGTTTTAAGGATTTTCGGCAATTTATTCAAAGCCATAATTAGACTTCGTTCTTGTAAGTAGCAAAGACACGTTGAAAATCGGATATTTTTATAACCGATAACTTCCCTTCCTGAAGCGAGACTTTTGTAGGAAAAATGTCCTAAATCCTTTAATGAAGTAGCCATTAAACGGGCATAGGGAACAAAGAAAGACAGATTTTAAGTAATCGGCCACCTAGGGTTTAACAAGGGGCTTGGGGATGAAGCGTAATTTTTAAAGTAAAGAAGTGAGAAAAAATGAACTTAAAAATAAGTGGGTATCTCGATATTTTTCACAAAGAAATGTAATTGCACTGATATTGGTGGGATGATAAGAGTAAGAATCATTGAAAATAATGAAAGGATACGAGGTTGGTGATTTATAAATGAGGTTCGTTTTTAGGCTTCTTGAAAGGCTTCTTTGCGAGAAAATTTGCGTTGGCACATTAAGCTTTATATTGCAATAAAGAGACAAGTATTTTTAGTAGCATGAATAGTTCTTTAAAGAATATTTTTAAGGTATCCTTACAGAATATTATATTTCTTAAAATGCATAAACTAATTAAATGAAACTATATTTCATAAAAATATTCTGATTTTTTTTTTTTTTTTTACCGTAGCACTTATTTGTATTTCAGTTGACGTATTGAAGTACTGCAACAAATATGCAAATACATAACTATGTAAGCAATTTTTTTATTGTGAACTAATTATAATTTGAAGCTTTCATATAATCTGCTTAACATTACAATGAAAGTTGTTTATTACTTTATCATTGTCGTGTGTGTCACATTTAAAAAATATTCTTATCTATAGAAATATTATTTTTTTTACTATTTTCGAAATACTTTAAGGTTTATTTTTGAATTGGTTATGATTTTGTAAAACCAAAACAAAAATTTAACGAAAAGTCAACGTCATCCACATTTTCTTGTTGGTTTAGTTCACTATTTGAATATTTTTTCCAGTGAATAAATATTAATTTCGGTTTTCAGTGGGTTTTTTTTGTGTGTGGCAGATCGTAGTCAGAAATAATGATTTTTTTGGGGTAAAATTAAGATGTTGTAAAATTTCATTTTTTCTATCGTAGTTTTTGTTATGTAGTCCTAATAGAAACTGTACATTAGCAAGATTAGAATTTAAAAAGAAGTAATTGCCTTTATAGTAATTGAGTACGAAAATTTTGACAGCAAGAGAAAATACTGGTTAACCATGTATGTTAAATGGGTAAAACAAAACATTATAAGCCTTGTTATGTCTTGTAGTCATGTCTTGTTATATGAGAGTAAAGCCTTATATAAATATTTCACTGATACTTAAATACTAGTGAGAGAAAGTCTCAATACCGTTAAAAATTTCAAATCTACAAAACGGAATGAGGAGCCACCGTATTAGCTCTAGTGTGACGTTATTTCAATAAAACCAAGCAAAATAGCTTACTGTATATTTTTCAATAATTGAAGCCATAGAGTTATCTTAGTCAATAAATCAACTAATTTAGAAAAGATATGTGTGTAATATTACTGCAAGTATGAAAGCTCTAAGCGAAAATGTAAAATGCGCCACAAAATTCAGAATGCATAAGGTCTATTTAAGTGTTCCATTACACAAAAACGCTAGGGCTTCCCTTTCATCTGCATTATTGCAACAACCAACGGTTAAAGTTTTGTAATTAAAATTTAATTAAATTGCTGTCGTTTTATGTTATTTATTTCAATAGGGAAGAAATATTGTGGCGAAATAACATTAAAAACCTTATGTACTGACAAATTAGTTTTTGGTAATTCCTGAAATAATTATACCATGGTTATTTTTAGCATTTTTGAATGTATTCATAATAGTGTGACATACAGCCACTGTAGGCTCACAGCTTTGCATTAAGTTCTTTTTTAAAAACATATTAGTAAAAATTTCTTCCCTATTACATTGATAAGTGGTTATTAGCGTTCAATTTTGGGAGAAAAAAATGTTGGACTCTTTTTTTTTAATAAAGACTAGCACCATTTTTCGTTATTTTATTTATTTTAGATATGATAATTTACCATGATAGTTTCCAAAACCAAAGTTTTTATGCAGCAAGTTTTTTTATGGGGCTCATGCAACGAACGTGTGCACAAATAGAACGGATTTTTTTTAGCACAATAAACTACATTTTTCGCCTGCTGATTAACATTTATTTTTAGTAATATATTTCTTTTTTTCAGATTTTCTTCTCATTAGTAGTTTTTTCGATTGTTTTTAGTACTTTTCTTGATGATAACGCTTTTTTTGTAAGCTGCAGTAAACCCTAAATCCACTTTATTGTTAGTCTTAAAAATAGTTATGTAAACCCGGGGTAGAACGAGGTACCAAGTTAAAGATATGTTTTAAAAATACAAAAGGGTTAACTACGAGAGCGGAAATTTTTTACATGAGCACATTTTAATTTAATAATAAAAAATACGTTATTCTAAGAAAAGAACAATATTTTTGTTTACAAAACAGAAAATAATGTCATTTGCCCTACTCCTTGTTAGGACGGGGTGTTGAGGATAAAAGAAGACGGAAATTGCTACCTTTTAAAAGCTGCTTAGGGTGACAACAAATTAAATGAAATCAATTTCACTTTAGTTTGGTTTCAAGTTAAAAAACAAAGTCATTTAAAGTTGAAGAGAAGAAATAACATTTTAATGGTACTATTTTATCCCTAAGAAAAAAGGTTACAATCTTTTAAAAAATAGTTCCCAAAGCAGTGGACCTCAACATCATTATAAAAATTCTAGGACAAAATATTTGCTTTAACTACACTGTCAAAATGGGTCGCCTTTAAATATCATTTGTGGTCGTGTGTCAAGTTTACAAGCAAAAATTTTTTAAACATCCAAGCCAAGTTAATAGTAAATATCTTTTAATGTTCAGTCCATAGTATTTTTTATAAGTAAAGCAAGTACTAAGTAAAAAGTTACAAATAATTAAAGACTTTTTAACAACAAGAAACTCTTTTAAACAGTCACCCACTTATTAAACCTTAACCTTAATTAAAAATCCAAGGTCAAACCATGTTCCTCCGACTACACTGTCCACATGGGCCGACTTCAAATGTAATTTTGGGACTTGTGTCAAGTATTCAAGCAAAAATCAAATCCTTTAAACATAAAGAACTTGTTATTAGTATTTTTTTTAATTTCTATCCACAATACTGTTTTATACCATAGCAAAATGCTAAAGACTTTTAAACACCATCAAAAACTTTCGAGCAGACACCCAGTCATTAAACCTTAACCTTAATTAAAAATCCAAGGTCAAACCATGTTCCTCCGACTACACTGTCCAAATGGGCCGCCTCCAAATGTCGTTTTGGGTCTGGTGTCAAGTTAAAGCATTGGCGATGGCCGTTTCGACCATCTGGTGGTGTCATTAATGCGACTGCGGTAGTCATTGTTTGATGAATGGCTTACAGTTACGAGGAAAGGGGAGTCCCCTTCTTCGATTCTTTGCGACTGAATTGCTGTGTCAGGAGTCGGGAGAAATATAAGATCAGATGAAATATATATGTCGATAGTTTCGATTTTAGACATTGTAGTTGGGATTTACGATCTGGGTTTGTATAGGTTAGTGATTGGTTTGGGTAATGAAACATTTTATATGTTTGGAAGTTATAAATGTTATATTTCATCTTTATTTGATTAATTAAGGCATTAATTTATTGTATATTCCTGAGTGGAAATAAAAACTTGACTTAAAAGCTAAATTAATACGTAAGACTTGTTAACTAAACCCTATGATGCCCCATTAATACAACGAATTTGATTTTTTTAATCGTTTATTTATTGATTATTGAACAACAATATAATTACTCAATCCATTAAAACGTTCAAGATTAGAGGTTAAAATGGTGGGTGATATTTTACATTTAACATTATCGTACAATTTAATTACCCAAAATACATCACGCGTATTAAATGCAAGAGAAATTATACTAATTAAAACAAACCTTAATTAGCATACTTATTTGCATTCTCGACATTTACCTTTCACCGAACTAGTTTACTTAACCAAATTCAGAAGGGAAATTAATGCATTAAATATATTAGCATGTCCACCCAACCCATACATCCATGCGGTAAATTCGCAATCCATCAAAATAGTATTACCAAAAAGAAACCCCATTCCGCCTACATCCATCCAGTGATCCAACGTTACGCTGGGCACGAAATTTGATAATACCTGCCAAAAGAGTTTGAAAGGTTGGTATCTGTGTATGCAATTCATGATGCACGGCTCCTCATCATCGTTAATAATGATATCTACACCTCATTAATCTAAATATTGTTCACTTTGCCGCATTGCGATTCGCGTTCGTTTTCCGGTTCAAGAAGAGACATCACAATCTCATTAGGATAAATCGTCCCTGGAATTCCGAAATTAGCGGTTATCAAAGTAGAAATGTTTCAAGCGGAGATGATGTGGGTATTTATTAAGCCACAATCTATTTCGAGCGTGCAAAAAAGTTTGATTGGTGCATTAAATTTTATTTGGAAATGACTCCAGGGCGTAGTTCAAATTTAAATGCATATCATAATCTTTTTTTTGTGGTTGATAGCCGCAAAGCAATGTAGGTATAAAAAGAGTTAGATTTGATACAAATGTGATTTGAAAATCATTTCAGTGAGAATTAATTGAAAATGTGTTGATGGATTGATGTAGATCCTGATACTCTTTTTTTTAAAAAATGAAATTTAACCTAAAATAAATGTATGCAAAAGTTTACATGTATAAAAAGGTGCTCTGAATGTTAAAAAATATTATAAACTGATTAGAAACTTATAATAAATAGCTTTTATATATTGAACTAAAACAGATTAAAATGGAAAAAATATGGACATTGACAACCTAAGTTAAAATTTACACGGACTGTTGTGTTTCAAAATAAGTGTTGTTTACAATCATGTGTTTTCGAATTTCTTATCCAGTATAAAATATAAATTAAATATTTATATAATCTTTTAAGTAATTGTCGAAAAAGTTTTTTTGTAGGAACTAAAGTCTTATTAAAATATTTAGAACATTTTTACTTACATTCATAAATACATTTTATTTTAAAATATCATTTTTCAAAAACAATTTAAATAATATCTTACCGATAAAATTGTATGGAAACAGGCAGTTTATAAATCTACTAAATTTTTTAATTAGATTGGGGTTTTATTGAAATGATTTTCGGTTTTAAAATTTTATTTATTATTTAATATTAAAAGAGGGATTTTTCATTTCATATTGTTTTGCGTACAATTTTGTTTTGTATCAAAGTCTCTTTATAAGTTTAATTATGTTACGATGAACTTATCCATATCTAAAAATATTCCAGATTTTCATCATCAAATAGTTATTATTTATTTGCTGATTTTTATGGCGTTTCATAGATTAAAATTACTATTTTGTTTAAAATCCAGTAAATAAAATTTCCGAGTAAAGCTAATTTCGGTGCAAGCATTTTTAGTTACACGCAATATGTTTTTGTTACAAAAATGTCTGGTACATTTGTAATATTACTTATATTATGAAATGTTTCATTACAAGTAATATTTATATTTGACAATAAAAAAAAATTTGCAGCTTCAGATGCCTATTATTTGAATAGAAAATATAAAAAAATCAGTACAGAAACCAATAATTTTACTTATCATGTAACTATGTGTTTCAAAAGTCCTAACTATATAAATAAAATGATTTATTTTACAAAATTATGTTGTTCTATTTATTTAAATTATTAAACACTTATTGATCATGCAAAACCTAGCATGATTTCTCCTCAACAAATATATCAGGATTTTATACAATATGGCAATTTTAAAGAAGTTTCTAAACTCAATCCCTTATTCGATATTCGATTTAGGGCCTCTTTTAAATTATCACCCTGTATATTCACTGTAAACCGTTTGGTGTATCGTTACTCTATAAAACAGATGCCAGCAAGTGTTGTCATCAGCTTTATGGAGTTACTTTACAGTATGAAATGAAGTAAACTGACATCGAAGCTGAGAAACTTAACACCATAAGAATAGGGAAAGGTTAACATTACAAAGCGAAATGCAATAGCACAGAAACTGCCTTCATATTTACTGTGGAATTTAACAGCTTTAACTATAGGACTATAGTGTTGTGCGAAGTTTTGCTGCGGTATTGTCGGCTATTTTTTTTAGTTTTTATACCCAGTAAAAGTTTTAATCCTAAGGCAAGATTCTACCTTCTATAACAAGTCCATCGCTCGACCGGCTACTCAATCTGCCGTGGGCAGGTAAACTGCAGTAATCGCCACAAATGTGTTTCGGAGATATTTGATGAAACGCGTTTTTGATTTTCCACAAACTCCAGTAAAACATTGAAATTCAAAGTTAGGTGATTCTGAACCTTGAATCAGAAATGTTTTATGGGTTGTAGGTTTTATTTTGATTTTTGCACATATACATAGAGAAAAAACATGTACTGCAGTTTGCTTGCCCTTTCCGCCCTGCCGTGGCACGACTTTCGGCAGGTAAACTGCAGTATCCGCCGAAAATATGTGTCAGCGATGTTTGATCAAACGCGTTTTTTATTTTTTCCACAGAAACTCTAGTAAACATTAAAATTTGAAGTTAGGCAATTCTTTACTTTGATTTAGGTATAGAATATACAAATTTTTATAAAATACTAAAGGGTAATATTACCTGACTTTCAGAAGAATTAGTGACGAATCAGTAGAAGAGAAGAATCGGACAGTCTCATAGCAGACAATCTCACAATTAGAACAAATTATTCATTCGAACAAATCCGTTCATTGTAAAATGAGGGAAAAAATAGTCTGCTCATTTAGAACTTTTTAAACAGTTAACGAACCTATTTAATACCATTAAAAAAGAAATAATTATTTTTTTTAAAAGTAAAGCTATAAAATTATTTTTTGGAAATGCTGAAATTAAAAATATTATTATTAAATTTATATTATTAATTATACAACAAATAATTATTAACACACGATTCAATGGAGCAATTCATTTTGCTATAAAAAAAGGGGGAACAAATCCCCTTTCCCTTTACCTTTACTCGACAGCTGGATTTTGAGGGTTCCAGTAAATCCTCCAAGCCCTACTGGAAAAAGAAAAACAAACATCCCGTAGTTCGCCTTTACACTAACCGGGAGGGGGGGGGGGGGTCACTAACGAAGACACCAGACAGCCTTTTTTTTCTACAACCGAAACTCAAAACATATAATAAGCTGAGATCCTACTTGGACAATCTAAATAATGATGGTGGGTAAGTACTTTAAAATCACAAACGATTTTCTTATGGAGAATGAAAATACTTTGAACATGTGCGTTTAGTTTGAATTAAAACTAAAAAAGAGTACAGAAAGAAACGAACGCCTATCGAATCTATATAAAAGAACGCATTGTTCTTTATCCCTAAAACTTTTTAGTACAGTTCGGAGAGCCACGATAAATTTTATCATGTAAAGATTTTGCAAATTTTAATTTAAAAAAAAATACTGGAATTTTGGGCCATTTTATGGCAAATTTTGCGTTGATTTTTTACGGGTGAAAATTACGTATATGAGACGTATTTTCCCATCCCCCACGTGACATTTGGTGATATTCGACTCGACCTCCTCCCCCCCCCCTAAACAAGTCACGTAATTTATGGACGCACCCCTAAGGTAATTTCAATAACTTAAAACCAAAAAAGTTCTATCGGAGATACCAATTATGCCCTCACAATTTCTTCGAAAATATTTTTATGACGTCCTACAGGTACTTGTACCAAATTTGTAGCACTTATCCCTTTTGGTTTTCCAGCAATACCTATAAAACCAAAAAAAGTTCTATGGCAGCTACCTATTGCGCTTGCGCAATTTTATCGAAAACGTTATTATTACGTTCGACAAATACTAGGAGTTCGTGTACCAAATTTGTAGCCAGTATCTCTTTTCGTTTTCCAGCAATATTCCTTTAAAATCAAAAAAGTTCTATGGCAGCTACCTCTTGCGCATGCGCAATTTTAACGAAAACTTTATTATGACATCCAACTGGTGCTAGGAGCTCGTGTACCAAATTTGAAGCATGTATCTTTTTTCAGTTTTTATTAATACCTTTAAAACAGGCCAGGTAAAATTATACTGCAGTTTACCTGCCGAATCTTGAGTTTTTTTCATTTTACTGCAATTTGCCATTGCCGAAAAATGGTGAATTTGTAACGAAAATCGCTAAAAAAGGTCGGCACATGAAAATATAAGTTAAATAGATGCCAAAAGTGCAAAAAAACGAAAAATGAAAATTTTGAAGTTACTGCAGTTTACCTGCCCACGGCAGCAATGCCAACTTGTTAGAACTCGTTATATTTTTCATAAACCTATTTAACTTACATCATTTATGATCGCGAATGAGTTTGGTATCCGTGAAAGATTACATAGAGTTACACAGCGTTCTGTAAAAGGTTCCTCGCAAATTTGAGTAATGACAGCTAACTCCTGAATTGATGTAACATTTTTCAAAAAAATCATTCTAACCTTTCAACTTGTTTTAATGTGTTCCGCTGCTTTTTATTAACAAATATATTGCTTAAAAAGCGGCAATTGATAGAACTCATTTAATATTATCTTCTTCTGACTATCATTGTTCATTTAAAAAAGTATTAGTTATAGCAATTACAAAATTATTTTAATCGCTGAATGGTAAGAATGATGACTTTTAATACGAAATTATGTGGGTTTGAATCAAACTTATAACTATGATTTTGCATCCAATCAAAATTATAGACATATGTACAACTAGTTCTGTTACAGCAGAACACATAGCGTGATGTATGAAAATAAACCGAACCAAAATAAAATCTTCATTTCGTGACTATTACTTTCAAAAACATATTTTACTAAATTCCTTCCTTCCATCCATTTAAATTAGCACAACTCTTAACACTTTACCCCTGGCATTAAAATAATTTCTTCCCTAGAAATGTTTAGAATCTCAGGCATTCCGTTTGGCGTGGGCTTCTAAAAGAAATCAGCTTAGTAAAGCCGTTGAGGAGGCGGCCATTACAATAACTCATTTACCATTTAACGTGATGGTTAAATTAAAGTACTTCCGCGTGGATTCTTAGGATGATATTTACTCGAAAGACAATTTAAAATGAACTAGGTGACTTTCGTTGCGATAACGAATGGTACTTGTAACGAACACAGTTAGCTATCTTCTATAAACATTTCATGGTTCTTAACGTTAGGGTTTGAAAACAATGTAACTGACACTGATTTGGAGAAGAGTGGATTTTAATGTAAATATGTTAAAATATTTTAAATAACATCTGACACACTTAAATTTGGTTTACTAGATATAAATAATAATTATATATTTTAAACTGTTTAAATTAAGTTTCAGTTAATGAGGCTAGTATTATTATAGTGTAGTTAAATAAAGGTTAAAATATTTGAATTGATGTTTCTTTAACAAGTGTCATTAAGGAACATGTCTGGCTATTTAAAAATGTAATCGAAAACGTAAATTAAAGAAAAAGAAACCTCTTTGGAATTCGACGAAAATTTTCTGATGACCTTGTTGAACTGTGATTTGATCTTATCGGGATTTTTTGTTACTTTTCGTTTCTTCTACGTATTTTTTAAGAAAAGAATAATCTATGAACACACTTGTTGAAGCTTCACGTGTCGCAAAAAATATACGCTATTTATTTGAACTAATTTCTTTAAAAACGAATTTGAACTTCTTTGATAATAATGAATTCGAACCATTTTGATAATAATGAATTCGAACCATTTTGATAATAATGAGCTTGGACCTCTTTGAATAATATATTAAACTTAATTTAATGTATGCAATGGCTCCTTTGTTAATATATCTTAAAATTAAATTGTTACTGGCAACCCCCTTAAATAACAGTAAAAAATTGTGAACATATAAAAATAGAATTATTTCAAGCTATTGGGTCCTTTAGCTGACTATAAAAGTTTTTTTAAATACTATATTAGTTTGTGGCCATACATATTTGAAATCAGTTTTAAAAGCAATTAGCAATAACAACATTGTCAAATGTACCTTTTGAGCTCTTCGAAGAGTTTCGGAATTCAGTTACAATTATCTTTCCCTTGGCAGCACTAATGAAAGGCATTAAAGAATAGCTTCAAAGCCGCTTTCCTTGTTAACGCCTTTAAAGGCAGAAATTAATTTTTCGAACGAGAACTTGCAAAATTGAGAACTCATTTTTATTATGATGTGAAAAGTTAGTAAGGTTATATTGAAAATCAATTTATAATCATTTGCGTTTTAAAAACACTAGGGATGACAGTCGGGTATTTTTTAAATAAAAACAAATGGAGAACGTTTTACAATAATCTATTAAGAAAAAAATTAAAACAAGTCAAGGTGAAAAATCTTCCAGTCCAGAAACTTCAACTGTTTTAACTAAGAACTGTAAATTAAAAAAATTTTGCAGTTTAAATTAAGAATTGACCAGTGCATGCGTCCTAAAAGGAATATTTCTGTAAAGTTAAAAATAAATTTGATATGTGAGTTAAAATGTGACAATTGTATATACATACATAAACTCACCTACTGTCTACATTTCTATGATCTCTTGTAACGTTACGCCAACTGAATATGTATTCCTTGTTCAGCACGATCACAGCCCACATTTGCAAAGATTGATTGCTTGATATTAAATTGAATCTACAAACAATGTAGGAAATGTATAATAGTGACTGTATCAGTTGTAAAATATAGAAACTAAAAAATAATAAAACATAAAAGCTGAATTGAATAAATAAGACTTCCCAAAGTAGTTTTCAAGAAACAATAAAAATTGTATTCAATTTCTATATTCCAGAAACTGGCTAAAAAATGGTAAATGCAATAGCGACTAAAATAAAATACTGACGTTTGAAAGATTAGCAATAATTTAATTTAACTTAATTGTCAGTTTTAAGAATAGGTTGTAAAGGAATAAATTAATTTAGGTGTTCAACATGTAAAATCGTAAAGTTAATGTGTCATTTGAGAATTCTTGAATATCGTAAGCAATTCAAAATTTCACCTTAATTTTAATATATCGAAATCCTTTATTTTAAAATGCATTTCGTTATGTAATTGGTTTGGATGTGTAATTATATAGCAATTTATAGTGTGACATTTTATAAGAATAAATAAAATTGAATTGCTTTATTATAAACAATACGTTTGAAAGCTTTTTGGGGTAAAAAAAGTAATCTAATTATTCAATCTTTACAGTTAGAGGACATTTTGTTAAAGGAAAACATGAATTTAACTTTTATTACAAATCCCTTTGGGGACAACAATATTCTAGATATTTTATTTTAAATGTTTTTTATTCGGTAAAAAAATATAAACGCATAGCATGTCTCACATTACTATGAAAATCACAACATTTATTTTCTATAGTATTCTATAGTACTATTAAAATTTTAATTTTTTCTTACAGTTTATATATTATGAACAAAAAATACTTTTAAAAATGTTCTGCAGCTAATAATGTATCTATAATTATTATTTTTAAAAAAATAATAAAACAGGGAAAACCATGACACCAGACCCATAAGGACAATATAACCAATACTTTTTTCATAATTTAAATAAGTTTTGTGAGTCGAAAGAGGCATCACTTATTTCCTTTAAGTTAGTAAATTGCTTTGGTGAATATAAAAATCAAAGCATCGTTATACGTTTTAAAAAATATTTGACAAAACGCATTTTCATGCTTCAAAAGTAAATTCTTTACTTTGGTGCATGAAAATTTACAAAAACATATTGCGCGTAACTACGAATTTGTACTTTTAACTCTGACACAATACAAGGTTTTGCTTAAAAAGTTGATAATTTCTAAGTTAAATGCCCTAAAAATATGAATAAAGAATACGGATGCCAAAGAGAGGTTATAATGTTTAAACAAAATTAAAATCCAAAAATGAACATTGGGTCATATATCCCCAGTTACCCCTACCTATAAAAAAGAGTAATTTTAAGGCTCATAATTTTTTAAATGTTAGGTAGGGGTAACTAGGGACATCTGACCCATAGGGAAACATGACCCAATGCCCTTTTCGCAGCATTAGAAAAGTTTTATAAGTTGAAAGTAGCATCACTTCTTTCCTTTCAGTCAGCCGACTACATGGTGAAAAAAACCAACTGAATCATTGCGTACGTGTTTAGCTATACGAAGAAATACGTTTTCATGCACTGAAAGTAAATTTTTGATGTTATAAGATTTTTGGGTCTTCGGTTTTTGGTTTAAAGGAAATATTTTTCAATTAGTTACTTGTTTTGCTCATTCTTTTAGCTACAATTACGTGCATAATAGTTTGCATGTATTTATTTGCAAAATAAGTTGTTTTGGGGTTAAGCAAAAAAAAGTGCAACTAGGGATACTTGACCCAAACCAGTTAAGGATATGTGTCCCAAGTAAATAATACAAAAAATAGACAGAGGCACACCAAGTAAATTGTTAACAAAAAAAATCACGGGAGTCCCAGAAGTAAAATGACTAGGCTCATACCAAATATTTTGGGAAAATGGAACATAAGAAGATTTGTTGGGAAGGTACAAGAAAAAAATTATGTCTAGCTTGTAATTCAGTTTGAAAAAAGAAACAATGAAAAATGTTTTAAATGGCCTGAAATGTATAATATATCACAAGTTGATATTGATAAAATATAAGCCATTCTTCAACCACATTTGTTTTCTCGGCAAAATAAAGGAATCTTCAGTTATGTATTCAAACAAGAATTTACGTTTAAAATTGAATTATTCGTTATTATAAGAATAATTAATGGGTTAAAAATATAAGTAATAGTTTTGTCTGACAAAAATGAAAAATATATCTATAAATAAACTGTATATGATGTTAGTTTTGTTTTAATGTGAAAGTATCTTGATAATTTTTAGTCAATTTTACCAAATATATGGGTTGGGTCACGTATCCTTAATGGGTGGGTCTTGTATCCCTACATATTAGTGTCATACTCGTGCAAATTGTTAATTTTACACATTTATTTTTTAGAGTGTACTAGGTATCATTCTATTATCAATCACTTGGCTTTACACGATCCCTAAATGAAACAAAGATTCATTCATTAAGCTGACTTCAGTTCCATCCAGAACTAATTAATTAAGCTAATTGCGGAAGAATTATCCGACGGATCTAAGTTTTACTTTTCCTACAACTATACCACGACTTTCCAAACCCCACCAGAATAAAAGACAACGCAACGACTTGTGTATTTGCTTGTTATGCAAAGATGTAACTAACATTCAACTACGTTATATGAAAATAAGACTTATAAATAGTTTATATGTTTACAGAGATTTAAAATTATCATATTTTTTTCCAGAAATATTTACATACTAAAAACCACTAATATTTTAAAACCCAAACCATTTGTTTAAAAAAGCTTAGATTTAAAACTGTAACTTTTATTTATGATTTACATCGGTATCAAGCAAATGTAGTGAATTTCCCCTATTAGGGAAGACAACCAACATCCCTTAGCCGATGCCAAATATAAAGGATACGCACCAACACCATAATTAGCAAACATATTAATCGGGTATACATGTTAAGGGGCAATAACGCAGCGCTCGATTGGGAAATAATGAAATTTCCGTTTGTTCCTTCAAATCTATGGTCTCTGCCGTCTTAATCTAGTTATTTGCATAGAGTGCCGGAAGCGACAAAGGACTAAAGGCTGCGTCAGAAGGTGTACTGGGAATGATTGGAGGCCTCAGCGGATATCTACCAATCCGAAGAAGTAGTTTGGAAAAGTTATAACTTACGCTCAACTGATTTTCAGCAATTGAATATTTTGACTGAGTTTTAGACATGAACTATTCTGACTCATTTTCATAAAAAAGACTATTTCGACTGATTTTCAGTACTTCATTATATTCACTGATATTCGGATATTAACTGTTTTGGCTAATTATAAGAAATTGTAAGAAATTAACTATTTTTCTGTCAATGATTATTTAAACTAATTATCGATTATTTAAGGTGTTATTTTTGCTGCAGATGTATAGCTAGATAGATACTTACGACTCAAAGCCTATTCCGGACGGCTACGAATATCCAAAATTTGAATATATGTACAAACTTAATAACAATGAAATCTTATCACTTTTACTTCGATTCAGCTACATTTAATTGAGCTTGTAAATGAGAGTTTCCATAGAAACAGTGAAACCTCAGTCACACGATTTTTGCTTGCAGGCAAGTAAAATGTATCTTTAAAAAAAAACCGTAGTAAGACTAAAACTGAACTTACTCATAAAGAGTATAAAGCTGATAAACTGTAAAAAAAGTAAAATCGTGATGCTTATCAGTATTGAAAAAACACAATTCCTCAAAACACTGGTTTTTCCAATATCTAACCAGAAAGTTTTATCCGAAGTGTATTTAAAAGAGGTTAAACGGAAATATCAATTATCTGAATAGTGAATCCCCTTAAACTTTTGTCAAATCAACAACCGCAATACACTCTCTACTACTATCCCTTTATAATGAGACAGAATTTCGGAATCGCATTCAGAGACTTGTTTCCAATTGACTGTTGTTAATTTCTTTGTTTTGCTTTTCCTGTAAATAGAGTGTTGTGGTCGGACGGGAACTGCAATTAAGGGGAACAAAGCAAGAATAGTTCAAAATCGGATGCAAATTATTGGGGGGAGGCTGGTACACTTTGGAAGCCGGAAAGTGGTAGCGATGAAGCCTGGTTTAGTTAAAAATGTTAGGAACTGTTAGATCTTAGAGTATGTTTAGTATGTGATTATAAATTTAGATAAAAATCAGTTTAAGTGCTGTTTGTTTAAGATTGACTAAGTATCAATGCAATTGAGTTCAAGAACTGCTGCGACAGTAGTAATTAATAAAGCACCCATCATAAGACCACGTGAGTGTATTGAAGAGTTTAAAGTTAAATTTAAATGTTGAATCACTGAAAACAATGCTTTTTATTTGTTTTTGAAATGGATACGAAGAACTAAGTTTTAAAAACCTAATTATTAGCTTAATTATTTAAATATAAAATAAAAATAGATAATCAAATCGTTGTGAAAAACACAAACGAAAAGTCTTTACAAATTGTTTCTAGATACAAATAACAAAATTCTAGTTTAAACTAAGACAGCACTAGCTACCGCAAAGTATTTTTTCAAGGTTATTGCTTTTTAAATTACTTTTAAGGCAAATCCGAATCCAATTTTTTAAAAACCATTATAACCCAACATCGTTTAACAATGCATTCTAACTAGCAAACAAACAAGTTCAGAACGAGTTTTTCTCTCTTAAAATTGAACAATTCCCTACATAATAAAAGTCCCCCGAAGTATCCCTGTTCAATTGATCCTAAAACTTCGTTATCAAAATAGAAAATGACCTATGTCCCATAGTCTAACAAAATACATAAGCCAATTTCCGAGTTATTCGAAAACAATTTTGGTTTGCATTCTACCCTCCCGAGGATGCAAAAACACTTGATCATTATACGACGCATCAAACATATTTTTGTTGAAATTAGTTAACGTTTCTTATGATTTTTGTCCTGGTATCATTTATTCTTGGTCGATTAAGAAGAGCGTTTGGCTACTTTTAATGATGTTTCTACTCTCTTTTTGGAAAGTATTTCCCGTTTATTGATGTAGAGAACAGGAAATCATTAAAGTAAGTAGAAGAGGATATGAAGCGGGATCATTACCGTTGGAATAGTTTCAGATTAGATCTACTAACTTTAGAATGTGTATAAAAGCGTAAGGCTTTAATACAATCTTCAACTCATTTTATTTGTTGGTTACAGTTCCGTAAAATAATAATATCAATATTTCTAATCAACAATTAAAGGCTTTAAGAACATAATATTTAAACTTTAGTAACAGCATAATAATATATTAGAACGGGTGATTATTTTATTTATATTTTATCGATTCGACAGCATTCGGAATTGTTCTGAGTCGTAAATCTTTATATTTCAAATATTATAAATTAATTTCTGTCAAATAAAAATTCGCAATTCGAGGTAAAATCTTTAAGGCAGTTAAAAGTTCAAAAAGTTCATGGCGAAATTTTTAGCATGATTATTGTGAATTGCGGTTTTTATAGAAGAAAAAAATATATTTCGTTACTAAGGATGATTCTCGATTGCAATATGTTTCCTGCAGCATTTAACATCAAATGTTTTTCAAATTATTTTTACATTTGTTTACTACATGTCAATTATTTTCTTAAAAAATTTCAAACATATTACTTCGAATAAAGCTGTGCATATTAAAATAAATCTTAACTAAAATGACATAAAATAAAAGTACTTGCTTAAATAAATTTTTAAGCGAAAACCACAACGCATCGGTTTGTTATACCCAGGATTTTTTTGTTTTATCTCAATATTTCAAATATTAAAATGCAACCAAAATCTTTAATCAATACTTTTAAAATACATTTCATTTAAAATATCGCTATACATTTCAAAAAGCCAATATTCCTCTACAATAAAACTTTTTCTCCAATCTTAATACCCTAATTGATTAAAAATGTCTTAAAAACATTTCGCTCAAGCAATAATGCATTCCATAATAGAGTCAAAGAAATAAAAAGCGTTTTTTTTTTCTTGGCTATCTTAGTATTCAAAATGCAAGAAACTCCTATCCCCAAACTCTTTTCTAACAAAGCCCATTCATTTTAACGATCGCTCAACTTTTTTTTTATAATAAAGCAACTTTCCCTCTTACAATCTTTTTCCTCTAAGCATTCCTGACAGAAAGAGCAGAGATTTGTATTTTTTTCGAACAGTTGTAAATCGCTATTGATATTTTCCCTAAGTATTGAATATTATAGCAGCTTGACAAACTGGTTGTTTATCTTAAAAATTTCTTCAAAAGATGATAAATAGTTTTGAAATGACATGAAAGAGTTCCATGGTATTCTAAAAATATTTTAATGAGTACAAAAAATGTGTAAGCAGTTGTATTTTTTTATGGTTACATATTGTGCTTAAGTTGGCACGCTCTAGTTTAATTGTATTAATTATACACACCCTTACTTGGCAAAGCTCTATAGTATGGAAATAATAGAGGAATTAATGATTGGATTCATTAAAAATCAAAATTTTAAATGATAAAAAATAATGTGATTGTGGGAACAAGCCACTTCTGTCACTATAAATAAGACCTATTGCCTTTTTAGTATGGGAATGCTGAGGTAAGAATGGAACGCAGCTAGTTTACCAACTCTAATCGTTAGAAAATTATAATTATCTATCACGGTGAGTAAATGCGTCTGACTACTGAGGATGCCTTCCTGAGGTCTGTCTTCGCATTTGCCGTCCAATGAACGGTCCGTGCGGGACCAAAAATATTCATTCATTAAATAGCGTAGTGTACATGAAGCTGGTGCACGTTAATTGTGTTTGTTCCAAATTAGTGTTACAATGTACTCAACATACGATGTCGCTAGAATTTTAATTTGGGTACTAGCTTAAGAGTCGACCTAGTCACTCGATGGCGGTTCTAAAAATCCCAAAGTCCATTGCCAATTGATTTGTGTCAGGTGACTCAATTCCTTCCAGCTTTCATTCCTTACTCCTTCAATCGGTTCTTTGTTGCTCCGTTCCCACATCACATTGATTATCCAATCGATTAAGAATTTACTTGCATTCACACACAGCATTTCTATTGCCACTCAAGACCTGAAAAAATACCCAAAGCAATCGTGTAGCTCTAGCGCGACATTATTTCAACCAAACATAGATTATTTAAATGTTATATATTCTTGTTCTCGCTAGAAATTCTAACAAGTGTAGCATAAACGATGAGTTCTTTTCTTTTGCGTTCCAAAACGGTGGCTGACTTTCTCTCCCATCGAGATCTCTGAATCGGAAAACATAGCTCCGGCGAACGCGCTCGCACTGCCATTACTGGTTATCGGGTCAATCCAAAAGAATCTGTTTGGGCTACTCCCAACGCGAGATAATTCGGACATTGAAATGCAAATGGCGCTCCCATACAAATGAAATATATACGGGGCCGTGTATCAACCTTATCTGCGGACATCGATTCTAGAACAATGCGCTTTATCTGGGAATTGGAAGCGCTCCCTGAATTATTTCCTGGATTACCCGATATTTCTAATATCCCCTTCTTAATCGGCAGGCATTTCGCGAAGTGGCGACCCAAGTCATTGGCGAACCGGGGCGTAAATGAAGTTGGGTGGAGGTTAATTAGGGTAAGGTCGGCCGGTATGCGAATGATTAATGCACAATCACCGCAGCACATCGAGATTTAATCGGGATTCGGGGATGTCGTTATGTGGACGCGGTTTGGGATTAGACGGGGGTGGCTTTATTTTATTACTGATTGAAAGGAATGAGCTAGTATTCAATCAAAGGTTTGTTTTTATCTTAAAATCCCCCAAAAGTTCTATTATACATATGTGCTTGTGTTTTATCTTTATATCATGATATATTAGAATATGATTTTTTTAATGCGGTAATTGCAAGGAATATTAGTTTCATAAAAATTAATTGCAAGTAAAATTCATGATACCCAAAACATCCACTGTTAAAACTTTTGTGCTTGGTTTTACCATAATAATTGTTCCTAATAGCTGCAACGGTTGTGTGATAAAAGTTGTCACCTTATTCGTAGTATTCGGTTGAAATTTTTTTAATATTTGGAAACAAAAACCTGTGAGATGGCTTAAACAAATACCGAAAGTATGGTGGAACACTTCATCACGCAGCCGTCACTACTACGAACCATATGTTTGGTGAAACCAAGCGCCACATTTTTAACAGTGCCGAATGTATAAGTTAAGTAAATCACTTTAAATTTTTTTTTATTATATTGAAAATTACCAAAGATGTTTCTTACCTTAATTACCCCCCCCCCCCTTTCGTAAAAGTCGAACATAATTTATGTTCCCTTGTGTAAAAAAATGCATTGATACATTGATTTAATCTATATGTTTGGTAACAATATAAATTTATAACACTTATTCGAAAAAGATACACGTTATATAGGAGAAAGACAGTTCTATTGGCATTATGAAACCGATTATACTGCCTAAAACACATCAACGACCGTATTTCTTTTAGCAAGACTACTTCTTATTTCCCTAGGAAATTCCTGATAAAACATAATTAAGAAACACCCACATACACTTCCTCTCTCCTATCCATTGACAGTATTAGAATCTTCTTCGAACTCTTCTTATTTAGTTTAAAGATGTGCGTCTGAAAATAATCAGATTCTACACCGCCTTCTGATGCGTATATTCCACATTCAAATGTTATTTGCTGAATTAGGTATACTCGTGCTAAGTTTGTCAAACTGATAATAAGACTGTAATTAAATTTTGTATTTCACTAACATAAGTATCCTAATTTGATTTGATGGAATTCGTAGGGTAACCAGAATTTGTAATATATATTTAGATGGAGTAGTTGGGAGGAGAAGTAATTTAGTTGAACTTTTATCTTCAAAATCAAGAGCTGGGGAAATACGCTAATAACGAATTGCGAGGTAAAGCAATTAAAAAACGACTTATAATTAATCTACAAATTGTTTGACGTAACTAATTTATTGTTAATTATATTAGAAAAGGAATAGTTTTATTAATTGTATGGAATTCAGAATGATCAACCTTTCGCTATCAACTAATTGCATTGCTTCACCCACATATGTTTATCTCCGCATTTGATATAAAATCAACCGATACTCGTCGTCTAATTTCTTTCAAGAAGACGTACTTGGTATTAGGGTAGGTTTAGTTATTTCATTTTGTTAAATACGTGGCACAGGTCCGATATACAACATGATGAATGCATCGAAAGAATTTTTTTTTAAGTCATAAGACGCATTGCAATAATTTGTGATATTATTGATAAAGTTTTGATAATTTTTTTGTTCCAAATTAGGAGGGTTTTCTTTTAGAAATATTTTATAGTCGAACTCATTTATATAAAGATCACGAATTGACCGAAATATTTACTCGTTAAATTCGAGTGCTCGTATAATAAACGAGTTGTTGTTAAAATACTTTGTATAGTGCATGAAGTAAATTCTTATCTTTTGAAAATTTGACTTGCAATACCTTTATCCAACTTACGTACAATTTTCAGATGAGTCAATCAAAATCTTTACGTTTTGTCACAGATTACGGCGCATTGTTTTGAATATCTCTCCTTTCTCCTCCCACCCCCAGATGTTCATAAACGGAAATTTTCCTTTCTAAAACGAATAAAAGAGAACGAAAATGGTAACAATTATCGGAAATATGCAGGCAGAAAATTGCCAGTAATATTGCTGTCCATTGAATTAATCATTTTTGAGAGTATATTAATACGTTTGTTTGTTCTAAATTAACAAATAAGCATGTTTTAATTAACTCATTAACAACGATTGATGATACAATATGTCATACGAAAATGAGCTTTCTTAAGTTAATCCAAATAAACAAAATATCAGTCAAAAGAGACCATAGTGCGAAACAATTTATGTAGGACAAATTAAGTTACACAATGAAATATTATTAACAACTTGAAGTTAACACTTTTATTCGATAAGGAAGGTGTTAATTGTATTCACAAATGAATTTTAAATGGGTTAATGTACTTCATTTACTACAGTACAAGAAGAAAGTTTAATTTATGGTAACGGAAGATTTTGTTCTTTATTTAAAGAGTCTTCAACTATAAATAAATGTTTAACTATAAAAAGACTTTTAATCTTCTCAAAAATTACCATAGCATAATAAAAATACTTAAAATGTATAATACATTTGTGATTATCAAACTTATAAAAATATGTTATGTCAATAAATAAAGTGATGTATATTATTTACTACATAGGGACCATTAACTCGAAAATACTCTCACAAGGTTTTCCTTTATACCGCATGTAACTAATACTTCATATCCTGACTACAAAGCAAACTGTCAAAACTAATTTAACCTACTAACAAAACTATATTACTGATAAAGATTGTCTTTCATCTTGATGTCTTGTCAACATTGATCTTAACAAGTTTCTGAAATTAAGGTGATCATTCATCAATTTTTGACATTTATAATAGTCTGATTCCTTTAGTTGCTGTATAGTTATTGTGTTGTTATAGTTATTGATCATCTACTAAAATAATGACAACTATATATAGTCGAGCTTTCTATATCCTAAAAAGTTGATAAATTTAACGGACACTGTATATTCTGAATTGGTAAGTAATCTGGTGATAAATAAGGTAAAATCCATTTGCAAAAATTATATAAATGCTGTTATTTTTAGGTTGTCAATAATTTTTAATACATTTAAATAATTATATAGGAAAAACCTAAATACAGGTGTTTTGGAATTAAAAAAAATTAATTAATGAATTGATATTATTTTTATGTGTGTGAGCGATGGAAGATAATTTTTAACCATTATATCTATAATATTAAATGATAATAATAATTTTCTCGTTTTTTTACAGATTCAAATGTAAAAAAAAATATCAATAAATACAAATATGTTGCCATTAAATAGGGCGAGAATGCTACCAAATCAGTAAAAACGAAAATAAGTTGCATAAAAAATTGCTCCGACTTATATTGCTATTGCTCAAAATATATATGCTTGCAAGGTAGCATTTGGTTGCGTTAAAATAAAAAGGATAACTGCTATCGTAATTTATAAACTCTCTGTTTATTACCATACTGACGCAATATAAAGTTTTAGACCATCCAAGGCTTTTAATTTTATTGCAATTGGTTAGCAAAAACACAGCACTGGGTGGTACACCCACTTGTGGGACATTTTTTACTTCATTTACTTTTAAAAATTGAACGAATTCAAAAAATTTAAAATTTTGATTTATGGTAGGGAGACTTGCCGGCTATTACAAGAAATACTTTACTGGTATTAATTGTTTTGTACAAACGCAATGTAAGTGCAACAAAACACAACATTTTGTCTTGCATTAGCAAAATATCACAGTCAGTGTGCGGTTAGTATAGTTGACAGTTGCCAATTTTAATTGAAATCGTTTAGAAAATGAGATATTACATAAATGTTTGATCAATATTTTATATAAAAAAATTCTAAATGTTTTCTAAAAATAAATAAAAAAATATTCAAAGCGACAAAAATATTCATTCAAAGGATTTGTGGGTGTTGTTGAAAAAAAGTTCAATAAAATATTAATAAAAAACAGTTCGTTTTAAAATTTAAAGGAAACAAGTAAAAGGTAAAACTAAAGTTTAAAGAAATGTAATTTTTTTCCCAACGGGTCTGCTTAATTGGCGGCATATTCCCCAGAATTAAGAGAATTTTTGTGTGTGGCACCATCTAGGTGACTTCCGCTACCAATTTTGACGCTCAGATTACAATGAATCTGAGCTCTCTGTGTGGATGTGAAAGTATGTCGGATATAATTTTGCCGAGAGAACCCAAGCCGAAGGGGTACTCAAAGGATCTTTTACATGACACATAATCCTATGACATAAATGCCCACGATTTTCTCAGCTAAAAAATCTGACGACTCAGCTGGGGATCGAGCCCGCAAACTTGGGCTTATGAGGCGGACGCGTAATACCTCTCAGCCACTGAGCCGCTTAAGAAATGTAAATTACAGGTTTTTCAAACTACAGCAATGCGATGCAGACCGTCTTTGTACATCCATCTCTTTTGCATTTCATTGCCGTATTCATTGTATGCCGTAATCGAACAACTTGAAGGGTTTGTCAGATTAAAGAATAATTCACCACCTTTTATCATGCAAATAAACGTTCGTCACTTTCGTGGGATTTTTCTACTACTGGAAAATGATTGGATGTGGTTGTTGGAAAAGTTTGAAAACTTTTTTTCAATGAGAGATTTAAAAATAAGAATATTAGGTTAAATAAAAGAAAATAGAAGAAAAAAATGTTAGTTCTTTTGAAACTTTTAGTTTGAATGTAGCTTTTAAAAACGTTGATTGTGAAGAAAATACAGCATTTTTAGAAATCAGTGTGTACTGCAATTATTTGATATTCCTTTAAATTACTATGCATTATTTATTAAATATAAAAAATACTACTGTATACAAAAGCAACATAAATATCTTTAAGAAATATAACTTTTGTGTTACTGAAAGTACATTTTAAATCATTAAATATTCTACTTTTTTATTTAATAAAAAGAATTTTTACAATTTGAGTAAGAATATATTTAGTAAGCAATTACAAAGCACAATATATCCTTATTTTTACAAAATACAGGGTGGTTATAAAATAACGCACCCTATTCGGAGAGGTCTGTAGCTTGAATGAATAATCCGAATGCAACAAACTTCGAGACAGTTACTAATCAAGAAGGGGGAAAAAAATGGAATCGTAAAAAAAACACCCTCGTCTCTTGACCAGGATTCTAAATTACGAGGCGTAATTGGCTGTGTTAAAGCTCCTAAAGGGGGCTAGAAATAGGCAGCCGGAATCGATTACATTATATTAAAAAATAAATAGTTACAATAATCACCGATAGATGGCGCTGTCAATGTAAACACAATATTGTAAGCATTGGCAAAACCAAGAAGCGGTCATTTTTGCATTAATGTAATGTAATCGATTCCGGCTGTCTATTTCTAGCCTTCTTTAGGAGCTTTAACACAGCCAATTACGCCTCGTAATTTAAAACCCTGGTCAAGAGACGATTGTGTTTTTTTTATGATTCCATTATTTTTCCCCCTTCTTTATTAGTAACTGTCTCGAAGTTTGTTGCATTCGGATTATTCATTCAAGCTACAGACCTCTCCGAATAGCGAGCGTTATTTTATAACCACCCGGTATATTCAAATATCTTTCCGGGGGACCAAAACTGAAGAGCTTATGATGCTGCCTTACTAATCCCCTGCACAACGGCAAATAATCTCCTTGTATTTGAAAGTTATACTTTTTCTAATGAATCTCAGCCATCTATTTGCCTTCCCATTGCCTCAACACACTGATTATTTTAAAATCCCTATTAATCAAAACTCCTCTCTAAATAACTTACTATCTCGTACATTTTCTTCCTGTAAAGGATAGGATAGGGTACATATACACTGGTGTGTAAAAATTAAGGACGAAGTCGAAAAGCCGGAATTGGAGAGACAATGAATGGGGACGAGTACTCTTTACAGATGAGAGCAGATTCAGTCTGAGTAGCGATTCTCATCACATACTCATCTGGAGAGAGCGGGGAAGCTGCAATCATCCCTCGAACATCATTGAAAAGGACAGGTATGGAGGTGGCGGTGTTCTCGTTTGGGGAGGCATCATGCTTGGTAGTCGTACAGACCTTCACATCTTCGACGCAGGTTCAGTCAACGGGACCCATTATTGTAACGAGATTCTTCTTCCATATGTGCGTCTTTTTAGAAGCGCTATGGGTCCGCAGTTCCTTTTCATGGACGACAATGCACCATGTCATCGCACAGTAGCTGCCGAACAGCTCTTAGAGAGTGAGGATATTGAGCGTATGGATTGGCCGGCACGATCTCCGGATATCAATCCCATCGAGCATGTATGGGATTTTCTAGGCAGACGCTTGGCAGCTCGTACCTTACCACCAGTAACGATTCCGGAGCTTCGATTGGCGCTGCAAGACGAATGGGCAGCAATGCCTCAACAACTCATTGACACCCTCAATCTCAGCATGGGCAGACGCTGTGGAACCTGCCTATCAGTCAGGGGAGATCATATCCCCTACTAAAGACCGGATGTTTCTTGCTGGACACCCATCACAGGGGTGTTTCGGCCTTCAGTCGCATTGTGCTCCATGCTACTTTTTCAATAAAGCTTCTTTTTATCCCTCTGATTTCTCTTTTAGTAAGTGTTGCTTACATTACTCATGTCCTTACGTATTTGGGATCTTACGGTATTAAATATGTTGATTTGGAAAGCTTTTGTACAAAGTTCTATTGAAAAAAACGTCTCATCCTTAATTTTTGCACACCAGTGTATATTCTGGCTTGTGTGCTTAATCAGAGACCCGCTTATAAGCCTTCGTCAAGTAAGACAGACACAGAAACAACTTTTACTGTCACAGAGAAAGGAAAGTACACTTAGGGCGAAGGCGGGAATCGAACCCGCACCCGTCACAGTGAGCAGACTGCTATCGTAATGAGCTGCTATCCAAACCACTAGGCCATCCGGGCCCCTCTTGACGGTCACCACGTACTCTTTAATTAATTTGGAATCTTTTCTACCTGTCCATTGGCCTCTAAAAATACAGAGCTTCATCAATTTTGTTAAAAAAATAAATGGGATTTGAGTTAAGTAATCATAAAACTCATCAATACTCATTCATATCTGTAAGGAAAGCGCAATAAGAGGGTATATTTGAATTATAGGTTTTTGGAATGAAACGAGGGTTTCACCTGATATTTATTTAACATGTAAACAACCCTAAAAAGATATTTGAAATGCATAAAACAAAATATAATAGTAGTAGCTGATAGGCAAGGATAGTATAGCAGATTAAAATGAAAATTTTCATTATTTTTTTTGGATGTTAAAGTTGAATTTAAAATAATTATACGATTTATATCAAATTATTCTTGATTTTATTATATTTCAATTTACTACATCCAGACTGGCAAGCACATAGCACAGAAAGAAAATTTAATTCCATGTAATTATCAGTGCAATAAAAAGAAACAGCTTAGTTACGGCGTGGTTTTTTAAATAGTAAGTTACTGTCACTGGAAGCTGACATTTTTCAAGTTGACTGATGACTGATTAACGATTGTACGCACAATATCATTAATACAATTGGTTTGGAGTTGAATACATTGCAAAACTTTTTGGTTTTTACCTCGTATTCCACAAATTTTGCTATTTACCGTGTTTGTTGATCCTTTAAATTAAAGTTTTTAAAGAAAGAAAGCTTTTTAGCAATATCCGGATTACGGTACAATGTAGGTAATGATTGGCATTGAAACTTATTAACGATTGATTGGATACATAGATTCACATCCTTGAAAACAACTTCCAGAAATAAATGGCTAGAAATTAAATCGTAGACAACATCCATGGTCGCTCCATGCTGAAAAAGAATAAAGATTTCCCTGTGCCCGCCTTCCAATGCTAATTTAGAGGCGTTCTCCCATATTTCGTTACAGCATTCAGATCCGCAACTCCTTTTTCCAGGATGAGCCGCACTTTATCCACCCAACCTTTGGAACAAGTGTAGTGGAGGAGAGTCCGGCCGTCACTGTCTTTCCCACAGTTGACTTGGGCTCCATATTGAATCAGGAGGTCAAATATTTCCTTGCGTTCTCTTCTTGATGCTATCATGAGAGGCGTTTCCCCATCTTTCGTTGCAGCATTCAGATCTGCAACTCCTTTTTCCAGGATGTGCCGCAATTGATCCACCGAACCTTCCGAACAAACATAGTGGAGGAGAGTCCAGCCGTCACTGTCTCTCCCACAGTTGACTTGGGCTCCATATTGAATCAGGAGGTCAAAGATTTCCTTCTGATCCCTTGTTGTTGCTATAATGAGAGGCGTTTCCCCATCTTTCGCTGCAGCATTCAGATCCGCAACTCCTTTTTCCAGGATGAGCCGCACTTGATCCACCCACCCTTCCGAACAAACCCAGTGGAGAAGAGTCCAGCCGTCACTGTCTCTTCCACAGTTGACTTGGGCTCCATATTGAATCAGGAGGTCAAAGATTTCCTTGCGCTTTCTTCTTGCTGCTATCATGAGAGGCGTTTCCCCATCTTTCGCTACAGCATTCAGATCCGTAACTCCTTTTTCCAGGATGAGCCGCACTTGATCCATCCAACCTCTCCAAGATGCCCAGTGGAGGGGAGTCCAGCCTTCACTGTCTCTTACACAGTTGACTTGGGCTCCATATTGAATCAGGAGGTCAAAGATTTCCTTGCGCTTTCTTCTTGCTGCTATCATGAGAGGCGTTTCCCCATCTTTCGCTACAGCATTCAGATCCGTAACTCTTTTTTCCAGGATGAGCCGCACTTTATCCACCCAACCTTTGGAACAAGTGTAGTGGAGGAGAGTCCAGCCGTCACTGTCTCTACCACAGTTGATTTTGGCTCCATATTGAATGAGGAGGTCAAAGATTTCTCTGTGTCCTCTTCTTGCTGCTACTATGAGAGGCGTTTCTTCGCGACTATTGCGGCCATTCATGTATACACCAAAGTCGATAAGTTCCTTCCGATAAGTCCTATTATGTATAACACTAAAACTACACACTGATTATTGTGTATTGAGAGGTTAGTTGATTGCTGATAGCTGCCAGCGAGTGCACGTGAATTTCATTGCTATCTTGATTTGATCATCAATCGCTTTGCATGTTTCCTATACAGGGTGACCCAAAAGTAGCCTAACACTTAGTTAGGTATACAGTTAATTATACAGAAACAGTTATTTTAATACAGGTTAAATTTAGTTTGGTTGAATTATCGTAGTACTAGAGCTACATGGGAGTTATTGGCGACAGGCATCGTAATTAAGAACCATAGTCAAAAGTGACAGCTTTATTTACATACATATATTTACATTCTTAATCCCGAAGGTGCTCAAATTGTCTACCTTCGACATTTATGCATTCCTGCAACCTCTCCTCGACACTCTCACACACAGTACGACACAAATTCAAGTTGTCACGCATGTCCTTAAGGGGGAATAGGACAGAGAATCGGCTTCTCAAGAGAAGGCTTCTCGCTGGTGTTAATCCTAAGGGAAAAAAAAGTCTGCCACTTTTCTCCGGCTGTATTGAGTATTTTTTACAAACGGTTTTTTTATATGATACATGTAGCTGATTTGCAGGTCCTTATAATCGCATTTTTTAAAAAATTGGTTAAAAGAATTTTTTGATTATTAATTAACAGTTTTACAATATAAACTAGATCAAAATTTGAAAATCGAAGATTATAGGGACGTTGTATATACAGGAAGGTTATAAAATACGCACCCTATTCGGAGAGGTCTGTAGCTTGAACGAATAATCCAAATGAAACAAACTTCGAGACAGTTACTAATCAAGAAAGGGGGAAAAGAATGGAATCGTAAAAAAAAACACCCTCGTCTCTTGACCAGGGTTCTAATTTACGAGGCGTAATTGGCTGTGTTAAAGCTCCTAAAAGGGGCTAGAAATATGCAGCCGGAATCGATTACATTACATTAAAAAAGAAATACTTACAATAATCACCGAGAGATGGCAAACACAATATTGTAAGCATTGGCAAAATCAAGAAGCGGTCATTTTTTGCATTAATGTAATGTAATCGATTCCGGCTGCCTATTTCTAGCCTCTTTTGGGAGCTTTAACACTGCCAATTACGCCTCGTAATTTGGAACCCTGGTCAAGAGACGAGGGTGTTTTTTTATGATTCCATTCTTTTTTCCCCTTCTTTATTAGTAACTGTCTCGAAGTTTGTTGCATTCGGGTTATTCATTCAAGCTACAGACCTCTCCGAATAGCGAGCGTTATTTTATAAACACCCGGTACTTTTAAGAAACAATAATCATGATGAACAGATAACTATCAATGAAGTCAAGTTTTACTGCAGATAATGCCTTGGAGAAGTAAGCACTCATTACTGAACACAACTTTCTTTCCCAGAAAAAAAGAAATATTCAAACTTTTAAGCGGAAACGATCTTATTTTGTTCGATTTTAGTTTACCCTGAAGCATCCCGTTAAAGACATTAGGATATTTTCACCGATCGAACTGTTTTTTTTCTGTACGGCAACATTTGTTATTTATTCGATGCTTCTTCAACTTTTATTTTCAAATAAACGTGTTAGCGATCTTGGTAAAGTTGCGACTGTTCGAAAAATTAGCGAGTAACTGAGGCTTTCCGTTTGTAAAACTCCCCTAGTAGAGAAACCGCATGTACAGAGTTAAGTTTACTTTTCTTATATATATATACGTAGCATTTTTTGGATAAGAGAAGTTTTGCACTACTTACTTTTGTCATATACTCTTGTTTGTTTCTTTTTAAAAACTTTTATACAAATTGTGTATATTAAGCATGTTAAAGAAGACAAATGTAAAAATACAACTAATTTTAATCGCAGAATTCTTTTACCGTTTGGGACATTTGTTGCATTGTTGTGTTATTTAGTTTTCCATTCAATATTTAAAGTCTGTTAAATGTTAGATATAATGAAGCATTTGCTTAAAAATTAAAAATCTTGTCTTAAAAACAATCATATAAAACTCATTAAAATTGAACATATTTTGGAATTTTAATTATCAAGAAGTATAATTAAAACTATAGATGAATTCAATTAAAAGAAAGTAAATGGGTTTCTATCATTTCATACTTCTTCAATGAGGGTGCGTTCTCAATTCGACTATGACAAATTAAATTATATATATATATATATATATATATATATATATATATATATATATATATATATATATATATATATATATTATATATATATATATATATATATATATATATATATATATATATATATATATATATATATATATATATATATATATATATATATATATAATATATATATATATATATATATATATATATATATATATATATATATATATATAAATATATCGATTCAATACCTAAAAAATATTTGTAAGTTTTCAAAATTGTTCAATCAAATTTATAACAGCTATAGTTGAGAATATTTTCAATTTTCATTATTAATGTTTCATTATTATATCTTATTTAAGGCGAAAAAAGCTCCATTGCAATAAAGAAACTTAACCCTAATGCCCCAACATAATATCCAAAATATTCTAGATCCCGAATAAATGTTTTGTTTAAAAATTTTAAACTAAACAAACATTAAACAAACAAGTCAAACATTAGTAAATGTTTCCATAGCAACCTAATACTCTTGAAACATAAATCAGTGTTACTTTTAAAGCCCAAAGCATCCTTACATCAGTAAAAAAGCTTCTATTGGATTCTAAACGTAAAAAGTGCAAAAACTGCGCACAAAAATTCCCAATGGTACTTTGTCAGCCTCTTAGAAGGTATATTCCTAACAAATTTTAAAAGAACACAGATGTATCTGAAAATACCATTTTCTTAATATGTTTTAGTCATTGTTCAGAGATTTAAATGAAGATTTACTGTATTTTCTTCCATATTGGTTAATAAAATTTTATTAGTAAATAAAAAAACCCTCTTTCCTGGTATTAGAAATGCGTAAAAGACGAATTAAATACATAAAAGTGACTTTTATTATGTAGTAATTTTATAATTATATTTTTATTTATGTTATTTAACCCTATTTTTTACATATACAGTATAACGTAAAGCAAGTGTTCAAGCGTTTTTGTTTTAATAAAGCTACAACAAACTTAATTTTACTAATAAACTATTTAAGAATTCAAACCGTTTGTTTTCAAAGTTCGTAAAACGAATATTTAAGTTCAAAGTTAACTTAAATTTTTTATAGAAATCATAAGTTTCAATAAAACATGTGATTGACAAAAAATATTTTATATTTTTTAAAAACTGCATTTGTACGATTACAACGTTATTAATTTTCGTAGTGCGTTAAAAATATATCTAAACCAGGTGACCGAGGAACATTTGTGCATTTACATCGCAGTACGTTTACGGACAATTTTTACTATGTAAACGTGCCTTTTAAACGATTTTGTTCCGTACTGTCTCAAACTATTTTGTATTTCCATTGCATTTAGTTTTTCAAATCATCATTTAATGCTTGAGGTACGAATTCGTCTTTTACAGCTTACAATCATCCAGTTCTGGTTTCATAAATGTTCAACTTTAATTTCATACACTATTCAGCATGTAATAAACTTTCTTTATTTTACAGATTGTAAGACAGTGTTATAAAAGAGCCCACAGAACCAAGTTAGCCGTCAAAATGATGGAAAATGCCGTTGTGCAACTGAGTTGTGGTGAAAACACTATTTGAGGGTTTCCCTATCCTCGAAGCAATCTTTCTCAACACAAATACGGTAACAACTAAATGCGCAAATTTTGCCATTATTACAGTACTATAAAACCAAAATTATGGAATTTTCATTACGTGAATAAATTAAAATAAATATAAATATATATACATTAAAACATAAAAATTAAAAAAAAATCATTGAAAATTCATCCACATGCCCCGGTAAAGCCAGCTGTACCAGTGCTGTACGTAAAGCTAAATTTTTTAATTTCCTTCAATTACAAATTTTTAAAAAGAGTTTAACTCGATTATCAAATAATAATTTTCATTAATTTTAAATGTTAATTAATTGTCAAAATAAAGCTGAAATTTCTAAATATTTATTCAAACTTAAAATCAACGCAACTGATTAAAAACAAATTTTACCAACTACTTTATATCATTAAAAATTCAATTTGGTTTCATAAATTAAAACTTCATCAGTATTTTTTTTTCATTACAGTAAGTAGATAAATGTGTCGTTCAAGTACTCCTCATATATGAAAAAGAAAACAGGATTCAAGTGTTGTTCAATAAGAGAAGTTAAATTTGTAATGATTAGGCGTTGATCAAGAACAAACACTTAGCCCATTATTTTTAGCCCACTTACTTTAAGCGCCGATACAAGGAATTTCTTTTAAAGAAAATAAATTGTTGAGATTCTCACAAACAAAGATAAATTCATCCGCGTGCCGAAAAGTAGTTTTAAGAAAATGAGAAAGCAAGGACTTTTATTTCAAACGTGATTTTAATCGCAAACACCACGCATACCAAGAACCAAAGTAGTGGTTATTGAGAGCACTTGAGACCTTACATCTAAAAAAAATATTAAATATTTTTATCACATATTCTATATCTCGTGAAAAGTCTTACACTTTCATAAAATATCTTTTAATTTTGATTTTGCAAACGTACTTTTTATATTTATCTTAAAGTTTTTGAAAGCATTTTCAAAAGTAGAAAAACGCATTTGAGGAATTATTTATTTTTACATATGAAATGTAGGCATTTTCCACAGCACTTGAGTGCTTTACTTTTTTTCATAATTCTGTGCAAATGATCATGAATCACTGCTTAAGTTATTCTGTCTGTACGTGCTTATATTTTATTTTAAGGGTAGTTTTATGAATCGATTTCAGAGCTTAAGTATTTTTTCGCGCCTCAATTCAGAATTGCTGCGCAAGCCTAAACTATTTCACATACATCAATCTAAGGTTTAAATCTCTCTTCTGCCCATGTTCTTGTTTACTGAAATTTGCAATATAATGCATTTTTTAATGTATCTGTACTGAACTATTCAAATTATTACCTACTCTAATTACATTACTACGCTTAATAAAAGGGTTAATAACTTAAAGGAATTATATTTTTTGTTAAAGTCGTTTTTTATCCTGCGTTATGTCTACTAATAAAAGTTGTTATAACATTTTTTTTAGGTCTATACATACTTCACATTTCCATTTGCTATCAATTTTATTAAATAGAGAGTATCAAAATTGTTGTTGCACAAATAAAAACAAATTCATTTTGTTCTAAGCGAAATTTATTTTAGGTGGATATTATGAAACAAAATATCTTCTTACAAACCATTTAAGGTTATGTTTGAACCTAAACATTTTATTTACTTTCCAAAAGTAGTAACTCTAATACATTTATTTTCTATTTGTTTACAAAGCTGAAAAATTTCTGGAAATTTCCCACATTGCAACACAAATGATTCTAAAAATTAAATCATCGATGGAGAAGAAAGCTTTGGGTACAATTGGTAAACCATTTAAATTTTTACTTTCTAGTAGTTGAATTGTTAAGTAATTATGGTGATAATTTACACTTATACACAAATATAAATCTTGCCTAGAGAGTTATGTAACAGGGTGGTTGAAATGAAATTTTTAATGACTTGAGTAAATATTATTTTATAACAGATTAAAATTTATATACATAATTTGTATATTAATTTTCCAAAATAAAAATGAATCATTACTAAAATGTTATTTTACTAGTTATAAATTCGCATTACTTTATCCTTTAATTCCATTTTTAGTGTAATTCTAAGAGGGTACACAACTATTTTTAATATAAATTTATAGTTACGTACATAACTTATTAAGAAAATGTTGTTTCGTCAAATTTTGTTAACTTAATTTTAATATATTGAGATTTTTAACTAACTTTCAACAAATTACTATGTATATAAAATCTATTAAAACATGCTTTAATTTATTATTTTTTATCTTAGCATAATTTGATAGAAATAAAAAAAAAACATTCAGATTCATAAAATAAAAGTAAATATTTCAATTTGAAGGATTCGGTTTCATGAGATTAACTCGAAAGTTTTAAAAACTTTCATAATAAGATAAAAACAAAATTAATATAATATGAAATATAAAATGGATTGGTGTTTCAAAATGTAATACAATTAACAATTACAAAACGAAAGAAATTCCATTAAGTTTGGTTTCAGGTTCTCTACTAGTTAACTCTAGAAGCAGATAAATTAGAGATAGACTGTTTTCATCAAGTATTCTAATAATTAAGAAGTTCAAAAGTTTTAAAGTCGTTCCTTTTTAATGAGTATTGTGTTGAAAGTATGGTTAATAAAGTATTAAGAGAAAGTTAGTTAATGAAGTGTGCAAACTAGTGCTGACAATATCGTCCCGAGTTTTAAACTTCACATCCATCACAAAGGCTGTGGAAAACTTATATTAAGTTGAATAAATGAAAGTTTTTCTTTTTCGCTGGTACCTAAAAATAAATAAAAGCTAGGCAGTTTTAATAAAAAAAGTTAAAAATAATTTTATTTTTAAATAAATAAATTATTCAAAACGTTTTATAATATATACATTATTATATATTAATATATAATTATATATTAATCAATCATCAGGTAATTATTTATCAATATATTAATTATTATGCATAAACAAAAATTGATATAACCATAACGGTTTATATTCTATTAAAAAACAAACTATTTCTCACTCATAAATCCACAAAAACAATCGCATCTTTATGAAGTTTTCCTCATTTATTTCCAATTGAAAGCTACATCCATTGTCTAAATTATCCATTCTAAATAATGTAGTGAAAAAGTAGATATAATGAATGAATGCAAAGCGAAATTTCTTTCTTGTTAATATCCAATAAGTTAAATCAAAGTAAGAGGTTCAAATGAGTTATTTTCCCATTTTAATTAAATAATATAGTTTGAACATCAATATCATATTTATCAATTAAAAACGTCCAAAGTTCATTAATCAAGCACAAACTATAACTGACAACTACGCAACTTACACTATTACATTATATCAAAACTAATTCTTTATTCGCCAATCCACAAAAACCATCACCCCTTATCTATCCCTTATGCCAACATTTATTTCAGTTGACCACAACGCCTAAAAAAAATAAACCACCCTAAACGCTGCAGCAAATTAAATGAAAGGATTTTCTCGTCTCACTTGGCAATTATTCTATTCAGCGTAAAGAAATGGTCATTGGAAGCCTAATGGTCAGAGCATGATGGAATATAGGAAAGCGGCTGTCAAACTCGGCCCTTGATTGATGGCGACCCCGGAGGTTGTCATAAATGACATAGACCCTCTAGACATTTGTCCCGACCAATGTTCCAGAACGGCACATCGATCATTTTGCGGCACTTTGATCCCTTTTCGAATCAACTGGTGGGGTGGTGGTAATGTAATAACCCGATATGCATAGCTTATGGAATTATTTTATTATGTACATAGTTGTAGGATGTAAAGTTGTGGAAATAAAAAAAAGCTAAACTTTTTCATGTTAATACTATGCGGTTGGTTTTATTTATTTCTACAGATGTACGAGTTCACCTTGGCTTGCCCGCCAGATTTTCTTGATGCAAGATTGCTCATTAGACCGGAATCAACTGCTTAAAGCTGATTTCGAACGGCTACGATCATTCATACCGGTAAATTAATTCTTGCCAACAGACTTTGGAACTTATAGGGCCAGCGTTCTAACCACTTTGTCACTGTCCGTCTAAGGCCTCGTATGTAGCCTTTTAGTAAACGTTATGATACTATAAGATCCAGACGTTGACTTGAAATCATTAATTTCGAAACGTTATTGTATAGAAAAAATAACAATACCTTTCATTAAATTAAGAGTATATTTTCAACAAAAGTTCTTCAAAAAACTTAGTTTAATTAAAACAAAAAGTTCGAATTTCCTTTTTTCAGATTGGTAAAAAATCCACTGTGCAGGTTTAGAAAAATTTAAGTAGCTCACACATTGCTCTTCATTGTTCTCCCTTTATATATTTGAGTTTTAATATAATTCAACTCCTTACTTGTTTCATTATCTACCCTCAACAACAGTATCAATTCTTATTCACTAAATGACACTATCTTGGATTACGTCTATTGCATACACTTTATCTCGAAGTCGGAACAAAACGCGAAAACACAAAAAAAGCCAGCCCTAAACAAAAGGCAAAAACAGTTAACCATAGCACCTGGCTTTATTCAAACAGCATACTGCTCACGCTTAGCCAAAATCCTTCGTAATTGAATAGAATTAATTAATCCCCAAAGCCACATTTATGGAAACTACTCAGCAGAGCCATCCACGTTGTGGCTTGAGACTTAGCTAATCGATTTTTGGGTTTCTTAGGCTAGATAAAGGATTAAGCAGAAAACTCCCGGTCACAAACTCATTTCGTAGCCCGATTCTCGCCAATCAAAACTTTTGAAGAGGACCGTTATCTGGGAATATTCTCGCCAGAAGCTAATCTGGCGAGAATGTTGCGGGCCTTACGACATGTGCCTTGATAGATAAGGCATTGCTAAAAGGAATTGCTAGGGGAAGTCACAGTATTGGGAGGTGGAGGAATTCGCAATCAAACCTTTTTAAATAACGTTTCATTATTCTCATCACAAACTTTTGTGGAGATTCTCTTTTGTTGCATAGAGGATAATTTAGATAGAAAAGTTTTGAAATTTTGTAATCAAGTTGCAGTTTTTAAGAATTGTTTGAGTTACACATAAACAGTTACACATAAAACAACAAAATATCCTTATAATATGCTTCAGAAATTAATGTAGTTAAAATTTAACTGAAATGTCGAAAAAAAGATTTCCATGATATTGTAATAACTTTTGGCTTAATAAATGCGTAATTTATTATAATAATAAAGGAATGCACATTATAATAATGGAACAAGTCTAATTTTTTACGCCGTCTATCATCATACAAATTTTTTTTGAATTATTTATAACTAAAACCATTTCTAATTCTCTGGAAAATTTGCTGTTGTTTTTTATCTTCAACTATGTTATCATTAAAATGTCAATTGCATGACGACACGCATTGTAACGTCACAAAATCTTCTGGAATACAACCAATCGGGAATTTCTGTATCGAGCACTACAAGATTAAATTTTTTAGGACTGCTTGAAAAAATAAAAGCCAGTATATGCTGTAAGAAGACACTATAAATGGCAATTTTACGGCCTATTCAGTGAATAACTGCATAATTTATTTATTCGTATTTATATAACTCACAAGAGTAACATATTTTAAAAGTTGAAAAAATTCAAGAGAGTAGTTTCAAGGAGAATAATCTTTCACTCTCATAAATAAATTTTATTCAAATTTTATTGATTGAAAATATAAATTGTTGTTTTACGTATTAAGCTAAAGTTTAACAAGCACGTATTTGGATTATAAGTTCAAGGTTCTAATAGTAAGAACAATTGAATCTATTAGAAGAACTTAAAATTCCAATCAATTTCAAGTCCAGTTTATCTTATTAACTTTCTTTTCAACACTTTTGAAATTGTATGCATCATGCTATTATTATTTTTGCAGATAATCTAGTTGTGAACTAATCTAAACAGTACAATTTATCATTTCAAATAGTATTGAATTTATGTCATTCACATATATTTTTTTTAGTGGAGATAAACTATTTTCAGGCATATATTTTATTTATAATTCAGTTCCTTTTGTAAAATAAATTAGTGGACTTCTTCCATTGAAATGTGAATATTAGAATTTTTAGTGTAACAAAAACTGTGTAAAGTTGTTACAAAACTTCATTATCCAAATGTACATATAACTCAGATATAGGGTCCGGCCTTTCCATTGCCGATTTTGGATGGTAAATTCAACTTGACAAAGTTGCCAATGGACGTGCCGTACCCTATATCGGGTCTGGGACATAATTCCGACAGCCGAAATCCCGACAAGCCAAAATCCCGAAAGCCGAAATCCCGAATGGGTTAAAATCCCGAAAATAGATTTTTGTCCATTTCTCGATTTTTAAAAAAAATTTATTTATTTATTTATTTATTTATTTATTTATTTATTTATTTATTTATTTATTTATTTATTTATTTATTTATTTATTTATTTATTTATTTATTTATTTATTTATTTATTTATTTATTTATTTATTTATTTATTATTTATTTATTTATTTATTTATTTATTTTATTTATTTATTTATTTATTTATTTATTATTTATTTATTTATTTATTTATTTATTTATTTATTTATTTATTTATTTATTTATTTATTTATTTATTTATTTATTTATTTATTATTATTTATTTATTATTAGTTAGTTAGTCAGTAGTAGTCAGTTAGTTAAATAGTTAGTTAGTCAGTCAGTTAGTTAGTTAGTCAATTAGTCAGTTAGTTAGTCAGTCAGTCAGTTAGTCAGTCAGTCAGTTAGTCAGTCAGTCAGTTAGTTAGTCAGTTAAATAGTCAGTTAGTTAGTCAGTTAGTTAGTCAGTCAGTTAGCTAGTCAGTTAGTCAGTTAGTTAGTCAGCCAGTTACTTAGTTAGTCAGTTAGTCAGTTAGTTAGTCAGTTAGTTAGTCAGTTAGTTAGTCAGTTAGTCAGTCAGTCGGTTAGTCAGTCAGTTAGTTAGTCAGTCTGTTATTTAGTCAGTCAGTTAGTCAGTCAGTTAACTAACTGACTAACTGACTATTTAACTGACTAACTGACTATTTAACTGACTAACTGACTGACTAACTGACTAACTATCTGACTAACTGACTATTTAACTGACTAACTGACTGACTAACTGACTGACTAACTGACTGACTAACTAACTTATTGACTAACTAACTGACTGACTAACTGACTATTTAACTGACTAACTAACTGACTGACTGACTAACTGAATGACTGACTAACTGACTGACTAACTAACTGACTGACTAACTGACTATTTATAACTGACTAACTAACTGACTGAACTGACTGAACTAACTATTTAACTAACTGACTGACTAACTTAGTCAGTCATTCAGTTAGTCAGTCAGTCAGTTAGTTAGTCAGTTAAATAGTCAGTTAGTCAGTCAGATAGTTAGTCAGTTAGTTAGTCAGTCAGTTAGTAGTCAATAAGTTAGTTAGTCAATAAGTTAGTTAGTCAGTCAGTTAGTCAGTTAGTTAGTCAGTCAGTTAGTCAGTTAAATAGTCAGTTAATCAGATAGTTAGTCAGTTAGTTAACTGACTGACTAACTGACTGACTAAATAGCTGACTGACTAACTAACTGACTAACTAACTGACTAACTAACGACTGACTAACTAACTGACTATGACTGACTAGACTAACTGATTAACTGACTAACTAACTGACTGACTAACTAACTGACTGACTAACTGACTGACTGGCTGACTAACTGACTGACTGACTAACTGACTGACTAACTGACTGACTGAATGACTAACTGACTGACTAACTGACTAACTAACTGACTAAGTGACTGACTAAATAACTAACTGACTAAATAACTAACTGACTAAATAACTAACTGACTAAATAACTAACTGACTAAATAACTAACTGACTAAATAACTAACTGACTAAATAACTAACTGACTAAATAACTAACTAACTAACTAAATAACTAACTGACTGAGTAACTGACTAAATAACTAACTGACTGAGTAAATAACTAACTAAATAACTAAATAACCAACGAACTAAGTAACTAACTAAATAACTAACTAAATAACTAACTAAATAAATAATCTATAGTATTTTTTTTAAATCGAGAAATGGACAAAAAATACTTTCGAAATTTCGACCCATTCGGGATTTCGTCCTTGTCGAGTTTTGACCCATTCGGGATATCGTCCCTGTTGGGATTCTGGCTTGTCGGGTTTTCGGCTTTCGGGATTGTGTCTGGGAACCCCCTATACCTTAGTTATGCTTTGGAGAATGCGAGTTTTACAACTACACCCTTTAATTATTTTACACCAAATGTCCCGTATTCGAAGCACTATGACAAATATATTAAATGTTGCTACTTTATATGAATAGGTGTAATTGAATTTTTTCATTTACAAGCTAACGAAACAAGAATAATCTCTTCTATAAATAATATCTTAATATATTTAAAATATGAATAAAAATGAATTTACAAAGATAAATCCCTTACACTGTATTTTTTGTAAACATACAATAATAATTATGCTTTAAGTACTTGAATTAATGAAAGTTAAGTTACATTTATCTTATCATTATTTTTTCTGCGTTTTAAAAATATATTCGTAAATATTTCTAAAAAAACTCTTTTAAGACAGTAATCCATTTTCATTACACAGAAAAAAAACTTGAAAATGAATCATCGTGGTTTATAAATCACTTAAAGTACATTCATTTCTTTAAAGAGGTCTTAAATTCAATCACTATTATTGTGTAAATGATTTAAACATAACAATGCAATGCTTAGTTCATTCAGAATATTAAAAATAGATTCGTTTAACTATCTTCGCATTGTAAGCTCTTAAAAGAAAGTAATAAAGATTTGAGAGAGTTTTTAAATAAAAGATTAAGCCGATGTTACAGACATTTTAAATATTGTTTATCAAAAAGACAAAGTTTCTTAGAAACATTTAACATTTTTGTTTTTGATATTAAATATCATTTTGTCAAACTATAACTTTAAAAGACAAATCCTTAAGAAATGATTAGCAAATAAATGATGTTATATAATGTTTAAAAAATTTATTAAACAATATTGTTTTATATTTTTATAACTATTACATGTATTTGTTATGGTATTTACTGATTTACAATGAGTTCAAACTAGAGTTGCTATATCACATTCTAGGTTTTCTAACAATTCAATATTTTACTCATTACTAATATATACAATTTATTGATAAATCCATCGTCGTAGTTTCAGTAAAGTTAAAAATATATTCTTTGAAATATAATTTTATAACTAATCAGTTACGCAAGAGATACTTAAAAAGTTTAGCCTTAAAATCCCCCATTTTCCTGAAAGGAAATCCTCAAATTTTTAAAACACATTTCACAAATTATGAATTTATTTCATGTCTGTCTTTTGACACTCAAGCATAAGTTAACCCTCATAAACTTTGAAATATTTTAAACCAAGCCGTACGCAAAGTTAAAGCAATCTACGGACTTCAATTTTCAGCTTCAAAGAACATGAGTGTAAAAAGTCGTAAAAACGTTATAGTCCTCTAAAAGCAACATTGCTATTTCCAGAAGCTTTAAATTTGTCTTGGTGAAGTATTTTTTTTAAATCTTAGAAGTCATCTTTATAAGCCGCTTTACAGGAAGATCGTCATGTCGTTCCGCCTTTAGGCAGTCACTCGTGGTGGATACATTTCTTTTTATCGAAGCTTCTTAAAACCGTCACAACAAGACAAAAAAAGAGAAGAAAACTACTAGTAGAATCTTTCATTTCGACATTTTAATCAATAACTTGAAAAGATTGGAGAAAAAATATACACTGGGTCCTCTTTTTCCAGTTTTTTTTCCTTCAAACAAGTAGAATATATTGTTCGTTGAAGAGTTTAGGCTAGATTGTTAAAGAATAGCTTGCGGCAAAATGTATTTTATTTCGTCAATCTTATTTCAAAATAAAACATTCATACTACGTAAGTTATGAAGTTAAACTTTTGAAATAGTTTTTAAGCAAATTTTTTTACGTAAAAACATTGTTATGTATAAGGGAAGTTGCGAAAAATAACAAAATAAACTTAAGAATACTATTATTTTTTTAGTAGCTTGTAAATAAGCATTATATTTCATTTTATTTGAAAAAAAGAATTAAAGATATCATGTCTTTTCGCTTCATAAATGTTAATTTTTTTCTCATATTCTTAAAAAAGCAGACGTTTAACGTTTAGGAAAATAAAAAATTACGACATACTTCCGTAATAGCTTTTGAAGATGACAGCATATTGCTTTATTATTTAATTACTTTGTCTTTTTTTGAAACTTTTTTTTATACTTATAACAAGGACGTTTTGTATGTAGAATAAAAGACAAGTAAAGCTTTTTAATTATGTAAACTTCATGTTACGCCTTTACTCAAATGCATTTGATCCACATGTGGAATATTAGAATAATCGTTCTGGACTATGATTGTTTGTGAATATAAGCAGAATTAAGAGAAAGTTATTTAAAACTTCATTCTTCTTGTTCTAACATTATGATATAACCAACTAATAAACTCTTCTGAATAAGGGATTGGTGATCCCTGTGCATTGGTAAAATGCGCATGAATGTATGAGAGACTAATCGTAAAATAATTTTTTAAGAATGTGTAAAGAAGAATAGCAATTTGTGTTGAAATCAAATATCAATGCGAATAAAGGGAATTCAAAAGCAATGATGTAGATTGATTGCATGGACACACTTTGCAGGTGCTTTAACAAATTGAAAAAAACAATGTTACACTATATTTAGTGCAATACACTTTGTTGATTGGTATTGGTATTACATAATCTGGTTAGATAATATATGCAGATGAAGTTGAAGCCATATACAAAAGCGTCTTAGTCGAACTGATATACAATGTATTCCATCCCACATGAGAATATATTTATCAGATATCATTGACTTATGTATCTATTAACAAAAATATAAATTATTTAATTAGGCTTTTTAACCAATGTGAGTCATTAAGTCTTCAGATCAACAAAACATATGGATCTTTACTAAAAAAAACTTTATATTTTAAAAGAATAAGCCAAAACCTCTTAAGTTTCCTAATTAAATCCTTCAAAACAATTAAATTATTTTTCAATTTAAATGAGAAGTGTTTTTATACGCATGGTTGATTTTAACATGCCATCACGACCAGATATCTCCAAATATAAAGAACTCAAGAACAACAAGACCTTTAAAAAGGTGAAAGCGACTCAACTTAACAACTTACCTCTAACAAAAAACGCCGTCCCACCTTTCCCAATAATGACCCAATCCCTCTGGAGCAACCTGTTTAGCACCAATTTAGCTTAATTAGAAAGTAAAGCGATTTTTTCATCGCACAGCAAACGCGCGATGGTTCCTTGGTCAAACTGAATAGCAAGAGATTCCATAGATTGGCAACTGCTTCGAGCCTTCCTCCACCTATGATACGCCCCACGTGCTAATGAGCTGTCTGAGGCGAGTGAAGAATAAATAGCAATTAAGTTTTTAACGATGGAAAGTCCCTTTAATTAATCATTACCCTTCCAGGCTTATATGAATGCCTAATTAGCAGAAACAGCTCAAAGGGCTTCCTGATCCATTAGATAGGGGTGACATTTGCTTGGGTCATTGGAAAAATATGGAACGGCTCTTAAGCTTTACAAATTCCCCAATTACAGCTCTTGAGGAATTTGTTGTCAAGTTAATTTTTTTCCCTCCTTCGCAAATGACAAATTAACTTGAATTCTTAAGCAGTATTTTGTTCATCTATCATATGCTTAGATTAATTTAAGAGATGAAAGACTGGGAGTGTTCTTAATTCTCAAATTGTGTTTTTTTCTACTAAATCTTATCGGGAATGAACATTTTGGAAAAAGTGAAAGTATAATAAGAAAATATACTAGAAATTGAGTGATTTTACATTTGAAAAGTATAAAAAGTAGATTTGTGCATTGAAGTGGAAATGAGAAAGATAACTTCTATCAAAACATTACACTATTTTCCATTTGTCGTTAATTTGCGGTTCGGGTTTTCCATTTGCATATTTTATTTTCCAAAAATTCGGTTGTTGTTTTGTATTATAGTTTATTGTTTTGTATTGTATATCACGTGAATAAAAGTATAAATGATAATCTATGAAAATGGATGGATCCTTTAAAATGAAGGATATTTTTTTACTGTTCAACATTATTCGGATAAAATCGTAGACATTATGTATGCAGTTGGGTTATTCAACAAATGTCTTTCACACATTCAGGATGATTTCAAATATTTCATCAGGCAACTTACATCAAGTTTTTATTGAAATCATCTTGGGTAAGCCACTAGTAACAATAAAAACATTATTCTGATAATATTTTGGTAATATAATAACGCAGTGACTTACTGACTGAAGTAACTAGATATAAAGTAAGAAAATATAAGCAGTTAACACTGATTACAATAAGGATTAGATAATTCATTTAAAGCAAAAGACACGGCTTCTTATAGTATATATAGCTTATTCAGTAGTTAGTTTGGATAACCGGATAACCATTTGATAATATTCGGATCTAATAACTTTTTACCTTAACATTTATGATCTCTAATTTATTGCAAAACCTTATATTCTAACAAAATGAAACATGTCATATTATGCACCGGTCAAGTGACCTGATAATTGATTGATTTTTTAAAAACAAATGAGTAGGCAACAGTACTTTAAATCACTCATAGTCACACATAACGGAGTTTTTTGCACATAGCTAATTTCACCAATTATTGCTTTCAATTATCTAATATAAATTCTAAGGTAGGTTAATGAAAGTATTTCGACGGGGTCGAAAATCTGAAATGAAGATTTTGTGTTTTCAACAAGTTTTGAAGGGAGATGATTATAAAAAAGTGGTAAAATAATTTCGTAAACTTGTCCTTCTGTCTGAAACCACTCTACAGTTCGAACTAAAAGATCTTAGGAGTTCAAAATAGTTCCTAGTACCTGTCGGGCGGCATAATAAGGTTTTAGAGAAAATTGCTCATGCAAAATTGTCTTTTTTCATAGAATTTTTTTGGTTTTAAATCTATTGATAAGAAACGAAAAAATCTAAAGACTTTGAATTCGGTACAGGAATTTTCAGTATCTATCGGATATCATAATAAGATTTTCGAGAAAACTGCGAATGGTAGTTTCCATAGAACTTTTTAGGTTTGAAATTTATTAAAATTACCTGATACGGTATATAATTACCTTAAAATGTGTGTATTAATTTATTTAAAGTCGTATAGTGTTACTCACCCTTAGTATTTCACTGCAAGCCCGATATAATTATATATAAAAAGAGTTACTTTGATATCCTTGCCATCAAATATCCAGGTTAAACTAGATATTGTAATATTAGTACAAATATGTGTATATTTAAGAAATCATCACGTTAAAACAATAAATTATATATTTATTGCTTTACACTTAAAAGAAATGCATGTACATACCCATAGTTACTTTAAAAACATGACAAGTATACTATTTGAGATGAAATATCACTCTAGAAAACCCTTTAATTTACCATCACAGTGTGATTTCAAAAGCGCTGTCATCACCATATGCTGTGAACTTGCATATGATGTAATCTTTATTGTGTGGTACCGGCGAAAACGTTTGCTTCACTGGCAGTGATTAGATGTACCATCTTCTCTGTTTCAACACTATTTGAGTAAGTTGTTCATGTGACACTGTACGTCATGAAAACATTAATTTGCTGTAAAAACACAATGCGACACTGTGATACAAAAACTAACCGTAAAATGTGCTATTATTTTACCAAAAAAAAAAACGTTCATTTAATGATAACATCACATAAAAATTTTATAAAAAGGACCACAAAGAAATTATTTTGAAAAAAAAAAGGTATCGCAGCGATTTCTAGAGTAATTGATTATAAATAAATATCTATATCTTTTTGGAGAGTGCATAAGTATTTACCCTAAAATTGCGAATTTCAATTTTTGTAGTTTTTATTGGAGAACTAAACCTTAAACCTGGCTCGCAAATGTACATTTTTCGTTAAGTTTGAAACATAAGTTTTTAGCAGAATATAAAATATTAGAATTATTTACACAAGCATTTAAATGTTATGCAGTCTTTATTCTATCATGTAAATTTGGAAAAAATACAGATGCACTTCGCCGGCTCTGGATACAGATGTGTTGAAGTACTAATTAACTGCGTAAAAACAAATGCATATCGGTTTCAAAGGACTGAAACTCCCCTTTGCTTTACCTCAAGTACATTCAACGCTGTGAGTATGTTTTTTTATAGCTGTTAATCTTATCTTTGACGTCGTTAATTAACGGTGAATATTTGTTTTTCGGAATAGATATCCAGTATCCCGTCATGATAAACAAACCGCATTGTGAAATTGCGTTTTCTTTATTTACAGGATAATGTGAGATTGAAGCTAACGAGTTTTCTATGTTGGAAAACTGACACGCTAGACATTTTTGAAACCAGACCGTTATTCTGAGAGATATTTTCTGCGGATAATTACTAAGTTTATGTTTAGGATAACAACCGCCGAGTTGTGATACCTTTCCTTTGAAAATCTTTTTACACGCGGTGTCTTATTACCACACCAACTTCGTGTAGTTTCAGTTTGAATAAAAAGTTTGTTCATAATTAGATAATTATAATGTTGTCTCATTTTAAGCTTATTTTAAAGGTAACTAGTTAGTTAGATTCAAGGAATGTTCTTTTGCTGAAACTTATAATTATTATTAAAGAAGTTATTTGACACACATATATCATTTCTAGGATTTTTTAATCTCGTTGTAATTAGGAGAGTTGTCTGTGATTATTAAACTTACGAATTTCTTTCGATATAAATTATGTTTCATTATTTTGCCGAGAAGTATATATATTCAAGCCTGTGAATTTTGATATGATGAGGTTTGGATTATTGACCTTTATGTTTGTGATAAATAATAATTAACTGCTGTAAACTGATGTTAAGTACAGTTGTTTAGGTGTTAAATAAGTATAATTTAATAGATTTTTAAACAATTAGTATTTACAGAAAGCTTTAAAGGTTAAAAAGAAGCATGGGTTTTTTTTATAAGTATAATATGATTTTGGAAGTTTAATGACCAGGTACAATGTAATAAACCGAGATTAATAAGATTTACTATCTAAAACTAACACAAATAAATGATTGGTACTGAATTACCTTACAAAATTTTTTCAAATAGTTCTTGAACAATTATTTTCAAATTATTTAATTAAAATCCAGCACATGATTATTTTAACGCATTAATGAATGAGATTTTTAAAACTAGACTTTTTTTCTTCGATACTTAACTTTTTTTCAAAGTTTAGCAAAATCAAATTATGTTCCTTTAACTCCAAATTAACGTGATTAGTTCATTAAATCCATCGTAAAACAACCTTAGATTTCCTTTCTTCGAAGTAAAGTTACAACAATCTCAAAGGGTTACTTAGAGCCCTAAGTGTTTTCTTTCGTTTCTTTTAATTAGGTAGAAATTCTTTATATACTTGTTTGCTTCGAACATAGAGTATCTAACGTTTTTAGAAATCCAGTTTTTTTTCCTTTATATATTTTTTCTTACCTGTAGAAGTTAAAAATCGATTTTGCAAGTTGAAATTGGCTGTCTGTATTTAAATTGCCGTCTTTTAAATGTTTATGAAGGAAATTAAGTCTTAGCCAAAGCAAACGTAAAAACTAATTGATTTTTTTGTTCTTATTCTAAGCACTGAATAAAAGAAAGATAGAAAAAAGTTATTCTTCGTACTTCTATCTAGGCAAACATCTAACCGGATAATTAGAGTTGTCAGACTTACTTAGTAGCAGACGGGTTTTCTTTGATTAATGTCAGTTTGTTTTTAGAGAAAGGAGAATCAGGGGACATTTTTATTCGTCTTCTATTCTTTTGAAGGAAATGCATGAAAAAACAATTTAATTTCTTGACTATTTGTTAGAGTTCTTTTTGTTTAGATTCCCGTTTTATGAATTTTTTTTATAAGGAGTTTGCGCTCTTAATAAAATGTCAGCACTTTAAAATCTGAAGTTAAAAGTTTTATGTTAGGAAATATTTGTAAATGGAAATACAAGTAATTTAATTTGCTTAAAAATGTTGTTTGCAGTAGGCTGACAACATTTAAGTTGCACCACGTTGCTAGACACACACAAACTACTTTACATTCAAGTTTTTATCAAAGTCTGTAGATTTATTTTAGTCATTTTCCATCGAAAAAGATTTTTATTCGTTATTATTAAGTATATTCCTGCACAAAAATATTTAAACAAATTGCTTTAAGATAAACACTTGTTAATTTTCTCAAACACATTTATAAATTTATAAAACAAACACTGGTCAATCTGGTCATAAAAACAACTTTTAATCTAATCCTATATTATATATTTTTTAGAAACTACTTAATTTCACTATAAAAGAAAAAAGAATTCATATTTTAATTTATTAAATAGTATATGTATAAGGTTAATTCCATGTAAATACATACCTCAGGTGAATTTAAAAAATATTTTTTATTACAGTTGAAACTTTTATATGTGATTTAGAAAATTTTGAATTGTAAAAAATTTTCATCAAAAACTATTATTGTTTTTATCTGTGGCAACACTTTAGCTTCAAAGTGGCTGCTTTTTTGGAAAGCATGGGTTATGGTTTTTCATAATTTTGAATTCTTGAATTTTAACCCTTTCCGACCGAGCTAGCACGATCGTGCGGGTATAAAAGAGAATATTCAAGCTTTTCAAAAATATCGATACCGAAGTAGCTGACTTGTACTATTCGTTATTTGTATAAAAAATGACTTGGTTTGTAAGGAGTTGCTGGCATTGATGCTGTTTAAGGCATTGTTTTCGATAAAAATTAAAATTTAGTCTCATAAACTTAAATCAGCGCCATCTGACCGCCGGTCTTAAAGGGTTAAGTAAAGTATTAATTTCTATCAGATTTTTTGGTAAAATTATTAAAATACACTATAATAACTATCTTAAGAACATATTAATAAACGGCATTCATAAATAAATGAAACTTAATTAGAAAGATAAAAATCCCCTTTTTGGCTATAGTGTAAGTCACGAAACGATATAAAAGTTTCTATAACTTTTTAAAATAAGGCTTTGCTTCAAAATTTTTAAGATATTTTCTTTCTATATTAATCCTCTGTGTAATTCCACACCATTAAATTTTACAATAAAAAGCATTTTCTCTATTTATAAAATATTTTAACTTTGTAGTGTATTTACTTATTAGTGTCTTTGTAGTGAAATTTGAAAAATTTTTAAAGAAAAAGAAAGCAAAAACCACTTTAAGGACAACACTTTAAAAAAAAATATACCATCTCTATTGTAATGTTCCAACCATTGAACAGAAAAAGAAAGCAAACCACTTTAAGGACAACACTTTAAATAAAAATAAACCATCTCTATTGCAATATTCCAACCGTTACAACATTGAATGGTATTTCTCTGCCACCAATGTTGATCATCTTTACCTTTAGTAATGAAAAAGGACCAATTGATGGACTTGGTGATACAGTGAGGAGGGGATAAAAGCAGCCACACATTCCAGGAAAATTGACCCACATTCTGCTAAAGATTTTTTCACTTTGCATAAGAAATCTGCCAAAACATATCCCTATTATACATTTCTGACAACTGTGTAAAGGGCGAAATAGGTAGATTAATAATTATCTTTGCTCATCAAAGGAAAATAAATATTTCCGATTCCTGACACTCAAAATTGCTCTGCTTTATAAATTTAAACAAATACCTACTTAAAACTGCCAATGTTTCATTAAATCACCAAAAATGCTACACGGCTGTTTAAAAAATCAAAATGTTGTAAAAGGAAATACCTCTCAACAAAATGCTGAAAATGAATTTGATGCTGGAAAAAGAGCTTTAATTCCTTTTGCAGGAAAATTATCGTTAAATATTTTGAGGGGCAAATGTTAAGTAACGATGCTTATTCAATAAAACTGAAACATCTGCAATGGTCGGAAAGTCTTTTTGCCTGGCCTGAGAAGGAAGGTTTTTCAGACAATGCTATTGAAGAAAGAATTAAGAAATTACCAGAAACCAACTTTAGGGAACGTTGTGTAACTTTTCTAACTATGATTTTACGATGTATGCAATTCTTAACTTACCATGTTCAAAATTGTTTACATATGTTATGCTATTATTGCCTAATTTTCCATATCTGTGATACAATTCACATGACGTAGTGTAAGTCACAAATTGAATGCAGTGTAAGTCACAAATTGAATGCAGTGTAAGTCACGCACAAAAATGTTAATAAATTATGTCCTTATGTTCCACTTTTTTGCAATTAAATGATTTAGCTTTAAACCTTATACTTAAAATAAGCACTGGTAGAATGTTGATTTACTGCACTATGAAGAAGATTTATAATGATAACCGAAATTCGACTTCCTTTCATGTAGTGTAAGTCACATCAGGACATTTTATTATTTTTTTAGTAAAATATTAAATTAAATTTTTTTTACCGATTGCTAAAAATACTGACAACAAGAAACTGTTCGTCATAACATATTTTCACATTAAATTTAAATTTTCTTGCGCCTTATTATTCCTTCTTATCTTCTTGCTTTATAGCAATTTAAAATGCATATAAAATTTATTTATTTTTTAGTCTTTTTTTAAATAAAAGTTGTGTTAATATAATATTCAAACTAACAGAATTCCAAATTTTTCTTTAAATTTTTTTTTAAATATTTACATTTTTACAATATTCACATCTAATTATATTTATTTTTAGAAAAAAATATGTTTTCACTCTAATTAACTTCTTTAGTGGATGTGTAAAAATCTAACATTGCATACAACTAATTTGTTGTGCACATTTACTTACAATTAATCTTACATATTAAGTATGTGATGCCCTTTTATACGCTGTATTAAAGCTTAGAAATTTCTGTATATATATATCAATTTCTCTTAAAAGTCAGTTTTCCCCAAAATAAAAAATACTGTCAAGAACTGTTTGAAAATTTCCGTGTCTTTATGTATTTAAAACAGATATAGACACGCTTTTAGTGTTCGCATACTTTCTTAACATACTATCTTTGAACATTCTATAACTGCATGTTTGAAGTCATTCTCTGATATTACAAAGTTTGTGAAGAAGCATTAATATGAATACTTACTTAACAAAAAATATACTTAACCACAACTTTTTACGCTACTTACTATTAAAAAATTCTGATAAAGATAAGTGTACCAATATTATTTCCTCCATTTTTTTTTTCTTATTCGTCAAAAAAAGCCAGGATGTATAAAGTAAGTTTTTACAAAGCAATTTACCTTCTTTAAAAAAATCCCCTTTTTTTCTTATTTAATAAAAAAAGCTTCAGGTGCGCGCTTTTAGCCTTCCTTCAGTCTACTACTGGTTGAGAATATTTCCCCCAAAGAGGTTCTAAGCAGTGGTATAACATAACTGTAACAAACTAAAATTGTCTAAGTTGATAAGTTTACATCGACTAAAAATGATAAGTTTGTATCGACATTACGAAGCCAATTATTTGGAAAAAACTTGTATGAGAAATAATTCTAATTAAAGTTTCAGTTTCATGTTTCTAAAGTATAAAAACAGAAGGGCAAAACTAAGCAAAAGTGTAAAATTTATGAGAGCTTTTAGGATGATTGAACTGTATTTGGCTGAATCTGTGAAACAAAAGATATGTAATAATTCGATGGGGGGGAAATATTCCGATTAACTAAGATTTTCCTATCAGGTCAATATGTGATTCATGTCTGCGATATTTCTTTGGGAATCAACAAGGATAGTACTATTTTTCTCAGTGAAAAATTTGGCTTCGTTATTCCATAATTTCTTGTCTAAATTCTTCGTGATAAAAACGAAATTATCACTTAATATAGCAACTACTAGAACAAGATAAAGAGAGATAAAGACCATTGCTGCCAACCGGCTGAGTTGGCGGTTTATGACGGAGGCCCTATGCTCCAGGTTGGAGTGAAAGAGGTTTAAGTTAAAAAATTATAAAAAAACAAGCTAAAGTTACAGTAAAACAAATTTTAAATATAATTTCCCTACAGTTGTTTGCAATAAAAAACGTGAGACAAAAATGAAATTTAAGTTTTCCGTCTTTGTAATGATTCCAATCTCTTATCAGTTAAATTAAGATCTAACTAATGCAATTGACAGTTCACTGATTTCCAACATAATTCTAAATCTTTTGAATTTAATTTTGACCAATAAAACTGATTTCTTATCTTACCCAAAATCAGTTGAATTAGCACGTAACTGATACAAAACTTTGAGCGATTTCCCACTTTTTCAAACCATAAGTCGCGAGTTGTTCTGCAGACATAGCCGCTCTTTATTATTTTCTAGAATCCGGGGTTTCTACTTTATTCTCCGCTTCTCCTACACGATATTTGCATTAGACAGAGACAGGTGAGTTTTTCTTCTTCTATTCCGGTTTGAGCCAGTGACTTTCCTGAGCCGTATTTTCTTCTCAAACAATTCGATTTTTAAAATTGGTCTCTGTCAGAGAGTCATTTCTCAGCCATTGTTTCAAAAGCCATTGTTCGGGAAATTATTTTCGATTCAAAATTGCTTTATGTATGGATCGAATGATAAATGAGGCTTTCATCTTATGGTTTTTGTTATAAAAATAGTTTCAAGTTTTTTAAAATAGTTTCTAAAGAAAAAAGAATATATATTCAAAAAATACCTAAAGTCATATTATAAAACCATTTATTAGTATGTCCTTTTCCGAGTACCTTAAAAATATAATGCATCTGTACTATGAAAAGTAAATGTAATTTTTTTCTAGAAATATACATACACTCTAACTAGTACATATATAAATAAAAAAAATTCGGTTTAAGGTATTTTATTTATTTCTATCAATCCGATTTGGTAAACGATCGTCTATACCTATTTTTACATTGTATAAATCATTGTGTTTGCAATTTGAAATTTTATTTGTACTTTAAATACAAATAAAATTGTAAAATTTTATGAGAACTTTTAGGATGATTGAACTGTATTTGGCGAAATCTGTGAAACTAAAGATATGTAATAATTCGATGAGGGGGAAAATATACATATTAACTAAGATTTTTCCTATCAGGGGAATATGTGATTAATGTCTGCGAGATTTCTTTGAGAATCAACAAGGATAGTACTATTTTTCTCCGTGAAAAATTTGGCTTCGTTATTCCATAATTTCTTGTCGAAATTCTTCGCGATAAAAACGAAATTATCACGTAAAATAGCAACTATTAGAAGAAGATAAAGAGAGATAAAGACCATTGCTGCCAACCGGCTGAGTTGGCGGATTATGATGGAGGCCCTATGCTCCAGGTTGGAGTGAAAGAGGTTTAAGTAAAAAAATATAGAAAACAAGGTACAGTTACAGTAAACAAATTTTAAAATATAATTTGGCTTCGTTTGCTATACTTTACTTCGAAGTAAAAGGTTTAAGTAAAGGTTAAGTGAAAGAGGTTTAAGTAAAAAAAATATAGAAAACAAGGTACAGTTACTGTAAAGAAATGTTAAAATAAAATTGGCTTCGTTTGCTGTACTATACTTCGAAGTATAGCAAAAAAATGCGGCTACTAACTGAAATGTAAGTTTTTTTTGTCCATTTCTCGATTTTTTTTAAATATTAGAGATTATTGTGTGTGAGTGAAATGAGTGAAATGAGTGAGTGAGTGAAATGAGTGAGTGAGTGAAATGAGTGAGTGAGTGAAATGAGGAGTGAAGTGAGAGAGTGAAGTGAGTGAGTGAAGTGAGTGAGTGAAATGAACGAGTGAAATGAGTAAGTGAGTGAGTTGAGTGAGTGAAATGTGTGAGTGAAATGAGTGAGGGAGTGAAATGAGTGAGTGAGTGAAATGAGTAAGTGAGTGAGTGAGTGAGTGAGTGAGTGAAATGTGTGAGTGAATGAGTGAGTGAGTGAGTAAATGAGTGAGTGAGTGAAATGAGTATAGTGAGTGAGTGAGTGAGTGTGAGTGAAATGAGTAGTGAGTGAAATAGTGAGTTAGTGTGTGAGTGAGTACTCACATTTTATCACTCATCATTTCACTCACTCATCATTTCACTCACTCACTCATTTCACTCACTCATCATTTCACTCATCACTCATTTCACTCACACACTACACTCACTCATCTTCACTCAACACACACAATAACTCTAATATTTAAAAAAAATCGAGAAATGGACAAAAAATCTATTTTCGGGTTTCGACCCATTCGGGATTTCGTCCTTGTCGGGATTTTGACCCATTCGGGATTTCGTCCCAGTCGGGATTATGGCCTTTCGCGATTTCGGCGTTCGGGATTATGACTTGTCGGAATTTCGGCTTTCGGGATTGTGTCCGGAACCCAGCAAAATGATAGGCAGTATGACTTGCAACTTTTATTCCCTCCATTTTAATAACAGAAACGCTTTTAACTTCGTAATCTGCATTTTTTTACATTTGACAAAAAATATTAAAAAATCTTTTATAAAATTAAAATGTAAAAATAGCAAATAAAATTTATTTAAATGTTTTTTTTGTACTTTAAAATAGCCAACATTCGAAATTTGTGCAAAAAAATAATAAAAATTTTAAATTGAGACTCATAGAGATACTTATAATTCATTTTTTTAAATAGTTTGTTAATGACATTTGAAAGGCACTAAAGTTAAAAGCATACATTTTCAAATGGTTTCAACATTCATGTAAAACATTTACTCTTACTTGATATTCATGTTTAGTAACTTATCACCAACTAGTTTAACACAGTTCTAAAGTATTTTTTTAAAAATTTAATTGCATTTGTTTTCTACTCAATTAATAATTGACAGTATTACATACTTTTCTCAAAATTATATCAATGCAATTCAACATAATTAATAACTACAAATTATATAATAACAAAATAAGGTTAGATAAAAAAATTTTAAATAAATACAAAATTTAAATAATTAAATAAATTTTAAATAAACAAATTATACAATATTGATTTTTTTAAACTGAACATAAACTCAAACTCATTTTTTCTGTAAAGTAGCAACGGTCACATTGCTGTAATATATAAAGTAATAACAATTATAAGAAAAGCTAATTACTAAAAAAAATAATAAAACTAAACTAAACTCCTCGGCGCAACAGCCAATTAGTGGGCCAAGGCCTGCCGTGCCTATTTCAGCTTTCGTGACCTGGGGCTCTGGGGTGCTAGGCATATGTCCCGGTAAGATTGTCAACCTCACGCGGAACCCCCAGTGTTTAGTTCCCAAGCATGCTTGACACCCATTGTATCGACCCACTTAAGTAATGAAAGGTTGGGTCAAGCTCTCCCAATCCGGGATTCGATCCCCGGACCTGTGGCGTGACAATGCGAAGCACTGCCACTAAGCCACTGGGCCTCATTTCTATTAAATATTTCTATTAATAAAAAATATATTAAATTTTCATCAAATAAAAGCATATGGTAATTTTTTAACTTGATATGTTTAACCAAAGATATAACTATATTAAGCATTTTTATAGTGTTGTATGAACGAACTGGTCTTCAAAATATTATTACAATCGAACATCATTTAAACTACATTATTTAAATTGGTATATTTAGTTATCTTCAATAAAATGAACCAATTTTACTGATAAAACCCTAAATAATACCATAAAAAAACCTAATAAACCCCTAAAACCCTAAAAAATAATAGGAAAAATTATTATATGCAAAAATAGTACATGACATCAAACGGAATGTACAGTGTTGATTGTTTTTACACTAAACTCCTTAGAGGGCCATTTGAGCCTATTTTAAAATCGATAACTATAAACCTAAACTCTTTTTATCTAGAAAGTAACGGCGTTGGTATTGGTTCAAAAAGAACTTACTAAATTGTTTTTGTTACGCCCTTTTTTCGACCACTGGGAAACAATCAATACCAATCAAAGTCAGCTGCAAATGGTCTAATAGCACCTAGGTTGATTGATGAACATTGAGTTTTATGGGCCAGAAGAAGACGAGAAAAATACATTAAAGAAAGTTGACAATTTCTAGTAAAATTATATACAGATATATAGGTTTTGAAAAAAAATGTATGATTTTTAATATCACTCTTTCTAGGGAATAGATTAAAGTTTAGTTATAATAAATTTTTATTTGTGTATTGAGTACACAATGTTTTATCATAATATTTGATTTCAAAAGGTATTATAAAATTTAAAATAAATTTAATAAAATTTTATGAACTTCTATTATAGATACAGACTCCAAGTCTAACTAACCGTTGCAATGCAATATATTATATAATAAACAATATAAATACAATAAAACCTTTACAAAACAAGTCAAACTGAAACAAAATATAAAAAGCATATTTTCAAGCATTTTAGCAATAAAATAAAAAAAAAATCTGTTTTCATAGTATAAATATATTATATAACAATAAAATTTCCCTTCAGGGATTTACTTATTTGTTTATTCATTCATATTAGTTATAGAAAAACATGAGTGGCTTTAAAGGAAAAACGAATTACTTTGCATACATTATACAAATTTCTCCATTCACCAAATTTGTTAACCACGCAAGTGTATTGGTTCCTTAACACCAATTCATCTTGATTGATGCTTTGTATAAGGGAATTGTCTGGCAGAACCCTTGCAAATCTTCATAAGGGTGATTCATAGTAGTGTTATATACATTAATAACACTGTCTAATAAATCAAGCTAAAGTAATATTGCAGGGTATTTCTATTGATAACATAGGAAAAGAGTAGATTTATACAAAAATGTTTTTTGATGCACTGTATGAAATAAAATGACTCTTTTTTCTAAAACGATTTACCAACAAGTTGTCGGGCTTTTTACACATAATTCGGATACGTATCATTTTTTAAAAGATTCTAGATCAACATGCGTAGAAGTTTTTTTTAAAATAAAAATAGCTTTTAAATTAGTTACGCAAAATATGTCAAAATAAATAGCAAAATGACAGGCAGTATGACTTGCAACTTTTATTCCCTCCATATTAATAACAGAAACGCTTTTAACTTCGTAATCTGCATTTTTTTACATTTATTATAAAAAACATGAAATAAAATATGACAGTCATTTAAAAATTATTTTTTATAAGTTCACATTTTAAAATCATTATTTAAACTACCGTAATCCGTTTAAGTTAATTAAAATGGTAGGGGGGGGGGGGAGTGGGGGCTAATGGGACGCAGGGCTAAATGGGACAAGGGGCCTAAAGCAAAGGAAATATACTTTTTTACAAATATTTCTACGCTACAACATTGTAACAGTCGGACTTCACATTTAACAACCAAAGATCAGCCATTAAACGTATGTGTTGAAGTGGAGAGAAGAATTTTAGTTTTGGAGAATACAAAGTTGGTTAAAATTGCATCTTTTTTTACTTTTTAAGTATTAAATAAAAACTTTATATGAATTAAACTATAGTTTTAGGTAAATGACATATCAGAGATTAAGATATTATATGTCAAATACTGTGGTGAAAAACACGTGCTTCTGTGTTGGATCATTTATAAAAAACAACACTGGGGGGTCAAATGGTACTCGAATAAACGTAGCTTTGTATGCTTCTCTTGTAAAATCTATATAAATCTCTAATATCTTATTCAAACAAGTTGAAAAAACTTTTTAAAACTTTAAATTTAAACTTTTTTAACTTTTTATATCGTATAATAAGTGAAAGTTCAAGTAGCTTTATTGGTGACATTTTTCCACCTGGAATTTTATTAATTACATCTGAACAGAGCTTGGTGATAATAATAATAATTTGTTGTTGGTAAAATTTGCTAGAAAGAAAACTATTCTTTATTCGTTATTGGAATTGATTTCTGAAATAGAAAGCTATGAACTCCGGGTAAGCTATTAATAGCCCTCGTGTAGCTCTAGTGCGACGATAATTCAAACTAAACTAAACCAAACCATGTAAGCTATTTGAAGATAAATTCGGTCTTTTTAAATTCACGTACCCTAAAAAAGGTGACAAGTTTGGGGTAAATTTTAAAAGCATTAGTTATAAAACTGAAGATTTAGTTATAAAATTATCCTTTCCGGTGATTCAACAAAAATTATGGGAGCATCTTCGATTTTGAGTTTTAACTTTATTATTTCACCTTTCGATGGGAAATAATTGTTTACAAAAATAAAATTTCGTTTTGTATACATTATGTAAATGATGTTTGTTTTAAAATTTTATTTTCTGGTTATTTTCTGATTCTTTTTCCCTTTTTTGAAATTTTAATTAAGGCATTATTTGGCATGTCCTATTAGCCCTGCACCCTGTCCCATTAGACCCCACATATGGGGGCTAATGGTACATTTACGTGTTTGTTTAAAATGCTCAGCAACTAAAATATGGTAGTGTTTTAACATCTGTCGAATGACTTTTTAAGTAAACGAATGTTCAGTTTATGATCATGTAAAAAAAGAAATTAAAATTATTGTATTTTTGCTGAAATACAGAGGTTAATAAAAATCTGTCCCAATAGCCCCCACTCTCCCCTATGCTAGACAATTTTTCTTTAACACAAAAAAATATAAAATATACTTTCTAAGTATTATTTATCCCACATATTTATCCCATTACTTTATTTAGGGTCACATCAATAATTTATCCCAACATTTATCCCTAAAAAGTAATTGTCTTTCTTTTCTGTGTTGCTCTCAAAGATCGATCAAAACTTAAAAATCGATTCTTCTCTGATAAAGTAAAACTCTGCTTTAGTTTCAAAAAATTGTAAATAACTTTTTGTCATATTTTTATATCATATTTGTATCTACACAATTACACTTTTTCTTTGAAATAAAGCATTCCAAGCTCTATTTATGAGAAAACAAAGTAATCCGTCAACATTTAAATTTTCTTTATATCCTAAAAATTGTCATTTTCAAACTTATTTTTCACAAAATCAGCTAATCGGTTACAATTTTGAGCAAGCATCGCAGTAAATTTCCTTAAACTGCCGTTCCTATTAATCCATTCGACTTTCAACGAATTTTTCCATATAGACTTTTTTTTTCTGTTTATAAAAAATAAGGTTTTAACGTCATACGTCTGTTGGATGGGGTAAAATGAAACACTTAAGTCATCTATTGTTCCGCTTATCATATTCATGCAGGCGGTTTGCATAGTGAATATTGTCGGTGGAATTAATGTATCGTAAGAATTTGTGTAATAAAGTAGGGTTAAATAGTGAATAATCTCCTTTCATACTCATATGGTGTTTATTTTATGTGAGCTTCTGTTGCAGGAAAAATATACCCAACTGAATAAACAAATTATGGGATTTTTGAATAAGATTATTGTATTAAGGATGAAATAATCACTATTTTGAAATAGTTTCACTATTTGTTAAGTATTAAATATATTTGTTACGAAGTTAAGGTTCTGTGACTAACGTAATGTTTGTTTGTAAGCCCAACTTTAATTTATTAAAACTTTTGAAAATAAACTTTTAGTTAAGAAACTTAAGTTTTAGCTTTAAGAAAATACCTGCCTGTTGATTTGAACTAGTATTTTAAGCTTCAAAAGAAAACAATACGCTACGATTGAACCCTTACAGTCCTCTGCTGAACTCATTTTCAGTTTTGCCAATTTATAAGTAAGTAAGTTTATAACTATTTTTCATAGTATAAGTGGCATAATCCATAACGTGTTCTCATCTATTTCATGCCTGTGCAAACTAATGCTTAAAAAAATATTTAAATTGTGTTATTAAATGTCTTAAGTTTAAATTAAACTCTAACTATACCATTCACCATTATTGATAGATCATAAGGTGAAATGGATGCTCTGAAGGTGAAATGTGAGCTCTTAGAGCGGTCCCAACCCTTTCAACAAAAGCAACTTGTTTCGGATAATAACTTCAAAGGAAACTTCAAAGGAGTTTAGAAAGGTAAACACGATCCAGATCCTCAAACGTAATGGAAAGCATTCACGTGGGAGATGAACCCTTGATTTAAATATATTAGGATACTGGATGTAATCACTATATGGTTCAATTGAACAAACTTGTTGAATAGGTTAATGATTTCATAGAATCGTAGTGGTTTTTAAAGTGCAACAATAACATATTATTTACTATACTTGGAAGTTATTTTTACGGCCATTCAAATTCTAATTGAATAAATATTAGCTATGAATCTAAGTAAGTTTTAAATTTAGGGTTTATATTTTGGTTATGTAATGATTACATTAAACGGTGACTTATCTTATGTCGGAGAGTATGCAAAACACACATTAAAATTACTTTTCATTTACCATTTATTCTAGTAGAAACTTAGTCTTACACACTTTCTAGCCGTTATTCCCGTTCTTTTTAAAATACATTATAACATTACAGTAGTTAAAACAATGCAAATTTATGCTATTTCACTCAATGTTTATTTCATAATTATTATGTACACTTAGTGCTTAATGGGCGCGCTTCACCGCGGGTATCCAAAGCAAAGTGCATAAGTGTTAATCCAATGGAGAGAAAAATATGTTCTCTGCCACATTTCTCCGGCTGTATTGAATATTTTTACAAACATATTTTTTATATGATAAATGTAGCTGACTTACAGGTCCCGGCAAACCCACATTTTGAAATTGGTTCAAATAATTTTACAAAAAGTATTCCAAGCAAATTTAAAAAGTGTGATTATAGAGACCTGTAAGTTATCTACATTTATTATTAAAAAAAAACGTTAGTAAAAATATTCAATACAGCCGGAGAAATGTGGCAGAGAAAATAGTTTTTTTCCCACTTGATTAACACTGAGGCACTTGAGTTTGGACACCCGCGATCCAGCGCGCCCATTCCCAATTAATACTGCATGCGTCACCATTTATTGCATTCAACTTATCATGAACCGACATCATCAACTTGATCCGCCATCATAATTTGTTAATGTTAGAGAACTTAATTCAAGTTCATTTACCAATGCAGTTAAGGTATCTTAACTGAAATATTATTAGGGAAGAATTACGAATCTGTACGAAATTGAACTTACAAAAGATCAGAACGTCGCAATTTATAGAAATATTATATACATATCTTACATTTTGAGAAAAATCAATATGTGGAAACTGATTAGTATAGCATAAATTACCCCATATAAACCTTTAAATGTAATAGAATGAGTAAACGGGAAATATTAAACTGAATTTTTAACGTAACTCTATAATTAAAAAACTGTTTTACCTTAGTATCTCAGATTTCAGTTAAAATGTTAGCTAAGAAAATACTTTTATTCAAATCTATAAAACTCGGTTATAATTTTTTCTTCTTATTTCCACATGCTGAAAAATCGATTTTTTTTAAATATACAAATCCAAGAGCTTATTTTAAAAAAAGATAAATAAAATAAGAAATAACTTATTTGTCAACTAAGTTTTTATTTTTTTAGCTTCACGTGCTCAATTTTCTAACAAAAAAACGAGATTTTATCCGATTGAATAATGAAATGTTTTCTATTTTCTCAAAATGAATTTTTTTATGTAATCCAAGATATAATCGAAATGTAAATATTGGCCTTGCATACTTTTTAGAGTTTTTTCTCTTTCATAATAAAATACTATGATGCATTTAAGAAGAAGTTTAAAGGAATGAAAAGATTTATATAAGAAACTCATGTATATTTTAATCTACGTAAAATAATATTTAGTGCTAGGTTAACTTTATAAACATGTAATTATTATTTTGTTTTATTTAAAATATTGTTCTTTTATACAATTGTATTTTATACGACTTTATGAGATCTTTCCAGAAGTAAATTCCGATGAACAATACTTCACAACTATCAATCACGATAAGATGAAGAGCATAGCATCGAGTCTGCGCTACCTTTCCAACAACACACTAATACCTTGCCAAAAAAAATAGAACGTATTTGCACCATTCACAACATCTTGTGATATTTTAGCTTCCACACTACATTTATAACGTAAAAAGTGGAAGGTATTATAATCGTTCAGTCCGTCTGTCTGTCCATCTGTCTGTCCGTATGTCAGTCCGTCACCCACTTTCATAGCCCAAACTACAAATGCTACAGGCAAGTGTAATACGTCAACAAATTTAGTGTATTAGAAGACATTGAAAATCTTAGAAAAAATTCGAATTCGAAGTACTTTAATTATTTGAAAAACTGCAAAATTTAATGCTCATTTATAAAGCATAAGAAGCCATTTTTTAGAATTAACTTACCATTGTCATTCGCAACAATCACTCGAGAAACTTTAATGGGAATATTTCCTATGACGTCCCGCTCTCTATACTGCGATTTCATTGGTTGTTTTGTTTTATTTGACAAAGTGTTGAAACAAGCCCATTCTTTTAAATAATAAATTAAAAGAAATTTATTTTTGCGACATCAATCAGTTTGAAATGACGTCACATATATTTCACTAAGAGATTCTTTGTATGTTGATATGAAATATTTTGGTTCTATTTAATATAGAGGAATATTTCATGTTTATTCTTTGAAATATAAATTAATTTTTGCAAACGATAATAATTATTAAAGAAATAATTATTGAATTTTCGAAATGAAATAAATGAAACTAGCCAAATTTAGCGTGTAAATGTTTATAAAAGAATTAATATTGTGTTTGGGGACTTTATTCCTGTTGAACACAAATGTTGTGTGGAAGAGGGCTGAGTGACAGATTCTGTTACAAACCTACTTGTTATATATTCAATAAGGGTTAATGAAGATCATAATAGGCTACGACATTTGTTGCAAACTCTAACCACCTATCGATACTATTATGGGACAGATATAATTTGCACAGAAGGAAGTGTGAATTATATACTACCTCATATCCCATACTATTTTGGTACAAAGGAAATGTGAGGTCTCTAACTTCAAACTCACTTTCTTCAGGGCCAAGTCTTGATTTTCTATGTTTCCAAGCAAAGAAAACGCATGAATTTGGAAAACATTGCATCTCAATTTCAATAGAAATTGGTAGGTATAACAACCCTACTTTATTTTTACGATAGCCAAAAGTTGCCTATGAATAAACCGGCCTCTATATCATAGTCGTACTTTGGAGAAGTGAGTTTTGCAGTTAGAGCCCTCATATGTTACATACTTCTATATTTTATTCTACTTAAATTATGTAAATATATTATGTAATTGTATGTATTAATTATGTAATAATATTATGTAAAAATAGGTATAACATACTGCTACGTTTTAAACTATACTTTAATCCCATTATAACCTTTAAAACTAATAATATTTCATTAATCTAGCTAAAACTTCCATCGATTTATAATCAAATTTCATCAACCTTCCACTTTTCCACAAGCGCAAATCTTACACATTGATTGCTTCTTAATAGAAAGCAGTTTAGTTTAAGCTCCATCCAAACTTAAGTAACTGATTCGATGGAGCTTCAATGACGAAGTTAAGTAACTTCTCTTCAAAATAAACAGCTCATTACTGCTGCTGAGATTAGTTATCTATAATTAAGGTCTGAAGCAGAAAGAGATTCTATACGTTTATGCTTACCTTTTAAATTATAATTTACCGCATGTATCTACCTTTAAAATGTCAGGGGATTAAATAATTTTCAAATTAAAGGTTAGCTTGGCTTATTTGGAATGGAAATTAAATTCAAAATTGCGCTTCACTTTGTTTTTAATTTTCTAAAACATAATTTATTTTAGCCTAGCAATGAATACCCGCTCTTCAAGCTGGCTCAGAAAAATATCATTAATAAAATTGCATTCAAGCATATATTTTTTTAGATAATTTGGTAAGCCTTGAGACACATTTGACGAGAAAATGAAGACCGACGCAAGATAATCCATATAGTTAACTATCGATCGTTATAACTATCGAAGGACCAACCAGCTTACTAAAAAATAAATTTCACTCCATTGAGTATATATATATATATATATATATATATATATATATATATATATATATATATATATATATATATATATATATTATATATATATATATATATATATATTATATATATATATATATATATATATATATATATATATATATATATATATATATATATATATATATATATATATATATATAAATTTATATAATATTATATATATATATATATATATATATATATATATATATATATATATATATATATATATATATATATATATATATATATATATGGCGATAAAAAAGCATTCATGATTATCAATACAAATTTTAACATTAAATAATAATAAAAATGTGGAATAGTTGATCTACACTTATTATAATAAATAATGTAATATACTTTATTTAATTTGATTTATTTTATAAATTTAAAAAGCTTTAATCTCCTCTTAAAATCGTGACTTACACTACAGTTACATGGAATTAGCCTATAGAATAATATTTACATCCCACTGTGTGTCTATAAAGGCTCATTCCCCTTATCTTTTAAAACGTAATACCATTCATTTTATAATCCACTAATTTATTTAAAAATTATTTATTTTTTTAAAAAATAATTCTGCAACAACGAAATCTAAATTATTATTTAGATAATATCTCCATGTCAAATATTAGTGAATTACCTTCACTGGGAGAGTTTCTATGGTTTAGCACCTATGTAACTTAAATAATTTAAGGGGACACATTATACAAAATTTAGAGCTGCCCAGAAAATAGTTAAACATGCTCGAATGCTGTGAGCTAAGGATATTGCAAAAAAGGATTCTTTTATAATGGTGCAGGTTTATTGAAAAGTATATAGTGGTTTGGTAAAATGGTTTTTGAAATTTTATGTTGATTTTTTTAATTTTTGATTTTTTCAGCTTGTGAATGGTTAAAACCCTAAGGCTTTTAGGTAAATTAATGTAGAGCTCCAAATTTTTTTCCTGTGTTGAAACATATGCGTTTAATAAAAGTTGGTATGGGATAAGGTCTAGTGTGAATAGAATTTTAAAAAAAAATGATGAAGGTGAAAATTTACAAAAAAATCTAATTTTTTGTCCATTTTTATACATAAACCTACATAACTTTTTTTGTTTAACAGACAGCTCAATATCCATACCACCTTTTATTAATAGATGTTGTGGAAACATTTTGAAAAAAAATCCATTACAAAATTCTTTAAATTGTAGGAGGAGTAGCCTTTTGAAAAAACGATACAATTTTTAAATTTTTTAAAAAAGTTTTAATATTTATCATTTTTTCGTATATGTTTATTGAATGTTAGTTCTTTGTGAAAATAGTTTAATTTCAATGCTAGCGATAAAAATACTGGATTTAATTTTTGGGGGTACCGCTGTCCCCTTAATACACATAAAGTTCAACCCAACCCCCTATTTTTAATGTTTTACTCTCCCCCATTAGATACAGTTTAATGATGCTGAACACGAAAATCCACTATTTTTTAACTTCATCTTGATATAGAGTATAAGCCTGAAACAATATTCAACTTGTCACTTTTAGTATTGTCGAAGAAAAGTGTCCACTGAAGATTTTTATTAGGTTAATCTAATTTCAAATAAGGTTGGAAATCGCTCCAGGAAATTCAATTGGACTTTATTCCACCCACAATCGTTTTTCCACTCTCTCAATAGTGTGCACAAGCAATTTTATTTCTACCAAAATTTTATCTTTGCACTAGAACTAGATCAACAGCTTAAACACACTGCGAACGTTTGACATTGTCTTTAAAAATTACGAAATACTTTTCAGTAGCCTTCTTTTCTTAACATTTAGATTTATATCATATACATTTAGATCATTTAGAAGATTATTTTTATTCTAAATTAGAGGGGTTTTTTTACAGAAAGCGTAGTATCAATTGTTTAAAATTAAGAATGCTTCATTTACTTAAATAGTAGTAATTAAACAAAGAAAAAAAATAATGCGAATTTTTTTCAAAATATGCGGGTGTTATAAAGAATGTAATTCTTAATAAAATAATGTAAATTCTTTCTCAGGTAAAAAGAGACAGATTGTAAATTTCCTCATTTTAATTGGATTTATACGTTCAGAATACTGTATACATAAAAAATATTTTTTTTAGGTTGTACTCTTCTTTATAACCTTTTATAATTAACTTAATTTTTAAGAAAAGATTAGAACAATTGATTTTCCTATACAACCAAGCAAAATAAGCTTCAAAATTTGGACCCAATTTAGTATTAAATAAACTAACTTAATCATAAAATTCAGAATTATTCGATGGTGCGCCTTATGCAGAAATATATTGTGTTGAATTAATCACCCTATGCCACTGAAACGATTGTATAATAGTTCCCTGAAACATTTGATTTGAATAACGATTTAGAAAATCCATTCTACATTGTAAAGCATAATTATTTCTAAGAGGTTATTAGCATCATCTATTACAACATATCTCAATTGGAGTTTGCCTTTAACTCAAAGTAAATGGTGTTCGCGTTAATTTAGAATGGCAGCAAATATCGACACCCTTATTGTGTTTCAACTACATCATGTTAAGCTTAGAGATAATATTTACCTCAGTAAATCCAATCAACTTGTATGGAGTTACCCTTAATCTATTGTGAAGTGCATAGAAAATGTTGTTTAGTTTAAGACGAGAAATTACTTAAGCATTGGTTTATTGGGAAGTTTATGTTAATATAGAACGCATTTAATTAGAAAAATTTAGTATATAATTATTTAATTATTATTTTTATGATTTAAGATAATATTGAATAATTAACAGTTAAAACAAGAGGGATTTATATCCACAAACAAACTAAATCATATGAAAATTATAAGTTAAAAATATTAGGCTAAAATTCATCCTTCGAAATTTAGCTTCACATTTAACTTCATATTCATATAAAAAATATCGTGATTAAAAAGTTTGAAACGGCCCTTATTTGAATGGCGTGTATTTTTTTTCCGTGAATTGTCTAAAGTTTTGTGTTTCCATCGCTTTTCATTAACATATGAGTAACAGATTTGTATACATAACAAAAATTTAACTTCAATTCAGCAAATGTTTTTTTAAACAATAAAAAATAAGTTAAATTTACATCTACTAAGAATAGGTAAAAAATATGGATTATTCGCCAATAAGTGCACAAAGTTTTTATAAATTTTTGTCCTAATTTTTTTTTTCATATTTATAACTTCTAAGCAGACAATATTACAATTATGTTTACATAACTAGCAATTGAAGAGCTTTGTGGAGGAACGTGCTAAGTGACAAAAATATAAAAACGAGATAATGAGCATTGAAGTTTTTAGTTTGCACTCAGATATGTTAAAAACAGTACTTGCAAACCATAAAAAATATACTTGATTAAAGTATATGAAAAAGGGAGATACTTGTTACCGTTAAAGAAGTCTGTAATATGTTCATTGTCACAAAAATCTCATTTTCCCCCAATGTAACTTAGCACGTTCTTCCACTAAGCTCTGCAATTGAAAACTCTCCTAAAATTATTTTATCATTAAAAAGAAACAAAGAATAAGATTAATTAAAAAATGACATTTTTTTTCATATTCATTCTTCTATCAATCTATTCTTCATCTCATTTTCTTACCGTTTCCTTAAGGTTCCTTAATAATGCGCCCATAGAGATTTCACGAAAATCGTATAATCCCATTTTCTTAACACTCCTGCCATTAGATTATGAATGATGACAAACAACCCTGGCAAGACAATTGAATGTCCGCAGGGTCTTGTGTAGGCGAGCTTGAGTAATTTTAACCGAAGAATAAGATTTAAACCTGATATATTAAGAAAGCCGAGAACATTCGAACTGAAAGCTGACTTTAAGATAAGTCAATTTTCTCTTATTTGCCCAATCGATTTATGGGATTGAAAGTAGCTTTCGATTGCTTTAATGCTTTTTTTATGACGTTAAATTCGTTTCATCTCGAAGTCTTTTCAGTTTTATTTAAAATTATGGTAATACTAGAACCGTGGATGTCTGTTGTAAGAAACTATCTTGAATTCTTTAAACCTTATAGTAAAATACCACTTACATTCTCTCGTTAGGAACTTTTTATTTGAAATTTTTTAACTTATTTTTGTATTATTGTTCAGAACTACTGTAGTTGAATCGTTTATTTTAGTAGGAAAAATTTGTTGGAAATAAAAAGTATATATTTTTTCTAAATTTAGTTATAATATCAAGTAATTTAGTTTAATTACTATAATTATGATTGAAATAATTTAATATAATCATTTTCTCTAAATTTGTGTAGTATAGTGTAAGTTTGAAAATTGAAAAATAAAATTTTTATACTCTTATTTTTTTAAGGGTATTTACATTATATATTTAATATTATATATATATATTATATAATATATATTATATATATATTATATATATATATATATATATATAATATATATATATATATATATATATTAAATTTTTATATATATATATATATATATATATATATATATATATATATATATATATATATATATATATTATATATATATATATATATATATATATATATATATATATATATATATATATATATATATAATATATATATAATATAATATAATATATATATATATATATATATATATATATATATATTTATTGAGTGCATTTATCTAAGAACTTGCTTTTAAAAATTGACTAGTACAGATATTTCAAAAAAAGTATCACGATTAATAAACAATGAAACAGCTGTATAAACAAAATAGTTTTTTCTTAAGTTTCTCGTTTTATTTTTCAACAGAACTTGCAGTTTTAATTACTAACCCTATAAAAATAAAATATATACGTTATTTTGCAAATTAATCAATCGTTACATACTGTTTAGATTCAAATATTGACTTTCATTATATAATAGAAACTAATTGCACGAAAACCCATTATGATTATCTACAAACATGAACTCAATAATGAGATAATCGATTGATGCTTAATATCTAAATATCTAGGATACAATAAAACCCTTAATTAGCAACATTTTTAAAACTTTTTTCTCTATTTATATCTAAATCCCAAAAGATAATATCGAAAATGTATGAGAGTATAATGAATTAAATTAGCAAAAGAAAATTAACAAAAGAAATGGTTTGCTATCTTTGTCGAATGATTTGTGTGCTTCATTAAACACTAGTGGTGCGTTTAAAATATAACTGCTTTAGAGTTGGTATTGTTCTTTCTTTGATATATTTACAATGGTTTTTTTTATCCCATGCCAGTTTGAAGTTTGAATAATTAAAAATTAAATTTAATTCAATAAATCAAAAATATTATAAGGCATAATAAACTAAGTAGGATGAAAGCCTTATCTTATATGAAAATATCATATCTTTTGAATGCTATATATATATATATATATATATATTATACATCAAAAATGTACTAATATTTAAATATAATCCCTGTATATTTTATTCTTTTATTATTGAGTAATATTTTTTATTAATTAATCTCTTTCTTACTTTACAAATTTAAATGTTGATAATTTTGTAGTTTCATTAGCTAAAGTGACTTTTTGGTTGTGCATGGCACCCAAAAACTAAAGAAACACTAAATGCAAGTAATGAATACATATAATAGTGAGACCTTTTATTTGATACAAATGACCTTTTCAGTCTTATTTAACTCTCGTTGCAAGTAACGAACAATTTTATCTGCTAAGAAACAAAGGTATCCAGTATACTTAAGACAGAATAATAAAACACCTTCCCCTAGCCATTGTACACGAGGCAATTGAATTAGGGTAACTCGGTAAACGCAGCACGTTTTGGACATACAAATTAACCACGTCAATAAAATCTGGTTAATGCATTTTCTGTATGCGAACAGGCACGTTATTGCTACCAACTTGATGATCGGTCAATTACATCGTAAAGTTGGTATCGATTATCTGACACTATGTTTATGAGTTTTCCAGACCAGGCCTACTCAACTAATAAGGTCAGAGAAGCTCTCTGTGACGTCACACTATCCGTCAGGTTGCCGGCTGTTTTAAAAGAGAAGAGCAAAGCATGTGTGGAGCCTGAAAAGTATACTCGGCCGTACGCCAATAGGTTTCGTACTTTTTTTTTTAGAAAACCCTACAAATCGAATCGGGGGAATGGTGTGAAGTCACAGGGAGCTTCTATGGTCTTTAAGTTGAGTATGCCATGGTCAGAACCCACTAGCTCATGAGGAGGTGTCCCTCTAAGTTTCTGTAGCTTTTGGTCCTAAAGTTAAAATGCAGTCAATTTTCAATGCCGAATGGCTAGTCCGACAATGAGCACCATTATATTTATATATTCGTTATTTTGGACTGACGATTAATTAGTTATATAAAGTTTTATTTATAGCGCTGAATCATGATTGGCATCGTTTAAAAACAATCTATACTTACAAATAGAAAATACCTGGATGAATTTTTTTAAAAATCCTGAAATCTCTTGGAAAATATTTTATAACACGAAATCAATGTCGTTCTGAATAAAAAACATTATTTTGATGTTAATTAATTAAACTTTTCAAAACACTCTCAAACACTCTTATACTTCTAAATTTTTCATTTCTGAGATGATCACCATAATTCATCAATTAACTTCCTGAAAACAAAGCAAAATTTAAAAGTATGTTTGGGGAGGAATTCAAAAAAAAAGTACATCTTTAACTCAGTTGAATAAATTGGAATACCATTCTTTTTTTTAGTTTTCTACGAAAATACGTTAAAAAAACACATTATAATTTTTCACATTTATAATTCTTCACACAATTTTTTTAATCAAATTTTATTTTTTTAGCCGTTAAATAACATCGAAGACATAGATTAATTTAAAGAAGACATAAATTCAATTTAAAATAAAATAAATCATAAAAATACTTCTGACTTATACCTCCTACTAAACCTAACTGAAGTCTCTATCTAACCAAATATTATATTAAATCTTAATCTATTCTCCGGCTACAATCCCATAAAATCATAAATTGCAATGTAACATAAATCATTGTAGGTAAACCTAACATCACTCTACAAAAGGAGTTTAAATGCCTAGCCACCACTGCTTTACAGGTTGAAGATCGCATTCCTTATGTGGTTACAAAAGGCCATTATTTGCAGTCCAAACTACGAGAGCTCTTGTTACAGCATCACTCATTTTGAGGAACCGAAAACTATGTAAATGTTAAACAGTAGGATTGACATGGGCCACATAAGCATTGTAGACTATAGCTCCCCTTTTGAGTATACCCCTCCTTCACTACATTACTATAAATGTAGCGTGTGACTATATTTAAAGAATAGTATTCTGTAAAAATAGATTTTTTTTCCTCATTAGCACATGTTTGCTACCTATCAAGTGCGTGGTGATAATTTCATTTTTTATTCAGTTTTAAATGCACACTAGAAAAGCAAACATTAGAATAAAAGTGCAAACACTAAAATAATATAAAAAAACACATAGACAGAAAAGTCAAACTTTGCTTAAACAGTAAAAAAGAAAGACAAAATAATTGTAAAATGCTATGTCATTTTTAAAAAACTTACACAGACAGAAATTTTGGATATAGTTGTAATGGTTACGTTAGTTATAATATTTATTATTAGATATAGCCTATAAAATGAAAATTGCAATTACTAGAATCAAAGGAGAAATGGAGTAAAATCCAAAATTCTCTTATTATGCTGTTATCTATGTCTTATCCTCTCACAATTAATATTGTAAATCTACATATCATCTATCAATTTGCTATATACTTTAACATATAAATTAATTAAAATTTATAGATAAAATTGCCTTGTAACTATAAGTTGTTCCCTTATCTTTTCCTTGGAATGAGATTAAATTATTGAAATGTTAGTAAGATACATTTGTTTAAACTTCGGAAGAATTTGGTAATTATGAAGCACATTGAAGTATAACAATATTAACTATTATTTATAAAATAGTTTTAAAATATTCTTAGAAATAAAGTCAATTTTCAGGTTAAGCTCAAAGTTTCTTTAGAATAATTTCTTGGTCATATGAGTTGATGGTACATTTCTGTTTTGGTTGGAGGTATTTTTCAGTTTAAAGTTAAAAAAATATTTTAAAAATATGCTGAATCAGAATCACAATTTCAAAAGTTAAATTTACAAAATAAGAATTTTGGTTGTAAAGTAACGCAGTACATAGTTTAATCATTAGATAAATGTTTGTAAACCATTTAAATAGACATATTTTTAAAAAATAAATATTATTTAATATGTTAATAGAAAACATGGAAAAACCTTGAAAACTTGGCAATAACCAAGAGGGTAAGAATTCAGGAACATTGTTTTTTTTTATAAACAGTTTGAAATAACCTATTATTATTATAAATTCAGTTTGACTGTAAGAGAAATTTCACAGACCAAGACATATAGAATAATGTTGACGGAAAATATACTTTGCTTTCAAATTGATGCTTATAAGTACAGAAACATTAACATATTGATTCACTACCAATTCATACATGCATAAACCTTAGCGTTGTTATATTATTTTGACAATAAGCAATAATTAATTAGTATTAATAAGCGATTAAGTGCAGTTTGAAATATAAAGTTTTTTTTTATCATATGGTATAAAATAAGTAGATATTAAGAATAATTAATATGTGAGTGCCAAACTACCAAATTTAACATAAAATATTAGCACAAATTGATATTTATATTATTTATTTTGCTATTGACTTGATGATTTGTTGATTTATAATTATTGTTTTAGCTCAAATGAAGTATAAACTTAACATCGATCTCTTTGATTTAGTGTACAAAAAATGAAAAAAAAATAGTATTTTCCAAAAACTTTTGGTAAAGGTCTTTTTCTAAATCTGTAACTTATGAAGTTGTCGATAACTTATTTTCACAAGTAGAATAATTTATTTTCGTTTAACTAGTTAAAATATTTCATTTCCAATCTCATGACAGCAATATTTTTCCAACGATTGTTTAAGCAATTAACATTAATTTTAAATGTTTATATTTCGCTAGAAAATAGCTGTTCTACTTTGAAAAGATTTCTGACATATCTTGTAATATATCTGCAAAATTTACTTTCTTAATAACTTATTTTCATTCGTAGAGTAATATATTTGAATTATTGTTATTACACATAATCACACAAGTGTCTTACTCTTCAAATATTTTTAGGAACTTGAATAACATCATTACAAAACTAACTAATTTCAGTTTCTTACAATATCTTGAAACTATTTTTAATGTCGCTGAAAGTCGCAAAACATATTTAATTAATGCCAAAACATGAAACTGTAATTCTTATTTTTTTTAGCTAATTACAGTTTAATTTTTTGGATTGTTATACTTACGCTTGTGTAACTCTGAATTTCCTCAAATATTGTCGTTAATATTTGTCCAAATATATCTCGTCCGCATTTTGTTAAACATTTATTCACTCACGTCAAAGTTCCTAATCACAATTACAATACTTTTTCGCGTAGATAAATGTTCTCTGCCCAAAGATTAATTAGAAGTGTTGTGATACAAGAAGCACAGAACTAATTTCTTGATCAGGTTTCTGAGAAAGTTAATTAAGTAAGAAGACTTTCCAACCAATCGGAGCGAAGCTGATTAAAGGGACTTTAACGTTGTTAATTTGATTTCTTGTTGTTTTTGTTACTTCAAAGGAACTCTCTGGGTGGATCATTTTTGTTTGTTGACAAATAGAAAGTATGTTCAGTTTATTTAATAGTATTAATTTTTTTCTCACAGACCCATTATTATAACATCAGTACATAACTGTTAAAAGTAAAAATTACTGAGAGAGAATTCCCGACACTATATAATTCTTTATGTGGTTGATCATGAAATATAAAACTGAGTGACAATGAATAAATAATTTATACATTTGTATAATTTCTTAAATAAAGAAGGGTTTTTCGTAATCATACTTTTTTTAGTAGTTTTGTGTTTATTTTTTTATATATATAATAAAACCAAAATCTAACATATACAATATTAGAAAAATAAAACAATATACTTAAGACAAAAATAATGATTTGTTTCTTTGTTGAAATGCAGTATAAGGAGTAAGTTAAAGAAAAATCACTTTTTGGGAGTTTCAACTACAATTGACTGTTGTTCTTATCCTTATTCAATAAAATATGTATTTTTTGTCAAGTATTTGTTTTAACTTATTTTTGAAATTTGCTAGTTCTTATTGAAAATCACAATTGTTTAAACCCCAAGTAATTGTAAAATAAATCCTAAAATATGTTAACTTGTTTTAAAAAACAATTGTGACATCACTGATTCTAATCTTCTACAACATGTACTGGTTGGTCTCATGGTATTAATTTACCTGTCATAGGTCCTTTCTTATTGAATTCTGCTATAGTTTAAACAGAAGGGTACAATGGGTATTTATAGAAACATGTAGACGATCTTGTAATAATTGAAATCCTCCATAAATTAAGTAATATGTTCAACAGAAGGTTAAAATGGGTAGAGCCATGTATCTATGTGGATGATTTTGTAAAATTGAAATTCTTATTAAATTCTGCAACTGGTTAAATAGAAACGTACAACGGGCGTTTTAGGACCATGCATCTATCTCGACTATCTCGTTGTAATCGAAATACGATGTTTCCAAGGAAATGTAAACTGATTATTGCCGACTGAATGTCAGAGACAGACTAAGATTTACGTCTCCACTGTTCCTGCCACCAGCGACACGCTAGGGGAACATTGACCAAATTCTATATCCGATCCCGTGTCAACCACTGCGGAATATGGTCAGTTGACTGAGGAGAGTTCCGATAACGCGATTCTGCTCTCAAATCAAATGATTATCTAATTCCAGTAGCTAACGGTGCCTCCCCAGTAGATTCCGTGGCGAGTCCTATGGGGCTTCCAGTCGCTTCGCGATAAGACCTCATTTAAAAGTTTGGTTTATCGCTCGAAGCAGAGGCGATTTCGGCACTCGCTGGTATCGGTCCCTTTTAGTGTCAGGTGGGGAAATCGAAATGACCATTGAAGTGGGGGGTTGAATAATTTGGGAAATTGGAAGGCGTCTAAGGGGAATGAGAGACTTATATGGGTTGTTGATTAACAATTTAAGAGTTTATAATTTAAGCCATCAGAGTCTTCAAATATTGGAATTATTACTCTTAAGGTTATGTCTAATGATGAATGGCTTATATATGAACGGGATTTAAATCGTATTTAAGATACTGAAAGCTAAAATGGGTATGGGGAAGTATGGTATTAAATAAGTTGATTTCAAAAGTATCTACTTAATACCTTTTTTTTAAATTTAACTAAAATTATTTATCGTTTAGTAATTAAATATAAATTATTTAATTAAAAACCAGATCTTTTAAAGTTTTATTATTCAGAATGACTTCTTTCGAAATAAAATATCACTCGCAGTGAATCCTTTCATGAAATCGTAAACTGAGGATTTTCTCGCTTGTCGTCGGGTGACTAGCTAGCTTACTTAAGGGCATGCCTCGTACTTTTGAATCTATTGCGTGCATCTGCCTAAGCGAACAAAAAAAAACTCTGAAAACTAAATAGCTTAATAATGCAGCCAATTTTGTATGGTCCAAAGCTCTTAAGCTGTCTGTTAATCCGTATAAAAATTCAAATAATTTTCAGCATATCTTTAATTTATCCTTTTTCAAATTATTAGCTGGTATGCTGACAAATTTTCAGATTTTTTGGGGGGGAACAGTCAAATTGTATTGGTTACTCTGGACTTCTTTTTTAGACATTCTTAATACTAAATTTCAAAATGTTTTGCAACAATGTTTTTGTTTTATGCATAGTTTCTCAACTATTTACAAAACCTTCTTATCCGATACCTAAACCAGTTCGGGTATCTCTTTTCGCTTTGAATTTACATTTTTCAACCCTAAGTCAAACGATACAAAAAAAATCCGACAAACCCCTCGGAGATAAGCCCCTTAAAATTCCTTTAACTCAAGGGTGTTTGCGAAATTTATTTCCAGCGTCGTTAGGCCATTGAGATATTCAACAGCAGTTTTCATCGTTTATCTATCCATCGCAGATCCCCCGCAACAAAGAAACTCAAAGTCTCTCTTTTCAAACGATCAATGATCCCTGATTTAGGAGGGAAAAAGAATTGAAGTTGGATAACAAGAGGGAAGGGTGGAGCCCGTTCTTTTTACTCCAGGACAAAAGGAAGGAGATAGGAGGGACGTGAAACAAAAGAACACTATCGTGGGTATACCGGTTTTGTATAAAAATATACTCTGTATAATATGGAGAGGTTTAATAGGAAATTTCATGACACAACGTTTTTGCGGCGCATTGGGTGTTATTGAAAAGATTTCATGTATCTACGAAAATAGACACGCAACATTTTTTTAAAAGTTGTTTCAAGAAATTTCCTGTTTTAAGTTGGTCAAAGAAACTAATGGATATGCTATAAATTGGCAAATGTATCTAGTTTCTAGAATATTTTTATACATGGTTTGTTCATATATACATTGATTAAAGAAAAAGGAGACTTTATATAGTAAGTTCCAGGTGGTTTCGGTCAAAACCCTTTCATGATTATACAGTTTATAATATACTCCGATGGAATGTACCTAAGATATCAAGCAAACTGCAAGGCACATACCATTTGAAATATCTTACTCCGAACTACTATCTTACTCCGATCCTATTATTTAGAACGTATTGTCTTTGACTGCTACTTAATAAGTTATAAAAGAGATATGAACACTAGTACCAGTTAACTTTTTTTTAAAAAATTCACCGTTCAGATATTATAACTTTAAGAGAAATAACCAAAAACCAAAATTCTAAGTGTTTTATGTTAGTTTTCCATGTTAGTGTAGCTCCTCTATAGAGCTTACAAATGATGCATTGGATTCAAATGTTACGTATCTTCCCTATGTGAGCCATCAACAAATAGCTTTCACGTGTATTTTAGATTAACATCCAATAAAAAATAAGAACTGACACCAACTGCTCTCCATCAAACAACCATTACTTCCCATCCATAGGAGATAGCCGCAAGCACGTACTGGAATGGGACGGGTGGGAGGTTTCGATCTCCCCTCTAGGACCCCCTACAAGCCAATCAATTCTGTCGGTGCGTGACCGGCGGGCCCCCAAATGTCAGTCGTACTAGGCACCAAGGGGTCGGATTGAGTAAGGCGAACCGATACAACCCATTAGATGCGAGACCCAACGGGGGAAAAGGACGTTCTGTGGTAGCCAGCTTCTTTTCCGGCACTTTGAAAAAATTCGACAGTAAAAAAAATCGGAATGGATTTGAAACAAATAGGATTCTCTAGCTAAGGTCGTATTGTGGATGGTGCTCACAGTCTAAGATGTTAGCCGATTTTGAAAATATGCTGGTTTGCTTTACTGACAGAACACCTCGTTTCGCTCGGTGCAGGGACATAGTACGTATGGGTTCGTCTAAACATGAAAAATTTAATTTTTTTCAAATAAAAATGTAATTATAATTAGCTTTCGCATGCTTTAGTAACTGGGCCATTCCATGGGTGACTGACTGACATTCGGAGGACGAAATTACAATGTTTTACGAAATAGCGGGACAATTATATAGTTTTACAAATTAGTTTTTTATATATTATAAAAGAGAATTTTCAGCTGAATTCAAATATGGTTTACAATTTTAGATAGCTTTTATAGAAATTGTTAGAAAAATTATTGAAGTTGTGGTAACTGACTGACATATCTGCAACCTTCATTGACACTTCAAGTTATTCAATATCATTTTCTTCTGAATATAAAAGAGGTGGCTTTTAAAAGTTAGAACTATATTAAAGTGGAAGAAATGAACTATCCAGCACATCAATTTTTATATCAAAATATTGAACCCTGAAAAATACTAGCTTTTAGAACGCCTTGGTAACTGACTGACATCTCTGAAATACTTAACATATCTGATGAGTTTAGTTTAGTTTGAATTATCATCACACTAGAGCTACACAGGGGCTATTGGGGATGCACGTCGTAATTTAGATCCACAGTCAGGTGACGAGTCGACACCTGAGTAGGCACCCAACGCAACCATTAAGGGCGACATCTTACGCAGCGTTGGGACTTTGGGGGATATTTACGTGCACTCCCTCTACATGGGGTATTATTAATCAGACATTTTCGGCTGCACGGGCCGTTTATAGGTCGGCAGTTATTTTTAGAGATGCCCGGACCCGAACCTGGAACCTTCCGCTTCAAGGCGAACGCTTTAACAAACTGGGCTCCCCAGCCGCCCATATCTGATGAGAGAAAACCCCAAAATTAGTTGCACATTTATAATATATGAGAATTAATAAATAACACGGGTCGACACGGAACATACACGGGTCAGTGAGACAAAAAGCGGGACTGTCCTGCTTAAAACTGATCGTCTGTTCACAATAAAAATACCAACATGTGATTGAATCAAACATGAAAGTTGAGTTGTATTATAAAAATAATTTATGCATACGGTCAATACTGGGGTAATAATAAGTAAATTAATAGTCAGCTACACCTATGTCAGTCAGTTACCAAGTCAAAATGTCAGTCAGTTACCAAGCAATTTTTACCTGTACAAGTTCATTTTTTAAATTTTGTCCCATTTAGTATTATTTAGTACTTATTGAAAACAGAGAATATCTTTTATAAAGATCCTGCAGTCCAAATTTCTATTCTGAAATAAAAAAATTAAAACAAATTTGGTACAACTGACTGATATTTTATGAAAAGGTGTAATAAATGTATCCCATTACAAGTAATTTTGCAACTTTTGATTTGGGTAAGAGCATAGAATGTTACTTTACAATGTAGGGAACAATTTAATTAAATTTTTTTTCAAAAAAATATGGAAAGTTTAGGAAAAAAATGTTTCGAAAGGGTAAGAATCTAACACTTAAAATTATGGATTTTTTTTACAGTGTTCGTTAAAAAGCAATTTTTCTTCTATAAAAAATATATATTTCAAACAATGAAATTCAGTGTGTTGAAACAGAGATTCTAATCTTTAAAATGGCATGTGACACGAAGTATGTACTGAATTTTGAAATTTTGGTACCGAGGTTGACATTTTCGTGGAATAGCCCAACTGTAATTTACCTTCTTTGGAAAATCTCCCCACCAAGGGAATTTTTTTTTGAAAGAAAAACAAAAAATATGGATTTTAAAAAGTAAATTAATGCGAAATAAAATCACTGATGACTCCTCATTAAAAACTCCTAATTAATCAAATATAGGATTTAATACAATTATATTTAAATACAGACTGTATGCAAATACACCTGAAAAAGCGTCTATTTGTTTTTTGAAAATCTTAAAAATTATATTTACATTTCTAGATAATGTTTTTATTTCCTTTTAAAAACATAAATGTTCTTTAAAATCTCAAGTAAAAAAAAATATTCACATTTTAAAAAAAAAAGTTTCCGTAATCATCCGCCTAACTCTTGCTTAGACATGTCACTTGTTGTCTGAAAACTCTTTATTCTTTGATATTTTTTTTTTCTCAAATGTGGTGGTAAAGTGATAAGATTAATGTGTTTTATATTCTAAACACTAAAAACACTTAAACAAATGTTTTTGTTGTCAGAACTTTAACTCCATGTTTAATACTAATTCAATGTTAAAAAATTAGTATTTGTTTCTTTTGTTTATTAATTCACATACTAAAAAATGTAAAGCAAAAAAATGTGGAAAACTATTTTATTTATTTTCAGAAACCAATTGTTCTTTCAATTAAATAAGATTCAAAGTAATTTTACATTTGCAAGCAATTCCCAGTATCGTGAAATAATGACTTGGAAGATACAATTTATAAAGCCCAACCAACAAATTTATCCAATGCATAGCTAAAGTAATTTGTAAATAAATAATTATAATCTTTAAAACAATTTTAATTCTACTCTCATTTAATCCAAATACCATTAATTGAATACATATGTCAGTTTTAAGTTATCGCATCAATGCCTTCCAATATGTTTTTATATAACTACTTATCTAATGCAGTTACAAAAATATGAAGCGAACATAACTGGTGAAAACTTTTTCTCCGTTGAGAATTCCGATCTATGATCTAAAGAATGTTTCTGCTGTCTAAGAAAACTTTTTTCCCTCGATGTTCTCCTCGAGCAATGCCTTCTTTTCAGCAGAAGTATTTTTATTGTTCCCAGACTGGTAATGAGAAAGAAGGTTCAATGCCGCGAGCACATTTCTACCCTGCTACTATTGTCCTATTCGAGGCATATTCCCACAAACAAAGATAATTTCCACCAAAGAAACAATGGAGACATTTTTATTAATTTTTAAATATCCCCCTGTGGCGAGAATAGATGGTTTTTAAAATGTAGCCGATGTGCTTAAACGAAAGAAGTTCAATTAGTAGTTTCTACATATTTAAATATTAGTTTCGTTATTTTAGTTTTTATGATTCTTTAAATGTTTATAAAAATTGGCATTTTAAAATGCACTTATAAAAGTTGCTCCATAGAGATGGAATGTTACTGTTTCTCTTTAAAAAGTAAATATTTCATGGTATTTGATTAAAAAAACTGAGTAACATAGTATGCAAGAATTTTTTTTCCGTAATTCATTGTTCTTATTATGTTAGCTATTGTAAGTATCTTATTCTTCTAAAGTTAAATTATTTGTAGTATTTTTTGTCTACTTTTATTTTTTTGAATTTCAAATTTAAAAAAAAATGCAAAAGTAGGTATTGATATAGTGACGAAGTCCGTCTCTCCGTACCCCTCCTTCCTAAAGATCTTAAATATCTTTTTATTTGTTAAAAAGAAATGACCTCAGAGACACAACTTTCATACTTTTGTCCGTCTGTCTAAAATGTAGCACAATTAGATTCTTTGATTGTTCAGTATTTGTTTACAAAGCTTCAAGGCTTTATATTATTTGCATACAATGAGGTTAGTTTTAATTTACATTTCTAATTTTTAGTGCAGTTTAGAGTAGTTTCGTGTTTTTTTAATATTAATAAATATTAAATTATTCTTCGAACTGCAAATAAATTAAGCAGACGATAAATAATATTAATTTAATTTGCAAAGGTAAATTAATGAAAATAGTTGATTCTGGCTTTTGAAAGTTTAAATAGCATTTGGATGCTGTGTTCGGCAATTTTTTTCTAATGTGTATAAATCTTGTGTAGAAAAGGTTCTAGTTGACAGTTACTGTTTCAAAACTACTCGTTTTTCTATGAGGAGCATGGTAAGTATTTAAGTAAAAGGAAAGTAGGCTATTTTAGTTCTTTTAGAACTTCTTGTTTTTTCGTAATTTGCCTTAAATTTGTTAGTAGTAAAATTGTTAAATATATTCAATTAAGGTCAATAGAAAGTTAAATCAAATGCAATAAATTAAAAGTATAGAAAATTTTAATGTTTATAATTTTTTAAAAATTAAAACACTATTAGAATTAGATGGATTAAAGTTTAGTTATTTAATTTTGTTTGTTTATATAAAGCTTTGAGACTCAATCTTAACAAAAAAAATTAAATTTATTCATCGATATTTTTCTAGGGATTCTTCTCTTTTTCTACTAAGAGTACTCTACGATCTTTACAAAAAGTGTAAAATAAATGAACAATCTTTTTAATTTATAAGCTTTACAAAACTTCGATGCACTCACTTTTAAGGATTCAGTAATACTTAAAGTACAAAAATTGGAAACAAATTCATCAAAACAACCTTTTTTTTAGGGGAGATAAGATATTTCTATGGCTTTTACAAAAAGTTTTTAGGTATATTCTTGTATATTCAAAGACAGAAGCCCCGTTGAATCTTGTGTGTGTAAAACATTTTATTATGAAGTTTGTCTAATCATGAATTTTAGTTAATATTGCAACATTTTCTAATGTTAATTAATAACAATTTCATTTATTGAATATTTTGAGAATTTGAAGCTACGTCTGAAAGAGAAAAAAATTGATTGCATGTTGTTTCATGAGTATTAATCATTATTTTTCATACATAAAAAGGATTTCAATTTCTAATTTTCTCTATCTCTTCCAGCTAAGAAATAAAATAATGTATTGGGGAAATTCAAATATTTATATATTTTTACGTAGTTAAGTTTTGTGTTCTACTTTTTGCTTATTTCATGAGTAAAAAAGTATAAACGTAAGATGCATACCAGGCAGAGAATTCATAGAAAATAAAAATTTATTCATGCGAAGGTTTATGGATTTAAAAAATATCCCAACCCGATAATGAAATAAAATATTACCAACTTTTTATATTTTGATTGATTCGAAACATTGCAAATGCATTATCTGTGATGGATCATGATATCCAAAATTTTCTTAAATCACACACTATAACATCGTAAATCCATTTCATTGTCTTGAAAATACGCCGCACAATTCCAAAGTCCCATAAAGGACTTAACTATGAAAACACCGCCAGCCCCGAATTCCTCCTTCCCCCACAAACCACCCACATTTCATCTCTAGGAAAGCCAAATTTAAAAAGTACCATTGTCAATTCCCCGTTTTGGTATTTCTATCTGCATTCAATTCTATACCTTTCCATCATTTTTATCTCTTTTTTACTTCAGGCCTATATTTTTTGTAGCACAATAACGCGCGTACCGTGACGGATCAAAATAGATATATAAATATCTCTCTTTCTCATTTTTCGTTTTCCCGCTGATATATCTTCTCGGGAATAAAGAAGAAAGGCCGAAAGCCCAAGCCACACCTTCTATTTTCACAGAAAAGCAGGAAAAAGAATGTAGAATAAAACCCGAAGAGTTTGAAAGAAGAAAGGCAACTATTTACAATTTGGGTTGCTTCGTGAATTTGATATCTATAGTGAGGTGAAAAACACTATAGACAACATTGCTGAAGAAAAAGGGATTTGAAATTTCACAAGAAAAAAAATGACGAAATTTTATTTACTTTTCTATTTTTTTAAAGTTTCGGATCTGGTTAAAAATGGAATATGTTGAAAGTAATGTACAAAAAAACTCTCAGGAATAAAAAGTTTTCTGCTAATGAAATTTACGACTTGAATGATTAATAGCTGTCTTACAAAATAATATAACATTATGAAAATGACTTTTCATTCTTATATATCATACCCATCATACGCAGAACTGGATTTGTTAAATATTAACTAATGATATTAATAAATTTACGAAAAGAATAAGTTATAATAAAAAGTTTATAGATGATAATATGATATTCTTTTAATAAACTAATCAATAATTTTAAACAAGAAAACAACAATAAAAATTGATGGACAGAAATTTATTTTTTTTAATTATAAACTTTGCAGAACATAAATATTATTTAAGATATTTTAAATACAAAAAATGTAGATATCAAGAACATTGAAGACAATCTCTTCTCTTCAGTACAGTTATAATTTTCAGATTTTAAATGCCCGCAAACTAAAACTTTTTTTTAAATAATCAAAACTATAATCTTCAAAAGAGAATATACTAAAAAAAGGCAAGTTTTGACGTACGAAGATTCATAAAATTACAACTATATACGGAAAATGTGCGTACTTCAGGCCACCATGTACCTTGGTTCACCACTTATACATTTACAAATATTTGTTGGGTGACCAGACGTATTGCCTTACGCAGTACACTTTAATTTGTTATTTAACTATCTAGCAATCAAAATGTGCAGGAAGTCTCCGTTTTATTTTTTCATAGTTTTTTAAAAAAAAAACAACGTAAATAAAATATGGTTTATGAAAATCTAATGAAGGTTTCATTGTACTGATTACTGAAACGAATCTAGTCAGGCTAAATATTTGGTTATAAGCGTTGTTACTTATATAGGTAAAAGCTAATCTAATTTTCTTTATTTAAAGTACCTTAATTTTTCGATGAGAAGCTTCAGAAACGTTAAATGCAAAAAAAAAGAGATAAAATTTTTAAAGAACGGCCTTAGATACAAAAGTTACTATATCTAGGTACAATTCAGGTCTTAAACATAGGTTATCGTTTCTGTAATACTATAAAAACATCTTGCTGCATTCCACCATAATTGTAGGGTAAGGTAGGGTAGGTACATATATATTCCGGCTTGTGTGCTTGATCAGAGACCCGCTTATAAGCCTTCGTCAAGTAAGACAGACACAGAAAGAATTTATACTGTCACAGAGAAAGAAAGTACACCCAGGGCGAAGGCGGGAATCGAACCCGCACCCGTTACAGCGCGCAGACTGCTAGCGTAATGGTCCAAACCACTCGGCCAACCGGGCCCCACCATAGTTGTGTATCAACCAAAAGTTAAACAGAAGTAAAACAAAAGTAAAACAGAAAAAAAATCAACCAAAACATAAACATTGCAATAGTCAGCATTCAATAAAGGTAATTTTCTGAAAACCAATAAAAAAACTAGATAGCTTATTATTCTATACGTTTATCTTTTCCTAATTTTTTTACACGTTTTGGCTACAAGAGATATTACAGGAATGTTGAAAGTAGAAGCCAATGCGACACAATGTAAAATATATATATATATATATATAGTCACTTGTAAGATATCTAAACAAAGTTAACGGGTAGAATATACGAATTTAGTCCCTTTAGAAAACCAATTCATTTCAGATTAGTGGTGTCTTATGTAGTATTAGAAGACTTAGTGGGTATTAAGGGTTTGGGCTTTGTTTTACTTCATTTTCTCCATTGATCTGAGAAGTAAGCCAGATAGACAACACTTAGAAGAAAAAAGATCGAGTTAACTTTTCTGAACCATTGAACAAATGAGAAGGAAAACGAAATTTGAAAGCTATTAGGTGACGCATCAGAGAGCTTCTTTTGCTTCTTAACACATGTTGTAAGAAATTATTTTGCCTTCTCTGTATGTGCATATTTTTTTAATATCATGTACATTTTCCGAAAAATACCTACTCTTAATTTATATTGTTTTAAATAATTAAAACTAAGAAGACGGATTTTTAAATCCAGCTGCTGAATAATCAAAGAATTTCTTTAGAATTTCAGCGAATTTATAAATTGATTATCTTACTTACGCATACGCAGCAATTGTACTTAATAAATGCCTTCAAACATTTCTAAATAACAATAATTTTAATTTAGCATCATAAAAAGTATAAGAATACAATTCTAATATAATATTGTTCTTGATTTTTAAATTTATAAACTACGAGGGCTGTTTTTTTTTCAACCTCCGATGGGCTGTAACAAAAAGACGGGTCAAAATACAAAAAAGATTTTTTTTACCTAAAGTAATGTACAATACTGCTTATTTCTCCACATAATCATCTTGGCGATTAAGGCATTTGTTATACCTGTAAACAAGCTTTGAGATACCCTCTTCATAAAATGTAGCCGCCAATGATTGGGAAGGAGTTGTGACGGTTTCGTTTAAAAAAGTTACTTTGGAAGCTTTACGTCAATTTTTTTTTGTCCTCCAAGCCACTGCTAGTCCATAATGCACAATTCACTTATGGTGAACCTTTGAGTTTCCCTAAACACTTGATCAACTCGCTGAACAATACCGTCTGTAGCGACAGACTTGCTTCCTTTCTTCTTCATGAACATCAGTTTTGTTCAGCGAGTTGACCAAGTGTTTAGGGAAACTCGATGGTTTACCATAAGTGAATTATTGATAAGCATAGTGACTTGGATTGTAGCTCTTCCAAGTTGACGTCACAACTCCCTTCAAATCATTGGCGGCTACATTTTATGAAGAGGGTATTTCAAAGCTTGTTTACAGATATGACAAATGCTTTAATTGTCAAAGTGATTATATGGAGAAATAAGCAGTATTGTACTTTACTTTTAGTAAAAAAATCTTTTTTGTATCTTGACCCGTCTTTTTGTTACAGCCCATCGGAGGTTGAAAAAGAAAACAGCCCTCGTACATTACTATTTTTGTTAATAATTTGTTTGATAAAAATCGCTGCATTTTTAATTGCATAAACAACTTCAATATACAAAATATCATATTTTGCGTATTATAAAAAGAAAAGAAAAAGAAAAGATGTTATCAAAGTTTTCAAAGAAAAAATTCGTATATTTATATTAGTAAAAAAATTATATTGAAAAACTTAGTGTAATATCTTCTTGGCTATCCTTTTGCCTTGATTATTGCATTTAAGCATAAGAGGCATCGATTGGTCCAACTCGTGACATAATTTGGATGGCATTTCACCACAGCTTTCTCTGATGCTTAGGAGTAATTCTTCCATATAGGTTTGTATTCTCTTTTAAGTGTTTCTTTTTTCAAAATATTCGTTTAACATTTTCGATTGGATTTAGTTACAAACTATATACAGGTCAATTCATAATCTTTATTGGAGAATATTTAATTCAATTTTAAAACTTTTTGACCCATTTATTTCAATGACATCTTGAAAATTAAAATCGGAGCCATCACCAAGTACTTCCTCGATGTAAGGAATCAAATAAGAGTAAAGTGTGTCAATATATGCTCCCTAATTATGTTTGTTCTCAACACTAGAAACAATTTACCCATTCTTAAAGATGTCATGCCACTCCACGCCATAAATGAACTCGGACATTTAGTTTTAGTTTTCAGGCAATTTTTTTTAACTTTCCATCAGCTCTCCTTCACACAAAGATTATAGTGCCACGTTCACTGCCCATATCATAAGCAAATAAAAGATTCGTTAATTAAATAACCTTATTCCAATCATATAAAAACCAGCTGTTATGTTTAATGTACCAATAAAAGACTTACGCTTTAAGGCATGTATGGTAAATATTTTTCTACGCAGAAGTTATATCCTTTGTCTTTTAAACGATTTCGCACAGTATGTGCCCATATACCTTCACACGATATTTTGATTACTATTAAGTTGTTTATACGTACAACTTTGTATAGATTTGGCAAAATCAACCAATCTTCTATCTTACCAACTTGATATTGCCCGTGAACGAACGTTTCGAGGAAGAGTTTTTTCATCATTACTCGAGTAATATTTTTTCTCAAATTTTGGAAACTGTACTTAGCACACAAGCAAACGTCTGAGCAATTATTGTTTGAAAAATTCCACTTTTTAGGCATTGAACAATTCAAAGGTTTAGGCCTTTAGATAATTCTTTATTTCAACTATACTCCTGAAGATGCGAAACTATAGTTTTTGAACCTTCAAACCAACTGTTCTACCAATTATATTGTCTTTTTAGATCTTGAACACATGCATGCACGGAGTAAAACAATTTTGTTTATAAAATTTGGACTGCGTTGCTTTTGTTTGAGATGGAATACTTCTTTTTCTTCACAATTTAATTTAATTTTTCTCGTGCTAATTGTTAATTTTAATTATTAGTTATGTTATTATTGAATAAATTTTTTAATAAATTAGTCATATTTCACAAAAACACCTTAAAGTTTTGACAAAAATTATTGAAATTGTGAAAAAAAATTACAACTGATATAACGTATCGTAGGCACTTTTCTTTCGGAGATAGTATACTTTCTGCCAAAGGTTGTACAATTTAATTTTTTATTTGAAATTTCTTTTGATACAAATCTTTCTGGCCCACTAAATCATAATATCAATTCCACTTATAACACCATTATTTTCTTTGAAATCGACATCCTACGAGCACGCTTGGATTGATAGCTACACGATGCGTTGTCCATTTCAGGTGTCAAATACTGCTACAAAAATCTAAAACAGACCCGTCCCCCTCCCCCCCCCCTTTCTTATCGAAAGCTATGGATCGCACTTAACAAAGCTACTTTTTCACTTTTCTTCAATGGTTTAACAGAGCTGTATACTTTTTATTTCTGTTAAAAAATCAGTAGCACACTTATATATCCACGATGTTGTTGTTGTACCCGTGTATATATCCCACGGAATATGATTTCCAGAGCCTTCGAAGAGGTTGCACTTCATTTTACACAAATAAGGACAAAGACAAACACATGGACAGTAACACTTCATTCACAAGACAAACATACATGCGCTTACCAACCCGGGATTCGAACCCGGGACATACTGGTTGGGATTCAGACTCGCTATCCACTATGCCGAGAAGGCATCATTTTCGCAATGTACTACCCTGTTTTAATTAAATATCGGTTGTTATGCATCGCAAATACACGATATACAGCTTAATTCTTTTATAGCGAAACCTTATTTAACGAGAACCCGGATTAACCGAAGTAACCAAGAATATTAGGTTGGTCCAATGTTAAGTCTATGGACGAGAAATCGCTTGTTACGAGCAAGCTTCGGATTTAACGAGGAATATTTTTCAATGTTGTTGTTTTTTTCATTAAGAAGCCAGTTAAAAGCTAATTCTTTTCTTTGAAAAGTTTCTTCACTCCTTTTGCTTGGGAAAATTAATTTCACGCCCTACTAAGAATATGGGGAATGATCAAAAATGCTGTTCAACAGGTGGTTTACTGTGCAGGTGCAGGGTGAGGAAAGGGTTCTTACAACAGCACGAGTACAGTGGGGGAAGGGTCATACTCATTGAGGACGTTGGTCAGAGGGTCATTCTGTGGCTTGAATTCATTGACAACGTATGCTAATTTTTATGGAGCGACGTCGAAGCGGAGAGTTTTAATTGTTGACGATAAGGTGAACATTTTGCGGGAGTTTGAAGACGGAGCAATAAATGTAGCTATCTGCAAAAAAGTATGGATTTTCTTCTTATACTGTTTTAAAGCTACTAAAGAACAAATAGAAGTTGATGGAAGCATATGATTAAACTAAATAACGACTGTAAACGTTTTCAGTAAAAACATCCATTTTTTTAGATACTCAGGCATTACTTAACCCTGGATAAAGCATGTGGTATTGAATCTCGCTTTCTCTATGGATGTTTATGACTTTTAAAAATCAGCTTTTAAACAGTACTGTCCCAGTCTATAGATAGCTTTACTTTAGCACAAAGATTTTAAGAACCCAGTTTTAGACAAAAGAATGTAATTTTAGATGAAAACAAAAGATATAATTTTAGATTTCCATGACAACCATACAGCAAAAAAAAATTATGTGACCTTACAGAAGGCATGGAATCAAATAATGTCTTTCGAACTGTCATTCCATAAGCAGATTGTACAACCCAAGAAAAATATTAAATGTAGTAGTGAGCGTTGCATTTTATATAGTTCATGGTCAAATATTCTGTTATTTGACCACGTCACTTCCTGAGTACGATTTGCTGTTAAAATTTATAAGGCTACTTTTGATATCCTTATGATTGCCGACCTCGTCACTAGTTTACAATTTCTAGACGTGTGGTCAATTGCTCGTGTGTGACTTAAGCCCGAATTTAATCCATTTTAACTAAAATTAAATCGAGTAACAGTTAAACTTTTGTCACACCCACACTACAACTTTTTGCAATATGCAGCGTCTTATCCAAACGGAAATCACCAGTCCCGTAACTCTGAACGACACTTGGTCATGTTCCAGACGGGTAATTTTCGAATTTTACGTATAATTTAACCTGACACAAAATTCTCACTGTGACAAAAGGCGTGAGTGGAAACTTCTTAATATAAAAAAGGCCCACCGGAATGTTGAATAACAGTTCCGAAAAAGTGGATAATTCAATTCTGATTGCCGATGGACATTATAAATCAAACTGCTGGGTTTAATCTCACAGAGACTGTCAAAGCCGTATGGTATTATGATATATGGTGCTCTGAAATATGGTGATGGATGACGTAATAGATGGCATAGCCGCCTTTAGAGCTTGTGGACCTGGCCACTTTGTTTAAGTTCGGGTATTTACCGTTTTCTTGCGTCATGACTTTTGGCAGTGCCGTCCGATTTCTTTCTTTAGTAGATTGTTTTTAGAATTCAGGTATTTTACGGATTATTCTTGTAATTTTTAATGTTTGATTCGACTGTCTATATATTAAAAATGTAGAGTAACATAGATTCGTGAAAATAATTTAGTTGTCAATATTGATTTCATATAATACAAATGATAATGACATTAGTTATGTAAGGCTTTATACATTCAGATATATCACAATGATCTCTTTTTCTTTTTTAAAATTACGACAGCATGAAAAATAAATAAAATCCTATTAAATCTTCGCTATGACATATGCAATTTATTTTGAAAAAGTACTTATTCCAAGCAAATTTGAAATCAATGAAGCAAAATAATTCCTTTTTAAAAAGAAAAATCAATAAAAATCTACCAAACAAACATTTAACTTGACACTATGCAGATATCGTATTTATGTGTCAATTACTTCATCCGTTTCATTTCATCTAGGTATATTAACAGTAAATTAAAACGTAAAATATTTTTTTTCAATTAAATATAAATACCTTATCATGATACTTTTATCTATTATGACAGTTATGAGTACATTACACTCCGTAACTTTACAGAAAGAAATGTGTTTAAATAAAATATTTTCACATTATTTTAGATACGCATCAGATATATTATTAAACAGGAAATAATATTTATAAGGCTAATAATACTGGAAAATATTCAAGCATTAAAATAATTTAATTTTTTTATCACTATTTACCTGTAAAACTCTTTAAAAAGTATGACTACATTATGAAATACCATTAAAAAATTCAACAATCATTCGTTTTATTGTACTCTCATATTTTCAAACTCGTTTCCTACTTAATCGACAATTAGGTAACTGTCAATCAAATTTCATGCACCTTTAATTTTTTGACAATTCAATTATGTCCATATTTCTGAAAGATATAAACTAAGCATCAGTTTAGAGCTGCAATTTTTGACGCATCAAGAAAATATGAGAATCCATTAAACAACTTTCATTTTTTACATATAATGTTAATTCTCTGGCATTATATAGTCTTAAACTACGCCTCAATCGTTAAGATATTTGACAAACTAATTCAAAATTTATTATAACATTCTTCGTCATAAACAAAATAGCAAAGATAGAGAGAGATAAGCTGTTTAAATTATCTGTTTTAAAATATTTTTTCAGTACACATTTATCCCCCCTCCCCCCCCCAAAAAAAAATGAAAAACTAAATATAACAATAAATATAGTAAATGAATAACTAATTATAATATATGAGTGATTGATTCTTTTCTATAAATTGTTTTTTTATCAAGAAATATTTTATTTGTTTGGATAACGTCGCACTAGAGCTACATTTGGGCTAAAAGGGATGCGTTCCATAATTTAGATTCAAGGAAAAATTACCACAAACAAATGAATGAAAATGTCAAAAACATGGATGCATGATGACCTATGTTGGTTCTGTCTTCTTCTCTACCATCCTATAAAAGGATCGTCAAAGAGATTATACCTGATAATGTATAACACAGTGTAAAGGGGGACATTGTACACTAAATTCCACCGGAATCCAAAGTCTTGCCAACACATCTCGACATTAAATTTATTGGGTGCTCACTCAGGTAACGACATCGTCACTTGTCCGAGAATCCATAATGGATATACGTACGTAGTTACATTTTAAGATAATTAATATAAAGAAAGACGTACGGAAGCGTTTGCAGAAAAACACGCAGTTTAAAATACTATTTTTATTTAAACGTGATTCGAATTTTATTTAAAAATCTAAAGTTTCGATAACAACCCTATCTTTCTAAAACATTAAAAGAGCGCAAACAGTCCAATTTCCAAAATAATCTCCACGTATGTTAAATCGAATCTAACGTGTAACCCAAGATTAACCCTCATTAAAATTTCTTACGCACATTCAAGAAAGTTTTATTTATTTCGAAATCAATTTCAGTTACCTAGAATAGCTTTTATTGCCGTTTTAAAGAGCATTTTTCCTATTTTTGGTTCAAACTCGAAATCCCTAGCTGAATTAGCCAAGCGTTCAGCATTGAATTACCCGGGTTAATTAAGAAAACCGCTCTTTTAGAAAAGTAATTTCTTTCAGCTTTTATTTTCGGAAAATCAAAAAACATTGTTCGATTATTTAATTAATTTGAACTGTTTGTTTTGTTTTCTTTCGGGTACATACATCCACCCCATTTTGCCTCAAGTATACCATCGTTGTGTTCGGAATTATTTTAAATAAAATATCCTATTTGCCGACCTATGTAATTTTCATAAAAAAAAACCACTTAACCCATCATAATAAAATATTGTTTATCTTTATTCGGCCATAAAGGTTTAAAAAAATCTTAGCGATAAGCTTTGAATTACTCAGTTTGAAATACAAATAAGCTTTTTATTCTGAACTAAATAAATTGTACAGTTATCCACGAAAGGTAAGATCTTTAAACGATATTGAAACATTTTGCAATAATAAATGGCTCTCAGTTCTGGGGAATATGCCGAGTCTGCAAAGGCTTGCCCGCAAATATTGCAGCCTCATTGTAGAAAAAAAAAATTGCAATACAATTTAGCAATAAAAATGTCGTGTTTATTTAATCGAAACTTTCCACAATAACTGAACACAACCACCAATGTAAATATATTTGAGTTGAAATATTTTAGAAAAAAATTACTTTTATTCAAGTGTTTATTGTAGGTTCGAATACATATACTTTTCTAAATAAAATAAAATTCGAAGTTATTAAAAGATATGCTAGTCTTACAAAGAGACTTTAGGGGGATGTGTTGTGTGTACCTAAGGTAAATCCTCACAAAACTAAGACTGGGCTGATTTAAAATGTGTAACTTTTAGGAAGGTATCATTATATCACACACTTCCTATTAAAACTATCTTATACCTAAAAATAAAAGAATAGGACTTAAAAAAGTTTTAAAGTTACCCTAGGTACAATGCATTGTAGCTAAGTCAAGTAGATTTTGTACTTAGGGCCATTATCTAAAATTATATCTGCAATGAGTACAAATAAAGCATTCAAATGTGGTTTTCAGTTTTCATCAATCAAGATTAATTTATCATCTCATAAGCAACGAAAAATTAACGAATTACAAAACTTTTTTATAAATTATTTTTAACAAACGTTAAATAGACTAATGATTTAAGAGCTGCAAAAGAAGTGTAGTAACAAAAAATATTTTGTGTGTGTCTTTTGTTTAACCGAAAAGAAGAGACTAAAGCTTACGTTCGCCATCCTATATTATCTTCCCCTAATAGTACAGTAGAAATAAGCGAAAAAACACCTTTATCTAGAAAAAATTGGAACATAAACTATTCTTGTTGCAAGTGGTAGGTAACATGCTTCTGATGAACATACTAAAAATCGCAACCCGTACTGTCGCGACAAATATGTTTTTTTGGCCGCCATCTTGAAAAAACGTCAATTTTTTTTTTAATCACAATAAACCATAATAAGTCGAGTTTGGTATCAAATTAAAGAAAATTTTATGCTGACAAAGAATATGATATTGGTTTCAAAACTAAAAAATATTTACAAACATGATTTTGAAAGGAAACGATGAGAAAACGTCAGAAAAATATCACTGCAAGTAACGGAACCACCCCTTGTTATTATTGAGATGTCCAACAAAAGTTTGCTATTTTGCGACTCAAAGCCACGATTCAAAGAATGGAGTCACTAATAATAAGCAATATTGAACATACCCTCATGAAATGTACTAAAAGAATGGACAAATAATGACTGAAAGTTAACATTTAGCCTGGATTTTAAATCTTTCGAAATGCAGTGAACTAACTTATGCAATGAGTTTGCTGACCAGAGTTTTCCATTGATATAACTGATGCAGAGATGAGACGAAATATTTTGTAGTTCTAAACAAGGCAATCAATTTTTTATAGACCGCAGTAAATTTACTGATTCTTCAAGTGTTTTGTGGAATTTTTTAATGGAATAACAGATAGTGCATACAAAGCTAACGTGATATGATTAAAAGAAATATTCAAAATAAACTTACATTCTCTTCCAGCGATGGACTTTATTGAAAACTCGCAGAACTGCAGTTATGATGAAAATATTGAAAAAAGGACTAGTTAGTGCTGGTAAAACTCATCATTTAGATACGCGTCTTTTAACAAAGAAGACTTTCTTGTGTTTCCTTGAATAATATAATACAGACTGTATTTTTTTTTCAATTACGAGTTATCTACATTACGACTTCATTATTTAATCAAAACAGTCGACAAATCAGGAAAACGAACAAATATTCTTTTGCAAACTCAATAGTTTTAAAATCTTGTTAGTTAAAAATATGGATTTTAAAGAAATAAAAATAAATTTTAAAAAATCATTATTTAAACTTTAATGTACATTAAACCATAATATATAAAAGTTGAAAGTTATATCAGTGGTTTGTAAAATAAAGTTAAATTAATTAAAATTAAACCTCATCTTCATCGTTAACTAAATCAAAACTGTATCCAGAGTTTGCACAGTCCTTTCCACAACTGTTTTTGTAAACTACTAAGCATGGATGTCTGTATCGACGGCAGTGTGGGATTCAGGGAATGGCATAGTAAAGCTTTTTGCCAATAATTATATACAAATGCACTCGAAGGATGTGGTATGTTGCTGCATTTTGTGTTGGGGGTAACCGAGCTATATCAAATCCTTTCTTAGTTGAAACGCAGCGTATTTAGTGTGCTTGAATTGGTGTTAAGTCAGAAAGTACCACAATTAATTTACAACTAATTTATACCAAATATTCTTTACCAATATCGTCGGATGACTCAAATTTGCAAGCCTATCGGTAAGGTTTTTGATCTTATTATACTCTTGAAAGCCGAAAATTTACTTTTTTCAAATAGCGAATAATCGTCGGTGAATACTTGTCGCAATAGAGCTAGACAAGGGCTACTAAAGTTTTAAAAGCTTCCTCTCGTATTAGAAATTTGAAAAACTTCAATATCTCGAACTTAATAATATTTTATGGCAGATTACATGTGAAAAGTATTCTTAGTAGAATGGGTGAAAGGTGGCATTAAAATATCCGCATCATCAGCTACTACAGTTACTTGCCTTTCTTGTGCTTTTTTAACTCTTCCTTGACGATTACTGTATTTGTATCACATTCTACATGAACAACGGAATGACCACTTTCTTTCAAGTAGCTTTCTCTAATATATTGCAAAAGCGTCGTTTTAAGCATTTGGAAATAAATATGTATTTCTTCACATTTATAGGTGATTTTTTCATCAAATACAATTACAATTACAACGTATGTCTTTTTAATGCGTAATTTGAGGATGAGGCTGCACAATACACATTTTGTTTGGTTTTTCATACCCATCAAAAAATATTACAACATTTTAAGAAATTATGTTGACATTATACTAAATACTAGTATTGACTTGTGATATCCCCAAATGTTGTAGAAGTGGTCCAGGTGAATTAATGCACCATTATCAAGAACGTAGGAAGTACTTTGCTGGGCACAAGGAGACTGTCGAATTTTATTGTTATCAATGGAATCTAATAAGTTTTAGAAATATGTGTCCGATTTCCTTATTTGCCGAGTGTTATGGTAAATAATGAAGTTTGTAATACATAGATAACTCGTAATTGAAAAACTTTTTTTCTTGTACTATATTATCCAAGGAGATGCAAGCAGGCATCCTCTCTGCTAATTTATACGATGAGTTTCACCGCAAATCATTTTTCCATAGTTTCATTGTAACTGCTTAGTCGGTTTTCAATAAAGTTCCATCTCTAAAAGGTTTGTTAGTTTATTTTGAATATCTCTTCCAATCATGTCACGTTGGCCTTGTCTGCACTATCTGTTATTTTATTTAAATATATTCCACAAAACACATGAAGAGTTAGTAAGTGGACTGTGACCTAAAAAATTGACACAATCTTTCGCCATCCTTGCATCAGTTATATCAACGGAAAACACTTTTCAGCACACTCGTTGCATAAGTTAGTTCACTGCATTTCGAATGTTTTAAAATCCAGGTTCCATGTTGACTTTCAGTCATTCTTTGTCCATTCTTTTAGTACATTTCATGAGAGTTTGTTCAATATTGCTTATTATTAGGGAATCCATTCATTGAATCATGGCTTTGAGTCGCAAAGTAGCAAACTTTTGTTGGACATCTCAATAATAACAAGGGACGGTTCCGTCGCTTAAAGTGGTATTTTTCGGACGTTTTCTCGTCGTTTACTTCCAAAATCATGCTTGTAGATATTTTTAGTTTTAAACCAATATCGTATTCTTTGTCAGCATAAAATTTCCTTTAATTTGATACCAAACTCGACTTATTATGGTTTATTGTGATTTTTAAAAAAAAATCCGTTTCCTGATTTGTCGACTGTTTTGATTAAATAATGAAGTTCGTAATATAAATAACTCGTAATTGAAAAAAAATTACAGTCTGTGTTATATTATTCAAGGGAACACAAGAAAGTCTTCTTTGTTAAAAGACGCGTATCTAAATGATGAGTTTTACCAGCAATAACTATTCCTTTTTTCAATATTTTCATCATAACTGCAGTTCTGTCAGTTTTCAATAAAGTCCCATCGCTGGAAGAGAATGTAAGTTTATTTTGAATATTTCTTTTAATCATATCACGTTAGTTTTGTATGCACTATATGTTATTCCATTAAAAAATTCCACAAAACACTTGAAGAATCAGTAAATTTACTGCGGTCTATAAAAAATTGAATTGCCTTGTTTAGAACTACAAAATATTTCGTCTCATCTCTGCATCAGTGGAAAACTCTGGTCAGCAAACTCATTGCATAAGTTAGTTCACTGCATTTTGAAAGATTTAAAATCCAGGCTAAATGTTAACTTTCAGTCATTATTTGACCATTCTTTTAGTACATTTCATGAGGGTATGTTCAATATTGCTTATTATTAGTGACTCCATTCTTTGAATCGTGGCTTTGAGTCGCAAAATAGCAAACTTTTGTTGGACATCTCAATAATAACAAGGGGTGGTTCCGTTACTTGCAGTGATATTTTTCTGACGTTTTCTCATCGTTTCCCTTTCAAAATCATGTTTGTAAATATTTTTTAGTTTTGAAACCAATATCATATTCTTTGTCAGCATAAAATTTTGTTTAATTTGATACCAAACTCGACTTATTATGGTTTATTGTGATTTAAAAAAAAAAATGACGTTTTTTCAAGATGGCGGCCAAAAAAACATATTTGTCGCGACAGTACGGGTTGCGATTTTTAGTATGTTCATTAGAAGCATGTTACCTACCATTTGCAACAAGAATAGTTTATGTTCCAATTTTTCTACTTCTAACTCTATTTCGAATGTACTATAAAAATACTTATAACTACAAAAACTAGAGCTCAAAATAGACGCTGATCCCTGGTTTAGTTTAAAAAACACTAAACCAATTTAGTTGAAAAGTATACTAGATAGTTTATCGATCATACAAAAATAGTTTTTAAAGCTAAAAGATCCAACCAAAGATTATTAAACATTAAACATTTTGTTACAATTTTTAAAACATGGGAAAACAATTCTAGTGTTTTTTTATTAAAAAAATTTATTTAGTTATGTTTTCTTGCCAGATAGAATGAATAAAAATGTCATAGAAAAATGTATCCATCCCCTCGTGTAGCTCTAAAACGGTGTCAATTTAATCATACCTAAACAAACCATGTAATACAATTTCAATCAAACTGACACTGACTTTAAAAAGTAGTACTGTATAAAAACAAGTGAAATATCATCAGATGATTTCAAAAATGATTCAAGGAACCAATATGACCACATAAAGATAGGCATTGGCACTATATACATCAATTATCTTACGAAAGGAATTGGTTTACATTAACGTTATCTTAAAAACCTGCACCCTAAACAAATAAGTGACATTTACAAGATAATCCAGTATTAAAAATTGAGCTTTTGGCAATAAACTAAAATGCATTTTTTTCAAAATAACAAAATAATCAATTTATTAAAAGCTTCATTTTATTTATCATGATGTATAATCTACCCACTAGTAGTAAAAGCCTGTTAACAATTGTGTGTAAACAAACATTTTTGGTTAGATTACCGCTATTTCAAAATAAGTATACAGGGTGGTTATAAAATAACGCACCCTATTCGGAGAGGTCTGTAGCTTGAATGAATAATCCGAATGCAACAAACTTCGAGACAGTTACTAATCAAGAAGGGGGAAAAAGAATGGAATCGTAAAAAAAAACACCCTCGTCTCTTGACCCGGGTTCTAAATTACGAGGCGTAATTGGCTGTGTTAAAGCTCCTAAATGGGGCTAGAAATAGGCAGCCGGAATCGATTACATTACATTAAAAAGAAATAGTTACAATAATCACCGACAGATGGCGCTGCCAATGCCAACACACTATTGTAAGCATTGGCAAAACCAAGAAAGAAGCGGTCATTTTTTGCATTAATGTAATGTAATCGATTCCGGCTGCCTATTTCTAGCCTCCTTTAGGAGCTTTAACACAGCCAATTACGCCTCGTAATTTAGAACCCTGGTCAAGAGACGTGGGTGTTTTTTTTATGATTCCATTCTTTTTCCCCCTTCTTGATTAGTAACTGTCTCGAAGTTTGTTGCATTCGGATTATTCATTCAAGCTACAGACCTCTCCGAATAGCGAGCGTTATTTTATAACCACCCGATATTTTAAATTAAGAAAATAATTCGTAGTTATGTAAAAATTTTCTGCTGCTATAGCGTTTAAAGAGTAACGTTCCTCCAATTTTTTACACAGCTACCGTCGAAGCGGGTATCTTTGGCCATGGAGGGTAACTTTGGTCCACGCGTCGGAAAAAGATTTGTTTATAAATTTCTCTTCACAAAATGATCCCATCTTAAATTGTTTTATATTTTGAAAAGGTGGAAACATTGCCTTTTATTTCATTCAAAAACAATTCTCATTCTAATTTTGGCAATACTACAAATGACGTTTGTATTCTTACGAGCATTTAATGACAAAAGCTATTTCTTCCAACTTTTGTCTGGAACACCTAAAAAATATTGAAAATAGCTAAATAAAACACTGTATACTATTCTTTTATTTATGGGGATGAATATTGCACCATTTGTTTTAATCTAAGTTGAATACTTTTTATGCTATATTTAATTGTTGGTCTTTGGGAAACTTTTGCCGATGAATGCGGGTAACTTTGGTCCAAGATGTAAGGATTTCTTTTTGGAACTTTGCACTTTAAAAAATGTAAGTAAAAGTGTATTCTGTTTAACTATTTTTGAAGAAGTCTTACTTTTACGATTGCCCATTTTTACGATGATTTTTTTAAAGAATTAAACATTTAAAAGATAAAGATAAAACGCAAGAAACGCACAACATTTAAAATAGCTAATGTCGAAATGTAAACATTTTCAAATTCCTAATTACGAATATATTATTTTTTTCCTTTTATAATAAAATCGTTTTCTTTTTTTTTTTAAATATTTTTTATTAAATCTTGCTTCTAAAAATTAATGTTCCCTTATTAAAATTGAAGTTTACTTTTCTTTTAAACGACAATCATTCTGGTATTCATAGTGTATTGTCATTCTACGATGCACTGCAATGTAAATGTAAGGATACCATTTTTAATAACTATGTATCTTATAACTTTGTTATTTTTATGTTTAAACATTTTAATATTACTATTTAATTTCATAACATAACCTTTAGGGTTGTTAAAAAGTATGTTTCTAATGTATTTCATGCTTGGACCAAAAATACCCGCCCGGACCCTTACCGTGTCCTAATTTTTTAAACTAACACCAATTTTTTTAATTTATAAAATTTAACAAAAATGCTTGGAAATTATTCCTAAAAGTACAATACTTTGAATTCATAATGATTTATAAATCGTTTTTGTAGTTAAATTTTTCTTCTTTTGTAAAAAACTATGATTTTGGACCAAAGTTACCCGCACTGACGGTACTTAAAAAAATTAAAATAAATATCTATATATGACAAGTTCATTCAATACTATTTTACTGTGGTTAACAAAATTATAAACAAATCCGTAGAAATTTTTTTGATGGAAATGACATTTACATTACGCAAAAATAATTTTATTTTTTTCCAGCTAAAATATTACTAATAAATAACCAAAATTTAATAACACAATTTATGCATCGACTTCGGACTTTTAAATACTAAGAGATTATGAAGTTGTGAACATTTTATTTTTTTAATAAGTAATAACTAAATGAATATACAATAACATATTAGTTTAATAAAGAAACCGAATCATCTTTAGAATAATTTTTATTTTAACACAAAAAAAAGGATTCCATACACTTAAATTATTAAATTTCTTAAAATAATAGTCCATACTTTTTCCAACATAATTTCTTTTCACTATTTCTAACTCATATATATTATGCTTAAAAAAATCAATATTTTTTTGCTAATTTTTTACTTAGCAAATTTAACTTTATATTAATATCTTAAAAACTAGGTTTTCAACATATTTTGATTATCAATAAGATGTTATGAATATTTTCAACACAAACTAAATTATATAACACATAAGGATATTTCTTAAAAAACTCTAGCTAGAACAAAGATAAGACGATTTTTAACAGATTACTCAAAGAAATACAAGTTGTAATTAAGCTTTCGTAATTACATTTTAGTCCAAGTGAACCTCCAAAAATTATCGGTCAGATTGAACATTATAAACCCCAAAATACGTTTGACAGCAAAGCATTTTGTAACACGAAAATTTTCTCTGTGACAGTAAAAATTCTTTCTGTGTCTGCCTTACTTGACGAAGGCTTATATAAGCGGGTCTCTGATCAAGCACACAAGCCGGAATATATATGTACCTACCCCTACCCCAACACGAAAATGAACGTGAAAATATTTTTTTAATGAAAATCCTCTGACGACATAATTATAAAAATGTATACATTAATTTATTATTAAAATTTATCTTACCTTTATAGTACTGTACTATGTGTTCATTTGTAAAGTATCTCTAGCTCTAATACCAAATAGTTGTTAAGATGTGAATCTCTCTATAAAAACAAATAATTTTAATAACATTACAAACATATCCATAAAAAACTATTCACAAATATATATTCTTAGCCTTAAACTAATAGTTATACACAATAAATTAAAATAAAGTCATTAGTTACTTTTTAAGTATTTCAGCGAACTTTCGTCACTTCTGAAAATATTCTGAAGCTAATTTAATTAGCGAAAGTTCTGCAGATTAATGATAATCACATAAACTCTCAGTTGCCATTCAAGGAATATTAAAATATTAAAGTTCAGCATTTTTGAATTTCGTTGATATTGGTTTGTGGCAAATTATTTAGAACTGGTTTCTTATCGATAGTGTTGGCATAGTAAACTGTGAAATCCCTAATATTCTGTTTTTTTTAATCTTTATGGAATAACATATATGGTTAATTCCATGTAAATACATACCTCAGGGCAATTTAAAAATATTTTTTATTACAGTTGAAACTTTTATATGTGATTTAGAAAAGTTAGAATTGTAAAAATTTTGCATCAAAAACTATTATTGTTTTATCTGTGGCAACACTTTAGCTTCAAAGTGACTGCTTTTTTGGAAAGCATGGGTTATGGTTTTTCATAATTTTGAATTCTTGAATTTTAAGTAAAGTATTATTATTCATCAGATTTTTTGGTAAGATTATTAAAATACACTATAAGAACTATCTTAAAAACACATTATTAATCAACATTTATAACTAAAAGATACTTAATTAGAAATATAAAAATCTCCTTTTTGGCTGTAGTGTAAAGTCACGAAAAGATATAAGGCTAATTCCATTCGTGACAGACATGACATAAGACAACTTTATTGCCCCTTTTCAAGTACTAAATGTTTATTGATTGGTAAAAAATTGCCATGGGATGATGCATATAAAGGTTTTGATTATAAAAAACACTAAAATTTTTATTCAAGAGGAAATACTTTGAATTAATTGGGTTAAAACATGCCTAGACAGACATGACAAAATTGAGACACAGACTTTGAGTGACCATATATTATTATCATTTTCTCTTAATTAGTATGCATGTCAAGTCTAGAATTTTTTGGGAATCAATATAAGATTCAGATAAGTCAAGCAGAAAGGAAAAATTTAAGAAATTTGTAAATAGTAAAATGTTATAAAATATTTACTGGCGTGACAGACATGACAAGGTTTCGTGACAGACATGACACGTGTAAAATTTTCTATGAACTTAAGTATTTATTCTCAAATATTACTTCATTTTTTTAATAACAACTTATTTTAATAACAACTAAATTAGAGATTACATCATTATGTAGCATATATGATTATGTTATGTGTTACACAATAAATTATTAAAAACATTAATATTTATTAAACTCCGTGAAATTGACTAGTGTGGGAGCTGTAATATTTACTAATATTTGCTCCTTCTCCTATCAGATTGAATGTTCTACTATGGATTCAAAACTGAACATCCCTTTAATTTTAGTTGATACTAGATATTTTACTTATTTTAGTTTTGTGCGATTTCTGCTATCACCATGACATGAAAATCCTCATCGGGTTTCGCGTTCACTCATTGGCCATATTGCAAATTCTGACCAGTTTCATTTTGCAAGAGGTGTTTTCGATACATTCAACTATATGGGGGGGGGGGGGGTTGATACAATACATTGATTCCAATACAAATTTTTCTCGCAGCTTCACATTTCACATGGTGTTCGACAATTTATATTTCTGGCTCGAGTAGCCTCATTTGCATCATGCCACTTAGTAGTCCCACCACAATGCCATCAATAGATCCTTAGCCATTTGATGAGGCTAAGAAATGCTAGACTGTTGAAAGTTTACAATGTCATTGAAAATATTGTGCATTTTTGTTTAAAATGTTGACCTGAATTGCCCTGAATTTTTGTAATGACTAAATTGATGATCACAACAACAGCATAATCACTATCAAAATAATATACAATTGTAGCATTGCATTTGTTTCGAACTACAGCTTCCTCTTACTATTATTTAACTAAGTATAGATGGCAACAGCATTTGTTTACAATTCAACTCAATAAAATGCTTTATTTACTGCTTTCAGAATACACGTCACACATGTGATAGTAACCATGACTAGATTAATTATGTGGAAATAACAATAAAAAAACTAATTGTGACAGACAGGACAAACGTGACAGACATGACAAAGTTTGATGTTCTATATTTCACTCAAATTTTAAATGTATTTTTCAATATTTTTATGAACTGTTTATTTTAAGATATAGAAAGAGAAAATAAAGTGTCAACAATTTTTACCCAGTAGATTTTGTTTAAAATAAAAAAATCCATGTTTTCCGTGACAGACATGACATGGAGACTAACACTAAGTTTGGGGGAAATAGCAAAATAATTAAAAGGTTTTCAATAAAAAATTTTGTATTATTATGCATAAATTGATCTATTCTTTAAGAAAATAATTTTGGTTTTTAGAAATCTATTAGTATTTAAATACTTTAAAGGACATCAAACTAAATGTAAAAATAACAAATTTTCGGTTTAAAAGTTAGTCTCACAATAATTATCGATAAAAAAATATTTATGCATTTATGTTATTATATCTTGTTATTTTCATAAAATTTGACTTATTTTCTATCCCCTGGAACCAAAAAATAATAATTTAGTTGGAATTAAAAAAATGATATTCATGTCGCATTTTCGTGGAATCAACCATAAAAGTTTCTATCTTTTTAAAATAAAGCTTTGCTTCAAAATTTTTAAGACATTTTCTTTCTATATTAACCTCTGCGTAATTCCACACCTTAAAAATTTTTTAATAAAAAGCATTTTAACTATTTATAAAACATTTTAGTTTTGTAGTGTAAGTCACAACGTAGTGTCAGTCATAGCTTCTGTTTGATTTATCTGTTGTAGATTAGCTATAATATTTATAGATTTTTTTATATTTTGATAATTTTGATTTAAGATGGCTAAATTCGCAGCTAAAAGAAAAAGAAAGCAAAGGGAAATACTTTAAGCATGTGGTAAATTTCAAACCTTTAAAGAAAATGAAAGCAAAAACCACTTTAGGACAACACTTTAACTAAAAATACACCATCTCTATTGAGATGTTCCAACCGTCAGACAACATTGGGTGGCATTTTTTCTAACTATGATTTGCCATGTATGCAATTCTTAACTTACCATGTTCAAAATTATTTACATATGTTATGTTATTATTGCCTAAATTTCCATCTCTATGATATAATTCACATGATGTAGTGTAAGTCACAAATTGAATGTAGTGTAAGTCACGCACAAAAATTTTAATAAATTATTTCGTATGATATTTCAACACTTTTTTTCAAATAAAATATTTAGCTTTAAACCTTATACTTAAAATAAGCACTGGTAGAATGTTGATTTACTGCACTATGAAGAAGAAATTAGAGTTTATAATGATAACCAAAAATCGACTTCCTTTCATGTAGTGTAAGTCACATCAGGACATTTTTTATTATTTTTAGTAAAATATTAAATTAAAAAAATTTTTACTGATTGCTAAAAATACTATATGTTCAGGGCTAAACGGACAGACCATATTTTTTTGAATAAATAGAAAATGATTTTGAAAACTATGCAAACGATATTTGTTAAATCGTCAAGTGTAGTGTGTCATGCTTGGAATTGCCCATATATAAAAAATATATCATTGATTACATTGACATCAATTTTGTCATAAGTTATTTAAATAAAGTAAAAAATACTTTCCATTTAAGTATGGTTATGCGTTAACTTTATATTTCATAAATTGCTAAATACAAAAAATGCATTATGAAATACTTTTAATTTTATATGCAATTCTTCTCTCCACGTCTAAAAATTCTTAAATAAAAATCCTATCCGCATTCTAAAATAAGGAAGACAACAATTTATCTACAAAATGAAAAAATATTAAAGTTACATTATGAAAGCTAATATATAAAACATTTAACAATAAACCATAATTAATTTGTACTGCAACTGTTATTTTTTATTATTTGATAAGTAAATTATAAAGCAAAACAATTTTAGTTTTTTGCCCCCATATTTTTAATAATCTTTGAAGATTAAAAAACAAATTAAATTTATAATATTTATTTTTTAATTCAGTACAAAAAAAGCAATAAACATTCTGAATTATGTATTTTTTTAGGTTTAAATAAAAATAGAAATACAATCAAAGTATCTTTAGTTGGCCTTTAGTTATATGTAGTAATTAAATTCCCATAAGTGGGTGGGTTTGAATGTAGTCACTTTTAAAATTCAAAGTAGAATCTTACACTGTTTTTCATATTAGCACAATTTCTGAATTTCAATGAAACGCATTGCGAAATATTATAATTAAACTGCAAATACTTAATAAACTTTACACTTTATACATAATGTACTTTAAATACGTTATATTTGACGTGATATGCTTGTCATATTTATTCTTTAAATGCTTATTTCTCAAAAAATTAAATTTTGCATTTTATATAGAAAACAAAAACTAAAGGCTTTTATTATACATAGAGTTATTTTTTTGTAAGACATTTGCAACATTCTACTAAACAAAATAGTAATCATAATTTTTTTTATAAAATATATTTTTAAAAAATCATTGATGTTAAAAATTGACATTTTTTTTAAAATTGTGCTAATGTCAATTATATTATTTTTTAAAACAAATTAAAATGTTTATAAGAAAACTCATCGTTGTTTTTTTATAAGTTTTATAAGGTTAGTATATAAAAAAATGTAAAGATTGAAATTAAAATGAAAACTTTTTTTTTCGCTTTTCAAAATATTAAATTATTTTGTAAAAAAATATCTGTAATTTTTTTTTCTCAATATCATCAATCTAAAGATACTTGAATTGTATAATCCATTTCAATAACGTAACACAAGAAATATAAATATGTGAGTGTTTCTTACGGGTCAGCCGTAAAGGGTTGCATAGTGTATCGCTAAATGTAAATACTACTATGAACTCAAGTACATTTTCTAAAGTTTTCGGGACAGACGAAAAACACTTGGTTTAACAGTTATTTTTTTAGTAAAGTGTAGTTTCTAGTGTAGTGTAGTTATTTTGTAATATGTTTCTTGAGCCTCTGAGAAGGAATTAAATATTTTCCTTGCAAAGGGATCTCAACCATCTCAAAGTCCATAAATAAAAAAGTATCAGGAAAACATATTAAAAATCAATCCAAGCCAATGAAACAAACTGCCTGAAGCTTTTAATTTTATTTATTGAGTAAAGTGTCTATAAAAACTTGTCTATAAAACCATGATTAAACGTCCTCATCGTCCGGGTCCTTTTTTAATAAATTGATGGTTGGTGCACTAAATATCTGGTCCCAACAAATTGTTACACTCGACCAGGATTTTTTTCAAACAATCCATTTTTATTGGGATATTGATAGTTTTGCTGACTAATAATCATTGCTCCACTTAGGTACTAGCAGTGGAAACCACTGTTTAATCTCAATGAGTATTTTTTAGTATCATTGCATTGATGTATGTTATGCATATATTTTGTCTTTGATTCTTTGTGCACAGAAAATCGGGAGTATTTGGGAAATAGTCTTACTGACATGTTTAACTAACGAAGACTTCTATACTTTAAAGTTGTCAAATATGCCCTCAATTACTTGTCGATAAACAACAAACGCGATGACAACCTCCTCAGAAGTATTTTCAACAAGAATTTCTAGCTCGTGCTGCCCTTTGTTAGTGTTCTAAAGTAATGTACCAATGGGTATATTCCTGTATTTGAACCCTTTTCTCAATATCAGAAGCAAAACTCGTTTATTTTTCTATATAAAACGATCCATTAGCAAACTATACGATAGGAATCTATCAAAATATGAAATTTGAAAAAAATATCGCATATGACTCCTTTTTACATTTACTGGTTCAGTTTATCTCAATAAAAATAAGTTTGATTTTTTTTTATCGTTTAGAAAATGACTTAAGTATTAAAACCATTTAATTTATTCGAGTGGCAGCAATAAGCATCTGTAATTTTGCCATACTTTATTTTCCTTAAGTCCAAGGAGTGGTGTAGAGTGCATTACTTTTAAACATTATACAAATGTATAACTTGTTTTTATCATTTTCAGTTAAAATTTATTGATCATCAAGTAGACATAACTATTCTGATTTTTTTTTTAAAAACCTACTTAACATAACGTTTAAAAAGTTTATATCGCGTCTTATTCGATTTAAATGTGTGCTTTAGAGAATAACAATAAAACTGACTGAAATTTAAATAGAGGAGACTCGGATTATTTGATCTATAGGGAGACATGATCCCCTGGTCCAAAGCCATAAAAAATATACTAATAAGCTTTTAGGATACTTTCAACATTGATAAGGTCATTAGATTGCTGTAAAGGAATCTCTGTTTTCAAATTTTTAGTTCATTTAGGAAACATGATTCCAATCGAATGAAGATCCTGGGCTGTAATAATGCCTGTAATGATCCTGGGCTGAATATAGATCCTTGCTGTATGGGAATCTCTGTTTTCAAATTTTTAGTTCATTTATAGGAAACATGACTCCAATCGAATGAAGATCCTAGGCGTCAAGTGTTGCTCTGCATATAGTTAATATTTATCTAAAAAATGCTTACGTAAATGGTGTGGGCAATGAAGAAAGGGCTCAAAAATTGCTTAAACCAGCCTAGCTTGGTTGAAGTCTTCAAACTGCAGTATTTTTTAATATTTTATTTTAGATTTGAAAATGTTAATTTAGCATTAATCAAGAATTTCAATGAATTATTTAAAGGCATTGGTTTCAAGGATAAAATCCCTCTTCAACTAGGGAAGCTTATAATTAAGTTTGTTATATTTTAACTGCTTTAAAAGAATTTGAAATAATTTTCCAAATTAAAAAAAAAAAAACATTTAAAAAAGCTTTGATGGGGTTTTAAAAATGACTACAATCATTTTTCAAAAAGTTGTAGATTTTTGTGTTCAGCTTCAATTATTCAAAATCATCTGTTAATTGTGGATTAAGTCTCGCTTATTTCCCTAAGTATCCTTTAGTCAGATATTGAGTGTACCATCAAGTGGGATCCTTGTTAAAACTATATGTTATTTATGTGTTATTTTTTTAATGCTTTAACTAATCTAAAAAAAATACTACAAGTAGACACTATGGCCTTTTTAATACTACTGGTGAATACTTTTTTAGGGGGGGGGGGGCTCTTTAAAAAAAATAATACTGAAATGGTGGAAACACTTCAGTCTCCAATGCAATGTTATAGTTGCCATTGAATGCTTTAATGTTTTATAATTTACAGTAAATATTAAGTATGTGCTGCCATCTACATGTTGGGACTGTTACTAAAGAATTATTTCGAAAACTAAGAACTCAAATTCTAATTTAAATTTAGTTTATGTTACCAACACAAATTTTTATTTCCATCATTAAAATTAAGTGCAATTTCCGTCAAGAATACATTTCAGAAAACTCTTGACATTTGGAAAGTTTAACACTAATTGTAAGTCATAGTAACACTATTCATAATAGTTTTTTTCAGAATCGTGCCATGCATCTATAGTTAGCTTTCTCTAAAGTTCATGCGACCAATGCCTATAAAAATTGAGCTAATATTTTGAAAGCAGTCAATTTTGGCTCAATGTACCTCAGGGGGAAAAGTGGGCATACACAAGCATTAAGCACATTTGTGATAACTTAAGAAATAAGCGACTAATGCTGAGACGACAAGATTTGTACAAGATTTTTTTTTATACAGAACATGTTTAATTCTATTTTAACTACGAACCGTCATTAAAATAATGTATAGGTGCTGTACCTTTGAGATTCTCAACCTAATGGTTATTCTTATAAAAATTGTTAATTAAGAAAGTATTAATTTTCTTGAGAATATATACAATTTAAAAATCCTCATTAAAAATAAACATAATTTTTTCAGATTTTTTTAATTCTTCGTCTTATATTGAATAAATACCCAATCAATATTCTTTAAATACATGTTAAATTTTACAAACACCTCCAATTTCTAGAAAATGTACTTATTGTTATAAAAAAAAATATGTTCTATACAAAGAAGTGGTGAAATAGTAATAATTTTATTTTAGTGCTGCCATCTACTGATTTTAATATAAACTACATACTACCAATACATGCCGGAAAGACGAGTGTCGATGGAAAAGAATTTGAGAAACCACAAACGTGTTTTTAATACTAACTAAATGAAGTACCAAATGATAAGTGAAAGTGTAATTTAATATCTCCCTGAAGTCAAACATTGATTTAAATAGATGTTTTGTTTTGCGTTTCTTTATTATTTTAAACTTTCAGCGATGAAATGGTTCGACAAAAGAAAATCTAAAAGACACTTTCCAGCCTTTGATTACAGGTGTCAATCATTTATCTCATAAAAAGTTACGTTTTACGAGGGTCAACACAATTTCTGAGTTCTTGCAAAAACATTTATATTGCAAAAAAACTTTACGAAAACTGATACAGTTTGTTCTTACATTCATAGCACAGAAAAAATATATATATTATATAATTTTTTTTGCTTAAGACCTCAAATTTCATGAAAATTACGTTTCACCCAGCAAATATAATCAATATTATGCTATTTTTTTCAAACTGTCCTGCAAAACATACATTTCATATATAGTTGTTTGAAAAATACTTGTATAAAGAATATATGCGTTGGATTTTACTGGGGTCTCAGGAGGTTGAACATATAATTTGAACATATAATTTTTAAAAATACAAAAATACAGAGAAAAGTGAATTTTATTATTTATTATGTATACTTTTATTATTAATTATTATGCATACTTTTATTATTTATAATGCATACTTTTATTATTTATTATGCATACTTTTATTATTTATTATGCACACTTTTATTATTTACTATAGGGTCAAGTGGGATAAGTGTGATCGGGGGTAAGTGTGATAAACAGCTCTTGTAACTTTGGGAATCATTCTAAAAATCTGAAAGTTTGCAATATATAACATTAGACCACTTATACTTAAACTAAAAAAAAATATTGACTTTAAATAATAGTTTAAAGATAGTTTTGAGCTTTTGAATTTAAGTGCAACTGTCTGTTTTTTTTTAAATTCGAAAGGTTTTTTTCCAAATTCCATAAGTGTCATATTTTTAGAAAAATCCTGTTGTTTTTTCTTTCTCTGTTAGTGAAAAGAATAAAGGTAAAGATATAAAACTGGTTTTGGTTTATTATTTCACATGTTGTGAAGTATGGAAGTACAATCACAGTTACCCCTCAAAATATCAGTTGTGGGTAACTATGATAAGTGACATGGGGTAAGTGTAATAATCCAAAACACCCCATTTACCTTGTGCAAAACATACATAAATATAAAAAAATTATTATATTATTATTAAATTATAAATTATTATTTAAAAAATGAATAAAAGGAAATGGCATTTCATTTCATAATATGTCAGAGGATTTTGAATTAGAAATACCAAAAACTGACCTTTCTGCTGGATGCTACATTCTTGTTGCCTTTAAAAAAAAACGCACGGTAAAGCACTTTTTGGGACAAGTTCAGTCTGAAAATGAGGTGAATCGAGAAGGGATTGCTGTAAAATTTGTTAAATATGGTAGCATAACAAAGACATTTTCATGGCCAAATATAGATGACGTGTGTATAATTGATGAGGACGCCCCATGATGAGATTTAATTTATGAGAACATCTCATGTCCAAATATGGACCGAAGAGAACGTCTGTATTTTTCGCAAGATTTTGAAATTTACAATTTGTAAAAAAAAGCAGTCTAACTAATAATAAAAATTGAATAGCACCATAGGTTTTTTGACTTTAAAGTTGTTTGTTTCTTTTACATCCATGACTTAAGTTTATTATATCACAACATGAACCAAAAACGAAAATTCTCAATATTTTTGATTTTTCTTATCCGTATATTTCTAATAAGATGTAAAATGCTAATCAATTTATGTTTATATTAAATTGTTAAGAAAAATGTATGCTAGGTAATTTATATGGCTCGAAAACACTTATTGCAACTGAAATCACACTTACCCACATCAAAATCACACTTACCCCTATGTGGGGTAAGTGTGATAAAACAGCAATGGATTTTGAAATGCAAATTTTATTCACTTAAATTTGGAATTTAAACATATAAATTTTTTCCTACATAGGTATGTTTCTTATAATAATTCACTACCAATTTTAGGATTTGGAATTTACTTGAAGCAGAGAACTAATTTTTTAAAGGAAAAATGCAGAAACCCTATCACACTTACCCTTGACCCTACATAGAATTTTATTTCAAATACTTTCCATTTGCATCATACGCCAGTTAAATTATGAAGATAAATATTCTTGATCCAAACAATTGAATTCATAATTTGAAGAGGAATTTTTAATTCATAAATATTAATTCATTCAACAGATTATCAAACATTAATGTTTTTCATTTTACTTCCACATTACGTATAGGATTAGTCGGAAAGTCTTTCTTATTTTTTTTAAATGGACTCAAAGTATAGTTACGTTAAAAAAATAAAAAAAAACACTATTGCACTTATGGCTAATCCAAATTTCATTAAAAAAATATGTTTAATTTATTTTATTTTGCAGTTTCAAGCATATATTTTCTATTAAAAATTTAATGTTTAAAAGTATAACTCATAAAGGAATCATTGTAAAAGTATATTAAAAAAAATTAACAATGAAACAGAAATTTCAAAGTATCATCAATACAATTTACTTAATGTAAATGCACATTTTTGAATTAAGTTAGCATTAAATCCTACTTAGTAACAATAAGTCACAAATAAGTACTTATGAAAACTGTACAATATTTTAAAATAAAATAAAATCCTTATATACCATTTTAAAAAGAATCTAAGAAAACTTGGCTTACAACCCAAATCTCGAGAGCTACGAAATATAAGCGATCACTTCAGACAGAACCAGTACTTACCAGTATAAGACTAGTATATTTATTGAACGTCAAATTATTTTTAACCCAATTCGAATAAATTAAAACTTGAAATCTCTATATACTTAGCATCAGTGTATCTACAATAGATAGCCTGTACCAGATTTTGAGACCCCTTTAAAAAAAAGTGTGTGGTAAACCTTAGGCATCAAGAGCATATTCCATTGAAATTTCAACGGGGAATTCAATCTACATACAGTAGCGCTCATAAGTATTTTGACAAAACAGTTTTCGACACTAAAGGGCACAGTCTTGTGACAGATCCGTCACATTTCAGTCTTGTGAGCAAAGCGCAGCAGTTGACATCTAACCCCCGCTGAAGAAAGCTGTCAAGGTAAGCACAGGTAGAAAAACCCTATTTTTTACAAAACACTGGGTTCAAAAGTATTTTGACAAGTGTGTGTTTTTGCTACCCAGTAAATTAACAGCCATTTTGTTGTGTTTTCAGTGTGGTTTACGTTTGTGTTGACATCCCAGAATGTAAATAAAAACATGCCCAAGGTGAGAGAATACTCTACTGATCTCAAAGAGGCTGCAATTGCGGCATTACAAGATGGTCGGTCACAAGCAAGTGTAGCCAGAGACTTTAATCTCTCAAGACAAATTGTGAGTGTATGGAAGCGTCAATTTGAATCCCGAGGCACAGTTAATAGTAAACAAAGGTCAGGCAGGCCTAAAAAACAACAGAAATGGTTGATAGGCTTATTCGACGGAGATCGGTTGCAAATCCACGCCTCACTGCTGTCGATATAACGCGCGATTTAAAAGCATCACATGGTGTAGATGTTCATGTATCCACCGTCAAACGTCGCCTCTCGAACCACGGTTTGAATGGCCGACGTCCCATCAAGAAGCCATTAATTTCAGTGAAGAACCGAAAGGCCAGACTTGCATTTGCCGAAAAGCACAATTTTTTTACTAAGAAGGATTGGGCGAAAGTTCTATTTAGCGCTGAAATAAATTTAATATATTTTCGTCAGATGGTATACGGTATGTTAGACACCCTGTGAACACTCGGTACGATGTTCGTCACCAAGTCCCCACCGTAAAGCAAGGTGGAGGCAATGTTATGGTCTGAGGTTGCTTTTCACGGGCCGGTGTTGGTCCTTTGGTCCACATTGCAGGCATCATGGACCGCTCCAAATATGCTCAGATTCTAGAAGAAAACATGTTAAACCATGCTGAAGAAGTTTTTGAGGGTGAATGGCTTTTTCAGCATGACAACGACCCAAAACATGCCTCCGAACATGTTAAAGGCTTTCTTGCTCAAAATAATGTTCATATGTTGGATTGGCCAAGTCAAAGTCCTGACTTAAATCTAATTGAACACATGTAGAATCAGTTGGACAAGAGGATAAGGCGACGTGAAATCACCAGCAAAGCAGCCTTACTTCAAGCACTGCGTGAGGAATGGGCCCAAATTCCTCTCAGTGCCATTGAAAAACTGATTGACTCTATGCCAGCTCGATGCCAAGCTGTTCTTAGGTCTAAGGGCTATGCAACCAAGTATTAGCTACTCAGGTTACAAGGAGTAACAATTTGTTTTTGTTTTTTCAAAGGTTTACAAAAGAAAATGGGTTTTACCCTCGTTTATAGAAGTGTCAAATTACTTTTGAGCGCAGTAAGTTCCAATAAAATTCATTTTGTATGTTTGATACAAAAATATCTTCGTGTATTTTTTTCTAGCGACCTATTTAACGTTCCTTCACACATTATCTTACAGCTAAGAGTATGAAAAACTTTGTGACATTAACAAATCGTTTTAAAATAAGAAAATTGAGTTTGTCAAAATACTTATGAGCGCTACTGTACCTAATATTTCATTAATACACTATGATATTCCGTTTTGGCCCCCAGATTATTTGAAGGGTCTAGTTTAAAAACTTACATTCTCCAAAGTATAACTAAGATATGGAGCCCGGTCTGTTCTCTGGCGATTTGGTCCAATTAAATTTACGATTGTCAAAAATCGCCAATGAATAAACCGGACATTATATCTTAGGTATACTTTGGAGACTGGGAGTTTTGCAACTAGACCCTTCATTTCATAAACCACTTTTGATTTGACGTTCATCGTCCAGAGCATTTCTTCGCAAGCTTGATGCCGTATATATATATGATATTTCTTCTTGGCCCTCCCGTTATTTATGACATTGTAGGCGACAAAAAGTAAATAAAATCTGGAATAGCGGGATCACTTCTAAGATGGTTTCGGAAGCAGATTTGCAACAAGCTTAGAAATAATGAGTTCTTGATCCTTTTCTTACGTGTGAAGCGTACCATAACCTGAATAGAATTTATTCTATTATGAACTACTAACTTCATATGATTCTTACGTCGAAATAAAAGTTTAATTGTTTTTGTGACCTGTACGGTTATATTGAATAATACATATTATATTACAACATATTACGTATAAACTACGCAATACGGAAGTATCGATAAAAACTTGAATTTCCAGAAGAATTCTGTTTCCATTGCATTTCGTTGTAAAAGAGATATGTATCTGCTTATTATAGTCCAACTTTTGTAGTTATCAATTCAAACTTACATTTATCAATAATTTTTTTTAATTTTAGTAAATTTAACTCGAAGATTCACATGTGAACTGTGCTTTTAAAAATTTCCACTTAAAAAGAAAAGATTAAATTCAATTTTTAGGTTATTAAAAATAAGGTTGTTAAATCTTGATGCAACCCTAAATTATATTGTGTAAAAGCGTAATACAATGGACTTCAATCCTATGATGGGATTACTCGATATTTGTAGTATTCAAGAAAGGAACTGAAATATTACTTTTGCAGGCAACAAGAAGAAAAATTAATTATGCTATAACGTAATATTTGTTTCCAGTGGACAGCTGTATCTTAGCCACTTTAACGTGTTTTATTTTTTCTCTTTATTCTCAAAGTGTAGAGATCGTCCACTACACGTGGAAAAAAAATTTAGGTTGACTCTCAATCTAAAAAAATTGTGTATTTTTATGTTATTACAGGTTGTGTTAAAACAAAACAAAAATTTTATTGCTACCAAATAAAAATGCACGGTTAGGATAAAAATTGTGTTGAAGGCACAACATCACGTCATGCATGTATTCTTTCAAAATGTCGTCACTTGACTGTGGTTCTAAAATATGACTCCCGTAGCCAATAGCCCTCGTGTAGCTCTAGTGCGACGATAATTCAAACTAAAGTTTCGAAATGTAGTTCAGCATCTGCTCTTTAATGTTTTGGAAAAATGGCTATACTAAATATGTTACAACTAAATCTTAAAAATATATATTACGGGAATTTAAAATGAATGTTATAATTTTGTTATACATATTTTAGAAAACAATATGGTTTACAGTTTCTTTTCAATCGCACCATGAATGGGTATAACAATGGTCTCTTTTCGTGATCGTCAGTTATGATGGAACACCACAACAATTGAGTTCATATGTCATCCACACAATTCTGGTATTGAATCAACACAATATTGTAATGTAGTCATTTTTACGTAAATGAATGCAATTTTTTCTGAGTGTATAAGAATAAAACCAATCAATTAACTAAGCAGGACCGAGAAATACTTAAAATGTACATTTTCAAATTACCCGAAGATCAAGTACCAGTAGGTCAAATTCTCTTTAAAATATCCAGTTTAAATAGTTATTGCTAAGTTTTTGCACTGACAGCTCATTTACCAAACGTTAGAAAAATAAAAGAACATTTCTATAAATTTAATGGAAACATATTCAATGTTGGGATATTTAAGCTCTTCATGATTTACAGGCTTTTATAAAATAATAATGAACTAGGATCGAATCTATAAAAATGTCTGAAAATTTCTTTTAAAAAATCTTATAAAGGAAAGCTACTTTAGTAACGAATGTTAAGAAAATTGTTGCTGAGATATCTAATATAACTAGGCACTAAATCAATCAAAACTTGAACTTACTAAATGTAATGTGCATGAAATGTTAAAAGAGGACTTGCATTTAAGAACTTTTAAGAAAAAAAAACAGTTTAAACATACATAGTAGATAAAATTCAACTGGCAAAGGAAAGCTGCTAAAAATTTACAAGAAATGGTTTCCATCCGGTTCAGCTGAAATTCGTCATCGATTACAATTTTTTTTTCATTTATGATCCAACTGCTGCCAGTGATCATCTTTCTGCGTCTTATATAATTCACTTGAATTTGAATATTGAATCAAACCAATTTGCACGAAAAGTGATTGTGCGGCGAGTCATGGTTAAAGATTGTAATGTACACATACCGATGTTCTTTGAGGGATCAGTCCCAAAATTTACTTGCCACAATGCAAAAAAAAAAGAGTTCCCATACTAATACCATCACTGGTATTAAGATATTTTTCCTAGTTCTTAGTTATCACACAAAATTAGTCATCGGTATTTGAGGATTCCGTCTATTCAAGTCATATCCAAAAGAAAATGTGCCTAATGCCCTGCAAACAAAAGTTAGTGAAAAGTTCAGGGGAATCGAAAAGTAGATAACTTAATAAGAAATCAGAGAAAAAAATGGAAAATTCAAGAGTTCTTATGATAGTATCGGAAAAAACTGTATAAAAGGTAATGAAACGGCCTTAAAATATCTTCGAAAGATACTGAAAGCTGTATATTCATCAATTTAAAATGTAAATAATAAAAACTGGTTTTTTTTACAAGTCCCTGCAAGTTTCATCCATAAATATAAAATTTTGTCGCAAATAGAAGCGATTAAAGTTGTCTCATTTTTATCGTAAACACTCTTTATTGCTAATGTGTCTAAACTTTGAGACGAACTATCATCCCTTTTTACATGCTACGAAACTTCTACGTTTTGTTACGAAAAAAAAGTTAATTTATAGAAGTAACTAACATCAATTACACTAGATACATAAAAAAATATATTTAAAAAAATTAAATACATAATGATATAAAGAGCGCGTAACATTTGTTCAACTTTGTTTTATGTTCTCTTATATTATAAGAAAAATAATACAAAGGTACTTCAACTTTAACGTAAAAAATAAAATCAAGAAAAACAATAATCACTAATTATATCTAGGACTCATCCTAGATGATGGATTGCGTTTTTCGAAACATGTTAAGAAATATGCCAATAAATCAAACAACTAAATAAAAATCTTGAAGAATTCATGTGGCAGAAATTGGAAAAGTCATAAAATCTTGAAATCTGTCTACTACACATTAATTCTCAAAATTATAGAATATGCTTTGTCCATTTAGAGTAAATCTTCACCTAATATTGATAGCAAACGGAAAGATTGTAACCGGTGCTGTCTCTTCGTTAGATAGTTTTAAATTACAAAAGGAATAAGGTCTTCAATTACTTGAAAATTGAAGAAAATCTTTTGTCATGAACTTTACCAAAAGGAAATCGAGAAAAAAGAATGTATAGGGTATCTAACTTATTTGAAGTGGAACAAAATAAAGGACTCAAAGAATCCTCCGGCATACAGTATATAATACAGCCTAACGGTCGGAAAGCAAATTGGACTAGATCACAACACAGATGAAATTCTCTGCAAGAGTCATGGCTATCTTTCACTCTTCCAGAAAACACCAGAATTGTAATTAATCTTCTTATGCTCCAAAATAAGCTTAAATCAGCTATTAAAGCAAAACGATTTCAAACCGTCCGTCGCGTCGACGAGTATTCCTCTGAAAATCTTGTTTTTGATTACATAGAAGGTTTTTCTAACGGAAACTCTAAAAGATAGCGGAGAAGGTGTAAAAACTTTACTTTTCCACAGGCTGGTAGCAGAACGCAATTTGGGGTTGGTGCAGGCAGCATAACCTCAAATTACACTTTTGAAAGCATAACTATCTAAAAAACCCAAAAGGAGTATATGATCCTTAAAGAAAATGAGATAGGCAAAAGGTTAAAAACATTCAGAGGCTGTAAGCCAATTAGCCAATTCAAGACAACTTTTCAAGGCAAATTAGAAACGTAAAATGCGCACCTCGTCATATTTCTCAGAATCGTTACGGATGTTACAATTGCTAAAAGCAAAATGGCCGATGCTTTTGAAAAAGACAACATTGAAACTAACAATAACATACCAAATCTTGTCATTTTCAGCGATATTAATTCACTAGCTAAATAAAAGCGACATAAAAGTTAAAACTCAATACCAGTAGAGTAGAACTCTCACTATCACTTTGACCACGGCCTACTCAACTACTAAGGCCAAAGAAGCTCTTCCAAACACGCTCGGGACGGAAATTTTGACGTCATAGTTCCGAGTGACGTTGTTCCGAAGATGAAGATAACCTGTCTCGAAACCTGTTCGGAACCACTCGTTCACCGCTGACCACATTTTTATGGTTCCGAATGCGTCCGAACTAGTTTCTCGATCTTCGGCACTCGGAACAGTGACGTCAAAAATTCCGTCTACGCTCATGTTTGGAAAGCTTCTCTGGCCTTGTTATTGAAGTTGGCCGTGCTTTGACACGACATAGAACAGGATATGTCAGGGAAACGAACATCTAAAAACACAGAACAAGGACATACACTTGCAACACAATAACAACTGAAAACTCTTCTATTGCAATGTTTTTAGTAAATTTTTCCATTTAAAACTAATTTTCTAATAATCCACGCTAAATCACGGAAATAAGATTGAATTCTACAACAATCATCGTGATTTATAAATATCTAAGCTGTATCTAAATAGTAAAAAAACGTGAATCATTTAAGCGTATGCGCACACAAGCTGTATCTATAACAATATTGTAAATAAGAGCAGCATTTAACGTCAGTAAATAGATATAAGGAATATAAATAAGATCTAATATTACATAAGTTGTTCCTTAAGCAAAGAAGCACGACTAAATATATCAAGGTATTTGGAAAAAATATCTTAGTTATACGTTTCATAATAAATCAATAGGTTTGGAATTGTAATGATTTTTAAAATTTAGTATTTTTTTTTAAGTTTTATAAGATAAAATAGTTTATTTTTTTCTCTCACATTTATATAATAAAATAGTTACTATTCCCAAAATGATCTTTACTTTAATTCTCCAATTTAAAAATTAAATCCATATCATATAAATTGGATACAAACTGCTAATATCATAAAATTGAGGGTTGGGACATAACCACGGACTTGACTCGTGTCACAGATCAAGTCCGTGGACACTGTGGACTAAAAATTCGAATAAAAAAGAAAATCTTGTATATTTTTTTTTCTGTTCTATACTCTATAAACTGTATTTTCATTTTTTCTCAAAATACTTTGTTTTTAAAAGCCTATGAAATTGTATGATATGTATTACTTATGAAAACTGGAAGGGACAAGAATGGTTCATTTTTTTCCCTATTGACCCAAATACTTCACCTTATACTTCATGAATGGCAGAAGCTCCAAATTTCCCCCCATTATTTACTGAATTCAGTAATCTAAATTAACTAGAAATTTAAAGTTAGTATTTTAGTTTTTTTGGCACTAAACTAAATTTTATGGTGTTTTTTTAATATTAAAATTATTAATGAAATGTTTGTTCAATAAATATTACAAGTTTTTCATGATCTCTTTTTTTAGCTTTTTTTAACCATTTAAATTTTATTTTTTAATAATTAGACAAAAGGGTGCAAATATGAAAACATGCGGGCAAGATGGAAACCTAAGGTATCCCTACTGCAGGTAGCTCAGTCGGGAGTTGTAGTTAAAAGTTGCTTGCATTTTTTTTTAAATTTTCCTAGAGTTGCTGAGGTAATTTTATGGTACATTTAGTATAACCTACCATAGGGAGGGAAATTTTTTCGCATGATTAGAATAAGTAGGTTTTGTAACAGTAAATGTTACTTAGAACCGCTACAACACACTATTTATAAACTTTAGAAAGAAAACCGCAAATCACTGCCTCCAGCTAGTTCTAAACTTTTAAAGCCATAATAAACCATTTTTATTGGTTTTCTTTTACACTTTAAATTAACAGTATTTATTGTGTGCTAATTTTTTTATGTTCGAAGAACAATTAAGTTTTTTTTGCTCTAAAAATGGAAACGAAACTTATCATAAGCACATTTAACTTTTAATGAGTTTTTGAAAGTTAAAAATAATCCGAATTTTATACAAAAAAAGAACTTCTCTCTTGCTTTCTAAATAAGTAACTTTTCGTCGTCATAATTACTCATTTTAATTACCTTTTTTTGCAAATTCACTTAATATTCTTTATTTTTTGCTAAATTAATTTGCACTACAAAGAATAAATATTTAGTAAAATTGATGCTAAAAAAATATATGCAAAAAAAAATAGCTTTTAGGAAAGCTTCCTCGTTCTACGTTATGCTAAAAAGCTAAAATACGTGCTAAAGCTAAAAAGGATGTAATAATTAATGTTTTGTTGTTTTAAAGATAATGCAAACTTGTGTATATCTAAACAAATAAATGCTATTTTTAATTATTTTTTAACAGAAGTAGTATTAAAAATTTAATGAATGTATCCAATGGTGCATTCATCACATAGAATTGCTTGAAAGTAAACTCCCCAAAACATAATTTTTTTCTAAAAACCCACGAATTGGCATGAGATTTTTCATGAAACTACTTATACGAGCTCTAAAATTTTGAAAAAAGAACATGTTTTAGCGGAACAATCTGGGAGGGGGGTATTCTTTGTAATTAACCCAAACTTTAAATATCATTAATCACCAATCATCATTATTTTTATTAAATAAACAATGGATACATTATGTCTTAAGAATAATGTAGTAAGTATATATTATGTGTTCTAATTATGTGGTGTGTTTGTATATTCTACGTCGAAAGACGCAATAAATCAGCGTTTACCTGTAGGCATCCCCGTGCATGGATTTAGCTAACAGCAGTTTTTCAGCGATCCATCGGCAGCACAGAAAAAAATTACTCCAATATACATTATCTATACGTATATTTCTCTAACGTTGCGTTGGGTGCCATATTAGGGGTCGGCCTCATCACTTGACGACGCGAGTGTTCTAAATCACTATTCCCGATGCTAATAGCCTTCGTGAAGTTCTAGTGCGCGTTTTTTCAAGCAAAAAAATCTGTAATTGAATTGTATAGAACATGTGTCGCGACTTATGTTTGCACTCACCAATTCTTTAAGCCACATCTATTTCTCTTTTTTTATATAATTAAAATTTAATTAGTTAGTTGCGAAGATTGAAAAAAAAACTTTTGTCAACTTTTTTTATGTTTCTTTTAATTCAAAAAGAAATATATAAATATTGAATTTGTAACTGGCAATTTTATTTGTAGATAACAAATCTTTATTTTGTTAAATTTGCAGTTTTAAGTTCTTGCTAGTGTTTGTAATTCAACTTTTGATGTGATTCACAATATTTAAGCATAGAAACATTAGAATAATAATAACAAAAAATAGAATTTTTAATATTTTCGGTGCCAATACACTATAAAACCTTGCTGTGTTCCTATTGATTATTGTATTTTTTTTTCAATTTCTAAAATATACTTGTTTGATTATTCATTTTTTTTATTTTCCATTAAAAAAAGTCAGGAACTAGTTGAGAGAAAGAATTCCAACCTGACTTCCATGAAAACCAGATTACATTTTGGTCAATTTGTGTAAATAATAACTGAAGACCTAGAAATTAAATTAGTACAGTGCATGTATTTTGTAAAAGACTGCCCTGGGTACATCAAATTTTGTATCTTCCAATACTTACCCAAGTTATTATAAATTACCATCAATTAAATATTTCTTAAGAACATTTTATTTTTATAACGCCGATATTAATTTATAATTGTATTTTTAAAGTAACAAGGTGTAATAATAAAGGAAGAATGAACAAAACATGCCATTAATAAAAGGGATCGTCTTTTCTTTATTATAATTTCCCTAATAAATCATTACTTTATATGAAATAATAATAATAGAAAATAATAGAATAATAATATATAAAAGAAATTTAATTTATTTTCTGATACCATCTTGAATTATAGAGAAACGTGATACTAATATTATTTCTGTTTCGCCACTCTGAATAAATACAATATGGAGAATTTGATTCGAGATATTTTTACTTTCTATAATCACAATAGAAGTGCGTCTTTATTGAAGTTATGAAACTTTACATTAAAACTAAATTGACTTAAGATGCAATCTCCTAAATTGAAATACATAGTCACGATAAACTACATATATAAGAGGCAGAGTAAGAAGTGGTGATATACCAGTTTCAGAGTTCGATACTTTGCCTATCATGGATTGGTACGTAAGGACCTTTGTGGCATTATTTCTTTTTCAGCAGGGGTGCTTTTACAGTGAAGCCAGAGGAATAGATAGAAACAATCCATTCGCAAGTTACGACGAAGCAAATCGTTTTACTGTTGCATTCGTTAAAGATCTCTTAAAAAATAATGCATTTGGTACCAAAGGCGAGGATGACATGGAAAGCCTAGTTGAAATGCTTTTGGATGCAATGAAAAATTCAAATGGAGATTCAAAGAATACAAACGATGCCACTACAGCAGCAAAAACAATGGCATTTCTTTCAGCAATAGCAGAGCTACTAATTGAAGAAGCGAAAGAAGAAAAAGAAATGAGACTTATTCCAGAGAGAACACAAAAAGTAGTGGAGGCTCTAAAGTTTGCATTCAAAGACACAGGTAGGAAAGAAAATCATAACATTATAAATCAATTCACAAGGTTAGTAGAATTTCTATTATCTCTTGAAAATTATGAATATGACGACGACGATGTAACAAATGATAGCAGGACCTACTTAACAATGTCTTCGTCAAACGGTAGCAAAAATAAAAAAAAGGATGAATCTAAAATTTTAATAAATTACAATAACAACCAGAACGGAATTCAACAAAGTGACAATGCTTTAAGTAATGAGGTAAACTTAAGATATTCGAATGAGGGAGGTGGATATTCAAAAGAAGATGAAACGTTCAAACACATATCCGATAACAAAAATTCCCAAGCAACACAAGTAACTGAATCATCGAAAGGTATACCAGGTTCTGAACCTATTTCGATTTCGCAACCTAATTTGAAACAGCCAAGTCCACAAAGCACCACAATGGATTTCAAGCGAGGCGGCTCACCACCAGGAACCTCGCCAGTTGACATATACTTCGAAACGCAGGGTGGTACAGACGGCACACTGAATGTTTCTCCAAATAACCAATATGTTCCTACTTCAGGACCCCAAACACCGCCACCACCATCTCCAGATTCAACAGAACCTGTGTTAAGAGATACCAAACCTTCAACGAAAGATACACCAGGTTCATCTCATTATACTAGTCCTATCACAACGCAAGGAAGGTCTTCTTCACCAGCGTCACCTGATGTGTCAGGAGTTGTTCCTTCTAATGGTAATCCTGCTGTTCCAGGTCTCACGCAACAGAGCGTACCGAAAACTGGTTCAGTTCCACAATTACAATCTTCTGCGCCAAACAGTATACCTGGAAACAGTCTACCAGGACAGCAGTCGTCGCCTTCATTGCAACCAGGCGGCAGTATACAATCCTCAAGTATCTCTTCGCCTACAGATGGAAGTTCTCGATATCAACAAAGCAATCGTCCTTCCGATAATATTCCAGCACTTAGAAGTCCCGAACCTCAGAGTTCCACAATATCTGAACCAATTTCGAATTCGCAACCTAATTTGAAACAGCCTAGTCCACAAAGCACCACAGTGGATTTCAAGCGAGCAGGGTCACAACCAGGAACCTCGCCAGTACACATACACTTCGCCGCGCATAGTGGTACAGACGGCACACCGAATGTTTTCTTAAATAACCAATATGTTCCTACTTCAGGACCCCAAACACCGACACCACCATCTCCAGATTCAACTGAACCTGTGTTAAGAGATACCAAACCTTCAACGAAAGATACACCAGGTTCATCTCAATATACTGGTCCTAGCACAACGCAATTAAGGTCTTCTTCACCAGCGTCACCTGAAGTGTCAGGAGTTGCACCTTTTAATGGTAATCCTGCTGTTCCAGGTCTCACGCAACAGAGTGTCCCGAAACCTGGTTCGGTTCCACAATTACAATCTTCTGCGCCAAACAGTATACCTGGAAACAGTCTACCAGGACAGCAGACTTCGCCATCATCGCAACCAGGCGGCGGTATACAATTCTCAAGTATATCTTCGCCTACAGATGGAAGTTCTCGATATCAACCCAGCAATCGTCCTTCCGATAATATTCCAGCACTTAAAAGTCCCGAACCTCAGAGTTCCACAATATCTGAACCAATTTCGAATTCGCAACCTAATTTGAAACAGCCTAGTCCACAAAGCACCGCAGTGGATTTCAAGCGAGCAGGGTCACAACCAGGAACCTCGCCAGTAGACATACACTTCGCCGCGCAGGGTGGTACAGACGGCACACCGAATGTTTCTCCAAATAACCAATATGTTCCTACTTCAGGACCCCAAACACCGACACCACCATCTCCAGATTCAACTGAACCTGTGTTAAGAGATACCAAACCTTCAACGAAAGATACACCAGGTTCATCTCAATATACTGGCCCTATCACAACGCAAGAAGGTCTTCTTCACCAGCGTCACCTGAGTGTCAGGAGTTGCCTTTAATGGTAATCTGCTGTTCCAGTCTCACGCAACAGAGTGTCCGAAACTGGTTCGTTCCACAATTACATTCTGCGCCACAGTATACTGAACAGTTACCGACAGCAGACTTCCTTCATCGCAACAGGCGGCAGTATACAATCTCAAGTATCTTCGCTACAGATGGAGTTCTCGATATCACCAGCAATCGTCCTCGATAATTCAGCACTTAAGTCCGAACCTCAGAGTTCCACAATATCTGAACCAATTCGAATTCGCAACCTAATTGAACAGCCTAGTCCACAAAGCACCACAGTGGATTTCAAGCGAGCAGGGTCACCACCAGAACCTCGCCAGTAGACATACACTTCGCCGCGCAGGTGTACAGACGGCACACCGAATGTTCTCAAATACCAATATGTTCCTACTTCAGACCCAACACCGACACCACATCTCCAGATCAACTGAACCTGTGTTAAGAGATCCAAACCTTCACGAAAGATACACCAGGTTCATCTCAATATACTGGTCCTATCACAACGCAAGGAAGGTCTTCTCACAGCGTCACTGAAGTGTCAGGAGTTGCTCCTTTAATGGTATCTGCTGTTCAGGTCTCACGCACAGAGTGTCCCGAAACTGTTCAGTTCCACAATTACATCTTGCGCCAAAGTATACCTGGAAACAGTCTACAGGACACAGACTTCGCTTCTCGCAACCAGCGGCGTATACAATTCTCAGTATTCTTCGCCTACAGATGGAGTTCTCGATATCAACCCAGCAATCGTCCTTCGATAATATTCAGCACTTAGAAGTCCCGAACTCAGAGTTCCACAATATCTGAACAATTCGAATTCGCAACCTAATTGAAACAGCCTAGTCCACAAGCACCACAGTGGATTTCAAGCGAGCAGGTCACCACAGGACCTCGCCAGTAGACATACCTTCGCCGCGCAGGTGTACAACGCACACCGAATTTCTCAAATAACCATATGTTCCTACTTCAGGACCCCAACACCGACACCACCATCTCCAGATTCAACTGAACCTGGTTAAGAGATACAAACTTCAACGAAAGATACACAGGTTCATCTCAATATACTGGCCTATCACAACGCAAGGAGGTCTTCTTCACCAGCGTCACTGAGTGTCAGGAGTTGCCCTTCTAATGGTAATCCTGCTGTTCCAGTCTCACGCACAGAGTGTCCGAAACTGGTTCGTTCCACAATTACAATCTTCTGCGCCAAACAGTATACCTGAAACAGTTACCAGGACAGCAGACTCGCCTCATCGCAACCAGCGGCGTATACAATCCTCAAGTATTCTCGCCTACAGATGGAAGTTCCGATATCAACCAGCAATCGTCTTCGATAATATTCCAGCACTTAAAGTCCCGAACCTCAGAGTTCCACAATATCTGAACAATTCGAATTCGCAACCTAATTGAAACAGCCTAGTCCACAAAGCACCACAGTGGATTTCAAGCGAGCAGGTCACCACCAGGAACCCGCCAGTAGACAACACTTCGCCGCGCAGGGTGGTACAGACGGCACACCGAATGTTTCTCCAATAACCAATATGTTCCTACTTCAGACCCAACCCGACCACCATCTCCAGATTCACTGAACCTGTGTTAGAGATACCAACCTTCAACGAAAGATAACCAGGTTCATCTCAATATACTGGCCTATCACACGCAAGGAGGTTTCTTCACCAGCGTCACCTGAAGTGTCAGGAGTTCCCTTCTAATGTAATCCTGCTGTTCCAGGTCTCACGCAACAGAGTGTCCCGAAAACTGGTTCAGTTCCACAATTACAATCTTCTGCGCCAAACAGTATACCTGGAAACAGTCTACCAGGACAGCAGACTTCGCCTTCATCGCAACCAGGCGGCAGTATAAAATTTCTCAAGTATCTCTTCGCCTACAGATGGAAGTTCTCGATATCAACCCAGCAATCGTCCTTCGATAATATTCCAGCACTTAGAAGTCCCGAACCTCAGAGTTCCACAATATCTGAACCAATTTCGAATTCGCAACCTAATTTGAAACAGCCTAGTCCACAAAGCACCACAGTGGATTTCAAGCGAGCAGGGTCACCACAGGAACCTCGCCAGTAGACATACACTTCGCCGCGCATAGTGGTACAGACGGCACACCGAATGTTTCTCCAAATAACCAATATGTTCCTACTTCAGGACCCAAACACCGACACCACCATTCCAGATTCAACTGAACCTGTGTTAAGAGATACCAAACCTTCAACGAAAGATACACCAGGTTCATCTCAATATACTGGCCCTATCACAACGAGAGGAAGGTCTTCTTCACCAGCGTCACCTGATGTGTCAGGAGTTGCTCCTTCTAATGGTAATCCTGCTGTTCCAGGTCTCACGCAACAGAGTGTGCCGAAAACTGGTTCAGTTCCACAATTACAATCTTCTGCGCCAAACAGTATACCTGGAAACAGTTTACCAGGACAGCAGACTTCGCCTTCATCGCAACCAGGCGGCACTATACAGTCCTCAAGTATATCTTCGCCTACAGATGGAAGTTCTCGATATCAACCCAGCAATCGTCCTTCCGATAATATTCCAGCACTTAGAAGTCCCGAACCTCAGAGTTCCACAATATCTGAACCAATTTCGAATTCGCAACCTAATTTGAAACAGCCTAGTCCACAAAGCACCACAGTGGATTTCAAGCGAGCAGGGTCACCACCAGGAACCTCGCCAGTAGACATACACTTCGCCGCGCAGGGTGGTACAGACGGCACACCGAATGTTTCTCCAAATAACCAATATGTTCCTACTTCAGGACCCCAAACACCGACACCACCATCTCCAGATTCAACTGAACCTGTGTTAAGAGATACCAAACCTTCAACGAAAGATACACCAGGTTCATCTCAATATACTGGTCCTATCACAACGCAAGGAAGGTCTTCTTCACCAGCGTCACCTGAAGTGTCAGGAGTTGCTCCTTCTAATGGTAATCCTGCTGTTCCAGGTCTCACGCAACAGAGTGTCCCGAAAACTGGTTCAGTTCCACAATTACAATCTTCTGCGCCAAACAGTATACCTGGAAACAGTCTACCAGGACAGCAGACTTCGCCTTCATCGCAACCAGGCGGCAGTATACAATCCTCAAGTATCTCTTCGCCTACAGATGGAAGTTCTCGATATCAACCCAGCAATCGTCCTTCCGATAATATTCCAGCACTTAGAAGTCCCGAACCTCAGAGTTCCACAATATCTGAACCAATTTCGAATTCGCAACCTAATTTGAAACAGCCTAGTCCACAAAGCACCACAGTGGATTTCAAGCGAGCAGGGTCACCACCAGGAACCTCGCCAGTAGACATACACTTCGCCGCGCAGGGTGGTACAGACGGCACACCGAATGTTTCTCCAAATAACCAATATGTTCCTACTTCAGGACCCCAAACACCGACACCACCATCTCCAGATTCAACTGAACCTGTGTTAAGAGATACCAAACCTTCAACGAAAGATACACCAGGTTCATCTCAATATACTGGTCCTAGCACAACGCAAGGAAGGTCTTCTTCACCAGCGTCACCTGAAGTGTCAGGAGTTGCACCTTTTAATGGTAATCCTGCTGTTCCAGGTCTCACGCAACAGAGTGTCCCGAAACCTGGTTCGGTTCCACAATTACAATCTTCTGCGCCAAACAGTATACCTGGAAACAGTCTACCAGGACAGCAGACTTCGCCATCATCGCAACCAGGCGGCGGTATACAATCCTCAAGTATCTCTTCGCCTACAGATGGAAGTTCTCGATATCAACCCAGCAATCGTCCTTCCGATAATATTCCAGCACTTAGAAGTCCCGAACCTCAGAGTTCCACAATATCTGAACCAATTTCGAATTCGCAACCTAATTTGAAACAGCCTAGTCCACAAAGCACCACAGTGGATTTCAAGCGAGCAGGGTCACCACCAGGAACCTCGCCAGTAGACATACACTTCGCCGCGCAGGGTGGTACAGACGGCACACCGAATGTTTCTCCAAATAACCAATATGTTCCTACTTCAGGACCCCAAACACCGACACCACCATCTCCAGATTCAACTGAACCTGTGTTAAGAGATACCAAACCTTCAACGAAAGATACACCAGGTTCATCTCAATATACTGGCCCTATCACAACGCAAGGAAGGTCTTCTTCACCAGCGTCACCTGATGTGTCAGGAGTTGCTCCTTCTAATGGTAATCCTGCTGTTCCAGGTCTCACGCAACAGAGTGTGCCGAAAACTGGTTCAGTTCCACAATTACAATCTTCTGCGCCAAACAGTATACCTGGAAACAGTCTACCAGGACAGCAGACTTCGCCTTCATCGCAACCAGGCGGCAGTATACAATTCTCAAGTATATCTTCGCCTACAGATGGAAGTTCTCGATATCAACCCAGCAATCGTCCTTCCGATAATATTCCAGCACTTAGAAGTCCCGAACCTCAGAGTTCCACAATATCTGAACCAATTTCGAATTCGCAACCTAATTTGAAACAGCCTAGTCCACAAAGCACCACAGTGGATTTCAAGCGAGCAGGGTCACCACCAGGAACCTCGCCAGTAGACATACACTTCGCCGCGCAGGGTGGTACAGACGGCACACCGAATGTTTCTCCAAATAACCAATATGTTCCTACTTCAGGACCCCAAACACCGACACCACCATCTCCAGATTCAACTGAACCTGTGTTAAGAGATACCAAACCTTCAACGAAAGATACACCAGGTTCATCTCAATATACTGGTCCTATCACAACGCAAGGAAGGTCTTCTTCACCAGCGTCACCTGAAGTGTCAGGAGTTGCTCCTTCTAATGGTAATCCTGCTGTTCCAGGTCTCACGCAACAGAGTGTCCCGAAAACTGGTTCAGTTCCACAATTACAATCTTCTGCGCCAAACAGTATACCTGGAAACAGTCTACCAGGACAGCAGACTTCGCCTTCATCACAACCAGGCGGCAGTATACAATTCTCAAGTATCTCTTCGCCTACAGATGGAAGTTCTCGATATCAACCCAGCAAACGTCCTTCCGATAATATTCCAGCACTTAGAAGTCCCGAACCTCAGAGTTCCACAATATCTGAACCAATTTCGAATTCGCAACCTAATTTGAAACAGCCTAGTCCACAAAGCACCACAGTGGATTTCAAGCGAGCAGGGTCACCACAAGGAACCTCGCCAGTAGACATACACTTCGCCGCGCAGTGTGGTACAGACGGCACACCGAATATTTCTCCAAATAACCAATATGTTCCTACTTCAGGACCCCAAACACCGACACCACCATCTCCAGATTCAACAGAACCTGTGTTAAGAGATACCAAACCTTCAACGAAAGATACACCAGGTTCATCTCAATATACTGGCCCTATCACAACGCAAGGAAGTTCTTCTTCACTAGCGTCACCCGATGTGTCAGGAGTTGCTCCTTCTAATGGTAATCCTGCTGTTCCTGGCTCACCACCAGGAACCTCGCCAGTTGACATACACTTCGCCACGCAGGGTGGTACAGACGGCACACCGAATGTTTCTCCAAATAACCAATATGTTCCTACTCCAGGACCCCAAACACCGACACCACCATCTCCAGATTCAACAGAACCTGTGTTAAGATATACCAAACCTTCAACGAAAGATACACCAGGTTCATCTCAATATACTGGTCCTATCACAACACAATTAAGCTCCTCTGCAGCAGCCTCAGGAAGATATTCTCCAAATATACCAGGTCCTCAATCTGCAGGAAGCCAAAACCCGTATCAATCAACTCCCTCTTCCATCGCACCTGTGTTAGGTGATGGCCAGCCTACAACGAAAGGTCCGGGAAAAGACATAGGTCAGGCGGTACCATCAAGCAAATCATCTCAGAAAGATTTACCAAATACATTTCAATATACTAGTCCTATCACTACGCCAGAGAGCTCTACTTCACCAGTGTCACCCGATTTGTCAGGGGTTGCTCCTGCTAATGCTAATCCTACAGTTCCAGGTCGCACGGAACATAGTGCTTCGAAAATTGGTTCAGCTCCACAAATTCAATCTTCAACGCCGAACAGTACACCTGAAAACAGTCAGCCGGAACAGCAGACTTCGTCTTCATCTCAACCAGGCGACAGTATACAGTCTTCAAGTATTCATTTACCAACGGATGATCGTTCCCGATATCAACCCAGTAACGCTCCTTCCGATAACCTTGAAGCACCTTCTGTTTCTTCTAAAAAAGATGCGATTCTAAAAATAATAAATAACCTCCAAAAGTTTATCAATAATAGATTTAACTGTTTGGATTTCCGAAATTTTGCAAACGATTTGTTACGTAAATTGTCAACTAGAAATATTATAGAAGAATCGAACTGCTGCAAACGTAAGGATTTCATCGAAGATTCGTTATTGTCTGCATTAAAAAATATTCCAATGTATTCTGATAATCAATAATGCCTAAATGTTTTGTATTTTTTTCTTTTGAAATAAATTTTTTAACTCTCATTAAAAGTTTCAAAAATTTATTTTGTTTCGCATTCATTGATGTGCTTCTAATTGTTTGGAAAACTTAATAGAATTCTTTTTAATTATTTATAAACTATTGATTTAATTTTCTATCTGTTTCTTTATTTTACAACATAAGAATTGTTTCCGCAAAATTCTGAATAGAAGCTCATTTGCTGGATTGTAAACGAAATACGTAAAGAAAAAAAGAAAAATATTCCAAAAATGTCACCTCAATCTCGGCAGAAAAATTTAAGCCCCCCCCCCCCTTTTCACTATTACCCACACTATCTCAGGAGTCAGCCTAGTCAAATTTTTGTAGGGTTCTCATCATTACGATTCGATGTGCGCTTTTTTTTGGCAATGTTTTATTCTTTGAATTTGGTTAACTTTTTGTTTTGAAAATGATGTTTGAGATTAACGAAGGTTTAGGGTATGTTGCTCGTCCGGATTGAAAATGTAATTTTGTTATTTGTAACGATTTTTTTTGTCTCATTAAAAATAAAACCGTATACGATCACATTTGCACTCAGGTAGGTCAAGATTCTATAATATAATATAGTATTGGTCAGGATATACAATATGTAGCGATTGAAAAATAGTAAATGCTATTAAAAATCTCAATATTTCAAGTTTATTACAAATCATGTTAATTCAACTATGTTTCTGTGTACAAATGAAATACTTTTAAATAACATATTATTAAAAAATCATAACTAATAGTGGGCATTACGCGAGTGCGTATGTTGAAACTGTACAATCAATTTTACTGCAAAGTAGCATTTCTAGTAGACTGACCGTTATGTCTCTATAAGCGGCTTTTTTTAAAACGCCCAAAACGTACTTAAACAAGTAGGTTTGTTACAGAATCTGTCACTTAAACCGCTTCCACACAACATTTGTGCTCAACAGGAAACAAACTATTTATACACCTCAGAAAGAAATTCGGCAAGCAGAGCCTTTAGCTATTTGTAATTAAACATTTAAACGATAAAATTAATTATTTTCATTAATCTTCTTTCTCAGATTTAATAATTAGACTTTATCGTTTGCTTAATTTGTCTGAAGTTCGAAGAATAATAATGTAATCTTTTTTAATAAATATCTTTGTGTCGTCACAATTTGCCATTTACATTTCTTTCGAAAATTCAGTCATTTATCGTTTGTTAAATTAATTTACAGTTCGAAAAATATATAATTAGTGCAATTGATGCTTTAAAAATAAAAGCAAAACTTTGCATATTTTGTATGCCAAGTTAAAATTCTCTATGCATCTTTCTTCATACATATATAATGAACCATCAAAAGAACTCTATTGTGATATTACAACAATCCAAACTGAATTATATATATCACATAAATAAATATTCTTTCAAAAGTTTTTATTTTTATTTCAAATAAAGTTTCTCGTACGTTTAACGAAATGGCAACAGTGAAAATATTGAATAAAAATGGAATTTGCATGTTATTTCAATTTAGATTAAATTTTTAGTTATTTAAATTTTAAATTAACTTCTAATTTAATTTTTTAATGAAATTTAGAATGTAGCCTAATCTGAATTTTTGCTTCAAAATGACTTATCCTACTTGTATGTGGGACTTGTGGATGGCAACAGTGAAAATATGAATAAAAATGGAATTTGCATGTTATTTCAATGTAGATAAAAAAAAATTAGTTATTTAAATTTTAAATAAACTTCTAATTAAAAATTTTTAATGAAATTTGGAATGTAGCCTAATCTGATTTTTTGTTTCAAAATGACGTATTCCACTTGTCTGTGGGACTTGTGGTTCTTTCTGTGAAAGTGGGTGACAGACGGACAGACAGACAGATGGACTGAACGATTATAAAACCTTCCACTTTTTACGTTATAAACGTAGTGTGTAAGCTAAAATATAGCGACCGTTTTATTTCTTTCGACTTTTACCAACTATCGGTGACAAAATATGTCACTGTTTCGTAAACGAGTTGTTTTAATAGTTAACAATATAATTATAAATTCCTTAATAAAGAACTTTTAATGCCTAAGTTAGAATCAATGCTTCATACTTATTTTAGTTAAAATTTACAAAATACAAAAGTTTGTGTAATTCAATATAGAGAGAAAATCCACCCTAAAATAAACAACTTTTTAAGCTTTTAAAGTGTAATAAAGGCATTTATCTTAAAATAATAATTTCGCTCAAAAGGTAAATTATTATAATTTATCTAAAAATATAATAATTTCGCTCAAAAGGTTTTACTGAAAAAGGTTGTGGTGAAAAGGGTTAGAGAGGTTTGAAAAAAAATCATGAATTACAAAGAATGTAACAGATAATATTTTTATTTGAATTGATAGTGAAAATTACGTTTAATGTCCTATTTTCTCATTTTTCTTGCTTAAATCGAATTTCTTTTTGTTATGATAAATAAAAAACATTATGTATCGTTGAATTTAGAAGATTTGTAACACTCCTGTGTTAATTTCATAGAAAACAGCTGATATAATCATTTGAACTCTTCTATGGTGAAATGTTATTGCCCATTTACTTCAACTTGCAGGTGCTCATTGCAAGTTAATATCTCAATTTGATCTAAATTCGGATTAAATGCTTACCAGTCCATAACCTTGAAGTTTTGCTACAATTTCTTGGATTTGCAGACATGTATTGACCCGATGACACGATGAAACTTGCAGTCTTACCCATTTAAATGTCACAAAGCGGCAACAAAAAAATTCTGTTCAGACTTTGATGTTTTTAATACAGATATATTCGGCTCTTCAGAAATGTCAAACAAGTATGGCAATTAACATGAATTATCTTCTCGCCATTATGCGAACATTAGAAAAAAATCCGGTATCTTTAAAGTCGGATTTTTCATATTTCTTTTCCAACGAAGTTATTTAAATAATAAAAAAATGGTAAAGTTATTCTGGAAACAGTCGGATTTTCTCAAGAGACTGCAAACTGCAGCATTAAGACGGGGCTTTTTGTGAATGTGTTTTAGTTGCACAGATTATTTTTCGCGTTTTTGAAGAAGAGACTATCCCTGCATATTCTACAAAAGCATACAGCAGAACGTTTTTTGCCATTTTGTGGCATTTAGATGGGAAAACTGCACGTTTAATCAAGGCAATGCGTCAATAGATGTTTCAAATGCACGAATTTGAATTTGGGGCAAACAATGGCGTAGCCAAGGGGGCGGGTAGAGGAATCAGACCTATTCCCACTCCAAGCTTCAAAACCACTGCCCAAAAACTGTTTCGACCCTCCCCGTTTGGCGGGGGGCGGGAATCAAACACTAGTTAATTGTTAACATTATTGTAAAGCTGCTGTATTATTTTTTACATAGAATCCTCATTTTCTGACCCTCTCAGATTATCGCAATCCATTTCTTTTTCAAGTGCACGTAATTGCATAATTGATATTGTTTTAATTTCTACTCTTCTATTTAATCTCTACTCTTGCATCAAACTATATCTGTAAGCTTCAAAAAGATCTTCTGTGAAATTTTTTCAATTTATATACAGATTGAGATAAACATTTTATATATATATATATATATATATATATATATATATATATATATATATATATATATATATATATATATATATATATATATATATATATATATATATATATATATATATATATATATATATATATATATATATATATATATATATATATATATATATTATATATTATATATATATATATATATATATATATATTATATATATATATATATATATATATATATGTGTGTGTGTGTGTGTGTGTATGTAAGAAACCACTTCCTGAAAATATACCTGTATATTCTGATGTTTTACTTCTTTTTGTTGCATTTCAACAGAAAAATCTGGAAAGTGTGTAAAAATTCAGATGTCCTGGAGACCCATTGAAGGGTTAAATCCGGGGAGTTGGCAGATCTGATTAGCCGTTTTCAATGAGGACTTGTGTTACAAAAATCAGTAAAAATCACTTTAACCCATGAGCATATTGTATGCGCTAGGCTATTGGAGAGATACTACAATAATGATTTTGTTTTGGGATATTTTGCCATAGACAAATTTGGGACATAAGTTGATCGACTGACCTTCTAATCAAATGTAAAGGTTTGACACACTTTGAAAAATACCAGGTATATAAGATTAAGGTATTCGATTTCAATGTCTGAATAGTGCCAGCTTTGGATTTTCCAAACTTATCCTGACACATATTTTGACCGCAAGAAGCCTTCAGCACCATTGGCTGAAATCGATGTGGTTACTGTTTCGAAAATAGTTGAACCATCATTCTGATAATATTTCTTTTACTGAACTTTATATACATAAATTAAAAAGAGTAATTATTTTTTTAAAAAAATTGCAATATTGTTCGAAATTAGAAAAATTTCAAAATTTATTTGATATCATAAGTTATCCCCTGGAAACAAATAACAAATACAGAGATCAATTACGCGTGTTATTGCATTTATTCATATGTATCGAATTAGAACTAACCGGATAAACCATAAGAAAATAATACTTGATTGTTTCAGTATGCATTTTTTCATATAGATTTTTAATACATGCATATTACCTATTAAGTTACGAACAAAAATAAAATATATTCGTAACTTGCAATCATTCTAAAGGTCATTAAATAATAGTGGTGTTGCACGATAAGGTTGGTAAAATTTATTACTTCATAATATTTTCGACTATAAATAATTTTTGTTTGTAAAATCTTACATTTATTTAAGAAACTGCAAAACAACTAGGACATTTGGGCAGCCGGACTGTGAGGGGGAATGCAAAACACCTAATCAACCTAATCTTGACCAAGGGCTCTGGGGTGCCCGGCATATGTCCCGATTAGGTGGTCAACCTCAGGCGGAACCTCCAGCGTTTAAATCCCAATCTTTCTTGGTCCTCATTTTATCGACCCACTTACGGGATGAAAATATGAGTCAACCTCGCCCAATCCGGTACTCGATCCCCGGACCTGTGCCGTGTCAATGCGAAGCACTACCACTAAGCCACTGGGCCTCAAATAGCTCTAGTGTGACGTTAATTTAATCTTGCCTTTAAAACCATACACCTATTTGGCATCTCAAGGCTTTGAATCACCTTGGGTTCGATGAATCTTGAGCACCTTCAGTTTTAACAGTGCATTAGGTACTTGATATTAAAATGTTATTTCTTTAACTCCCGCACTTTTGACATAGGTATGATGAGTTCAGGATGTCCCATCATACTCAAAAGGGCTGTTTTCACATCGTATGACAAGCCAAGCGAACACCTAGTTCTTCTTCGGCAATGAAGTTGAACCACCCAACCCTTACTGTACACTTTCATCGAAGCACAGTCCATGTAGCAATTAGGGCGACTACTTTAGCAAAAGAAAGAAAATCATATCTGACGTAATACGCATTCTATCTGGACAATAAGGAATTTCAACTAAAAGTTGAAGCTATAAAAGATTCAAAATAAACGCCATGTCATTAGTTGGAATCGCAAAAAGGATAGCACACGTTCAGATATTGTGGAAGTATAGCTGAGATACGGTATGTATGGAGAAACCTAATAAGTTATTTTATATTAATTATTATTGTTTTCTATATATTTAAAGTATAATTAGTTCTTAATAACAATATTAAATAAATATGATTATAAATTTTTGGCAATGAAATTTTTAATGAAAAAAATAACTGAACTGCTGATTTATTTATAAGTCCTTTACACTAAATTCTGTAATTTTATTTAACATCTAAAAAAATTGAATAAAACTTATTATTTGCAATGGATTTTCTTTATAGATTTGTTACTCGTGTTTATTTAAATGATCATATGCTTTCTTGAAATTTAGTATAATTATGAATAATTTATGCAAAAATAAAAAAACATACACTCAAATCTTATTCAATTGAACACTTGAACAGGATTAAACGTATTTGCTGATACAGAACTAAATTTCGTTTCCCGAGACCCATTTGAATCCTTCGAATATAAGGAAAATTACACTTAATACAAATTCATAAATTTATAAAATTATTATTCAGTACCATATATAATTGACTCATCCATGCAAAATTTTAATCCAATCGTCGTTAAAGAGTTAATTTTTGAGCTTTTAATTATTTTAGATAGCAGAACTGTAAAATGTGTGTAATAGTTTATTTGCTACTTAATCTATTTTAGAATTGAAATTAATATTAACTATTATGCATATTTCTTCTGAATTTTTATTAATTTAATAATTTTGAAATAATTTGACACCTCAAATGAAATATAATAAGTCAAAAGTTACATCGCAGTAGGATCCTGGGTAACTAACGGACCTTTTTTTTCTTTATCGAAAACATAATCCCTCATTTTAGGCTGTCTGCCATTTGTACGATCATGTGCCTTGTCTGTTTTCAAATAAATTAATAAGTTTTGAAACTTTCTTTCTGTAACTTAACTTGCAAAATATCATCTTATTAACGGCAAAAAAAATAGGAAATAACCAATCAAAAAATTTACATCTTAAACATATAATAATAATGATTAGTTTATTTAGAAAAAGATATAGTAATATAAAGTCAGATATAATACTTTTATGTTTTTAGAACACAGAAAGAAGAGTATCTGAAAAAATATTTACAGAGTAGTTGAAAATTCCTTTTCTTTTGGTAACGTTATTGGTGAATTTGCTTTAAAAGATAGTTTTTTGTAGTTTTTCCATAATACTATTACATAATACTTATTCTAGTAACATTAATTTCGAAAATTTTAATTAGAAATTTAAAAAAATTAATGTTATCTCTAAAGTCATAAATGAGGTGATGATGATCAAAATTAGACATGTTCGAATTCCATGAAACTACTTTTCCTTGAAACACTGATGTACAATGTAAGCCAAAATAAATAAGTTTTGACTGAAGATAAATTTAATTGATTATCTAATAAATTACATCAAAACTGAACGTAGATTCTACCATTGCTAGATGGTGCCAGACACAAAACAGAATTGTGTTCCCCTTTATGATACAGTTATGGTTGCCAAAAGTAAGTCCTGTTCCCAGAGTTGGCGCTACAATGTTATTAAGGTGTCCGTTACTTTTTTACTTATTCGCCAGTTCAACAAACTATTCTGATCATTGATCTACAATTTATCTTTAATTTGTTAAGGACTTGTTAAAACATAGAAGTTATGTGTGCAGGTGAGTTATAAAACTTTTATAAAAAAGTTTACAAGTAGTAGTTCCTTTGATTTTGAGTTGGGTTCAATCAAGACTCTACTTACATTCAAAGTAAGTGAACATTTTCTGCATTAAGAAGTGCACAGTTTTTCAAATAAACACCTGAATGTGGGATAATAAAAAAACTCTTTGGTATGCATTACATTGCTCAATATGATATTTTCCGTATTTTTTACAGACGTTTTATAAGATTTTTATTTTTTGCTCTTCAAATATTTCAATATTTAAATGTCTTCAACTTTTTTTTTATCAGGCATCTACAATGTTGGGAAACAAACTATTAGTTCTAGCCTCTGCTTGCGCTATTTGCGTAATAGCAGTTCCAAGCCATGGTAATCCGACAACAGATTCTGTACAACGTCAACTTGCAACTTCTCCTCCCCTCTTACCAACCACCATTGGTGGAGGGCTAGGAGGGCTTACTAATCTTCTACCAGCCATTTTTCCTATCATATTGATGCTAGGTAAGAATTTTAAGGAAATGTAATAATAGTAATAATAAATAGTTTTATTTTTCAGTCTTTTCTGTGGAACAGATTCCTCTAGAATTCGTAGACATTGGTTCTACTAACGGAGTAGTGACACTCGTGGCTGGTGAACGCACGAAGGATCGATTTTGGTCAAGAGAGCCCTAAATTGCCTCAGGCGGTGAAAAAATGCATTTAATTGTCTACTAGCCAAAACTACAATTAGTCTTGAATCCTATGTCCGTACTATATTAAGTCACTCCGTACTTCGTAATGAAAATAAACATATTCCTTGAAATAATGTCTTCAAGAAAGGCAGCCCTGTATAAAGTCTTACTGATTTTTGCGGCCTTATAAAGCAGGAAATGTAGTTTTTAAACAAGAAACTTTTAATTTTCACTAGGAAACTGAACAAGAAACAAGAAACTTTTAATTTTCACTAGGAAACTGATACGATTTTAACCATTTAAGACCGGGGTCACCTGATTTATTTTTTTCCTTACCCAAATTAGACCATTTTCATTACACTAGATAGGGAAAGTTCTTATTACATTTAGTGTTTTGGTTAATATTTTATTAAGCTCTTGCGAAAATTTATACCTTGCAATCCTCATGTTAGACCTTGTAATACACCCTAAAGAATATATGTCGACTTTATTATTTAAGTATTCTTCATAATGAATCTATATTTTTATTTGAAATAAAAATATCTTAAAAGCTTACCTCACTTAAAAATTAGCGTCTGAACTTTAAAATAATAGAATTCTTAGACTCTACAGGTCACTCATAAGTTAAACAACCCTTCTGAAATTAATCAAAAATGCTTTAATTCAGACAATTTCAAACAATATTGATCCGCATTGTATATCTATATCTAAAACCTATTAAATCACACTAATTGTTGGAATGTCAATTACAAAAAATGGGTGAGTTAAACTATTAAAAGCACATGGCACATTTATATTTGAAGAACCCAGTTACAAACCAAAACCGAACAAAATCGAACAATCTACAAACATTCATTAAACTAAAATAATTATTTTATAAAGCACAAAAACTTAGGGTCTTGTGACACAAATTAGTACATCAATATAACATCCTCAATACTAGGTGCTGGAGCTTTCATCCTACCAGCCATTGGATTACTGCTCTTTGGTGGTTCTGGTGGATTCGGAGGATTTGGGGGAGGACTCTTTGATGGGTACAACAAGAAGAGGGCCAATGGTGATGAATCTGCACACCCTTTGTTTAATACAGAAAAGTTGATAGAGCTGGTACATACCTTCACGAAAGCTCTAGAAGATGCATCTAAGGAAAAGTCATCTTAAAGTGAGTAAAGAACTGTGGTATTTTTAAGCATAAATAAATATTGTGTACTGGAGTAAAAGTTAGTTAACTTTAGTTAATAAGTAAAGTTACTTTCTACCAAGCTTTTTTTTTCTTTTTATAGTTTTAAAATAAAGTTTTTATATTGCCCTTGGGGAAAGTCAACGGCCTTTTCAACAATAACACATGAATTTTTTTTAAAGACTTAAAAATTACAAACAACCAATGAGAGAGTGTAGCAGATATTGAGTATTTTGGGGCATAAAAAAATGCACCATGTCATTTTTATAGACCTGCTAGATAAGAGGAAACACTGTTGTTTTTTACTTTAAGATGGAATTTCGGTTATTATAAGGTCTTAATTATAACTTTATGAGTTGTTCGAATTTATACTATTAACTTCCATATTAATTTTTTAAATTAACTTTTTTTCTTACAACAGAATTTATATGCTTTTTCGGCATTGGAGAAGGCTTGATATATCCACTGCTCTAAACATTTAGGGGAGGGTTTAAACCCTTTCTCTCCCAATGCTTCCATTTGGAATCATCAGCTTGCGATTTTTTTCTCACTAATTTGATCTCGCGCTTCTTTATCGTTAGATGGAAGAATCATATCTTTTGAAGAATTAAATAATGTTTTTTTTAATTAAATGAAAATCTGAAAAACATGGTAAAATAAAATTCACTCTAAAAAATTTTATGTAATAAATTGACACTAAACTCTTCACGCTTGCATTCTTAAATGTTTAAAAATTGATTTCAACTTTTTTTTAATAAATAAAGTCTTGAAAAAATTATTGTTATGATTTATTAAAAAGTTAACTCCAATTTTTTCCCAAACCAAAATTAAGATCACCCCCCCCCCCCCCCTGTTTTTTTACCATTCTGTTTTTTACCATTTCAATCTGGATGCATCATGAATCTATTTCACAAATTTTAAAATTTTAGAATAAAAAAATAAAAAGTTGAAACTGAAAAGGTTAACAAAAGTAAGTACGCAAAGTGCTCCCCTAATTGTTTTGAGCAGTGTATTTGAATACATACCATAAAGCCATTGTACACATACGCAGTGGTCTGTTGGGGATTTTAGAGTTATAAAAGAGTAAAATTAGATTTAATAATGATGTCTTATATTTAGCTTATTTGTGTATAAAAAATTTAAAACATTAAAAAAATTCTGCATTTGCAAGGTTTTTTTTTGCTTGAGTGTGAATATAGATTAAATTGCATTCAAATTATTTGTTTCGACTTCAGAGTGATCAAAAAGTATATTTGTACTCTTTTCGAACCATACTTTATTTTAGAAAATCAAATATATTTGGCCAGTTGCTTAGTGAACTCTAATTTTAAAATGTTATTAAAATTATGTTCCTTGCAATACTAATTATATTTGTTTGAAATGTGTTAATTATTTCAGTTATTTCAATAAATTTTAATAGCTTATAACTAATCAAACTATAAATTTAAAATTCAATTATTTTTTCAAATAACTGTTTATTTTAACTTTTTGTGCTTGTTTTCAGTCTATTTATTCACAGTTTTAATATTTGAAACTGAGCTTACGATTAAAGGTACATGGCATAATAGTCTATTTAAATTCAACGCCTTTTATGTTTTAACTACTATTCAGTCTGTAAGTTTGTATTATCTTATATTAGTACTGACTATATTTATTTTTTGTCATATTTATTTTTTTCCTTAGGTTTAACTCTGGTGTACAACCTGCAAATTTGGATAAAAGAAAAAAAATTATTAAATGTACCTATAATGCTTAAAAATAAACAAGTTTTCTGAAGAAACAAACTTGAGAAACATTCTTTTATTACCATTTTAAGCAAATTTACTATTTTGCATTTACTATTTTGCTTATCTAGCTGCATTGAAAATTTGAAAAATATATTTTTTTTAATAAAAATTATAAATTATTCTGATTTTATTGATACTTGTTACTGTTACATTTTCCAAACAGCCAAACGCATCATGCAAACCGAAACATACTTAACAAGCACAATCATATTTAAATTCACTGTATATGTCAATGCATATAATTATTATTATATTTTTGTGTAAAAATGAAATTTAAATTCTTATTTTAAACTTTTTAAACTTTTGCGTCTTTGTTACGTTTGTACGACTTTTTACACAAGACTAATAAAAAACTGAAATTTATTTTCAAAGTACCTTTTTAGGTTTTGCTTGTGTGTGCAGTTTTTAAGATCCAAATAACTCGATACGTTTTTACGGCTTTCTTAAAAATAATTTCAAATATTTATTTGTTTAACATGAAAAGTAGAACCACTAATCTTTATATTTTGTTTCATTAAACATAGAGACTTACATAAATTCGTTGACATAATTCTTTATTTATAGTTCTTATTTTGCAGAAATGCATTTAAAACCTAGTTGTGCAATTTTCTGTCAATAAAACAAATACATTTAAATTACAATAAAATCTGTATTAAAACGATTACATTCACAAATAACTCATACTTCATTCAATTCTGGATTCTGGGTCACAACTTTATTGTTTTATTTTTGATTTATTCAACATGGTATAAATGAAATCCGCTTTGTGGGTGGTCTGAATGATTCCGAGTTATTATGCAATTCTCCATTAGTGTAACAATGGCCTCTGAAGTTTAATTTTTTTCTGTTATCGTATACTACTTATATAAACTCTTGAAACTATAATTTACTAAAATGTCACTGACCCTAACATATTGACCTTCGGGTATTCTGTACGTGCTTCTATCTACGAACTGAAAATATGCTGGCTGTTTCTATAGTATTATAACAGCACTTATGCTCTAGCGAGATGTTTTTTTGCTAAACCTAACTTCAATTTATTCAAAAATAACTTTTATAAAATTTTCATCGACGTACAATACCAAGAAAGCAGTTCGAATCACCATTCAGTATATTCGCTATTATAAAGTAGGTAATTCCCAGTTCTAGTTGACAGTTACGAATATGCTTGTTTTTTATTAGAATTTCAGTGAGTATTTAAGTATCGGGAAAGTAGACTATTTTGGTTCTTTTAAAACTTCGTTTTTCTTATAAGGTTAGACTTTAAACCAACTAGTCTCTTCAATTTAATTAAATGTATGAGGATTTATCATCTGCCGCCTTCGTTTTATTTTTGGGGCAAATCGTTGTTAAAACTAATTTGGTTTTTCTATTAACGTGATATGAAACTGTGGAAGTGTGAGTAACCCCAAATCCAATTATTATTTTAATTAAATCAGGTTTACCTTGAATAGTCCATTTTCAACTGTGAATTACTTGCATCATCTATATCTCTAGAGAAATTATTCAAAATAAGGAAATAGGTAAACTTATTTGCGGAAATATGATATTTAATTAACCATGACTCATAATTTTATCGTAAAATTATATTTGCATTATCCAAATTTTAACTAATACTTGTCCTCGGTTGCTCCTTTTGATAACATGATGGATATACCATAATACTCTTTATAGTTTGCTCACACTGCCCCATGTTGATCCACGATATTTTATTTGTTTGACAAAAATCGATTCGATAGGTTGTTGATAAACCATAAATGTTATTATGGGATACCCATATGAGGACAGTGTTATCTAAAGGAGTAATTTTGAATACAGTGTTAAATATTATTTGGGTAGAGTAACTTAAATGTAAATTTATGTTTGGTTGTTAATTTAAAAACATTGTACTGAAAAATTTAACTGTTTCTGTTTTTAATGGTTTTCCTAATTGTCAAGTGAAAAAATAAGTTAAGTAATAAAGGAGTATTTCTTTGCCAATTATGAGTAGTGCAAACATTTCCAATATAGTCTCATTCAATTCCACATTAGTGTTATACCTTGGTAAGGCAATTGGACTGCAGATAGCTTTACCTAGTACTGACTGATGAAACAATCACTCTTTTCTCTATTTGTAAAGCTACAAAGCTGGGAATCAGTCGGGAGTTGTAGTTAAAAATTGTGCGCTATTTTGTGGTTCGACAGTTTCGTAAAGTTTTTGCAAGTAATTTTGTGGGACATTTTATTTAACTTTTTATGGAGGTAGGGAATTTTTTCAGAAAACTAGAAAAAGGAGTAGTAGGAAAGGAATTTTTTGATTTTAATCAACCATAATTTAACTTTTTCATAATTTAACTCGTCAAATACAGTGCTGCACAAAAGTTTAGGCACAGACGCAATTCATGAAAAAATAGTCAATGTTTACTATTTTTCATTAGGTTTTTTTAATATGTATTCTTTAGGCAGCATGAAAAATAATAGGGTAAAAAATTGTTCCAAAAAATATAAATGAATTAGTCTTCCATCAACAAATTAAAAATTTCAAAACTTTCCTTGCCACAAAAGTATAGGCACACGTTTCAGTTTTATGCAAATTCTCTAGAGAAAGTAATTGTGTCATCAAAGGGGAGGGTTTTTAAGTTGCTTCAAAAGGTTGAAGGTAATTTCCAATGCTTAGAACAATTCGGAAGTCAATTGAATTTTCGTATAAAGAGATTATAAGGATATGGACATTAAAATTCAGAAGTAAATCTGTTTCTGATATTTCTACTGAATTAAAGCGTTCGAAACGAGGTGTTTATAGAGTGTTAGCACGCGGCGATCAATATCAACCAAAATCGCGGTCTGGAAGACCTCGAATCTCCAGCAAACGAGAGGATAGACAAATAATAAAATTGGCTTCAGACAAACATTGCTCTTTAAATCAAATTAAAAGCCTGATTGTGGCTAAATTTTCACGTGAAACTATCAGGAGGTGAATCAAGGAATCTGGATACTTGATAAAATCCAAGCTGAAGCGCAACCCTAGCTTGCTATCTCATCATAAAATGCAAGACTGCAATGGGCTCAACAACACATGTCTTATAGCGACAAATGGCTGCAAGTGATCTTCAGCGACGAAAAATAATGGGACCCAATGGGTATGGCTACTACTGGCATGATTTGCGTAAAGATCCCAGTATCTAATTTAGCCGGCGTCAAGGTGGTGGTTTTAGGGGAGTCAGGTAATGGTTTGGGGAGATTTTCGATTCAACGGCTAGACTTCCTTAGCCTTTACCAAAGGAAAGCAAAACTCGGGGGACTACCAGGCAACTCTAGACAATAACTTAATGCCTTATGGGGAGATTTTAGGCGGCCAAAGTGGAAATTCCAACAAGATAATGCCTCCATACATACATCAAGGTCAACTAAAGAGTGGTTAAGAAACAGTAATATCACAGTTATTGATTGGTCTGCTTACACTCTGGGCCTTAATCCCACCGAATTTTTTTTCGAATCCTTACTAGAGTAGTTTATGCCAATTGCGAACAATATTCCACCGTTCCGGAGCTAAAAGAAGCTATTGAAAATGCGTGGAATGAAATCGAGCCTAATACCTTACAAAATCTGGTACTTTCTATGAAAACAAGGGTTTTCGAACTAATAAACAACGGGAAAGCTACACGACGTACTAAAATGATTTAATTATCAAGTTATTATTTTTATTAAGTGTGCCTAAACTTATGTGCAGTAGATTTTTGTCATTCTTGTCATTTTGGTGCAAAACTTTCCACATATTTGTTTTCTTAGTATTTAATGTCAATTATGATTATAATATGATTTGATGAATAAATCACATAAAGATTTTTACTTTGTGTCTCAATACTTTTGTATAAAACTAACTCTTTGTGTTGTGCCTAAACTTTTGTGCAACACTGTACTGCTTAGGTAACAATGCGGGTAACGTGGAAATATAGATGATAGCAAACATTGCCCTCATCCATGTATCCATAGTACATATGTGTACATACCATTACTCTACTTGACATACGCCGGAAAAATATCGATCAGAAGCCATAGGCTCTTTTACAATAGTGAGGTGGGGTATTTGATTAAAAATATAACACTTTAAAGAAATATATGATGATGTAAGACACATATGACGCTAAGTGATACAACGAACAACATACAGTGTTTGCAGTTTTATTTTCAACAACATATTGTGTTTACACATTGATTTTTGTTATTTTAGGGTGTTTTTACATTACCCTCATTAACATTCATTAACTGTGCATAGTGTTTATACTAGTTGAACATTATGTGTTGCAGTTTTTTTACCATAAAATATAGAGTAAAATTTTTAGTTAAATGTTTGTAAGTAAAATTTTCAGCAGCAACTCGAAAATATCCTCCCTCATCAAAAATGACGTATTGCCGGCACGATTCTGCAAGTAATCCTAGAGGAGTTAAAATCATTTTTTAATGCAAGGTAATGTAAATAAAGCACCAATCTGAATAGTATGTCATATAAAAAACCTTAAACAAATAGGGGGAACTAGTTACATTTGACCCATAAGGATACATGACCCAATGCCTTTTTCTCAGCATTGGAAAACTTTTATGAGTTGGAAATGGCATCACTTATTTCCTTTCAGTCAGCTGACCACATGATGAAAACACCCAACTGAATCCTAAACTGTTTAGCTATACGACGAAATACGTTTTCATGCACTGAAAGAAATTTTTTGGTCCCAGGAGATTTTTCGGTCTACTTTCTTTGGTTTAAAGGAAAGATTTTTTCAATTAGTTGTTCATGCTATTAGCTACAATTGCGTGCATAATAACGCTAATGTAATTATTCGCAAATGTCTTTGTTTTGGGGTTAATAAAAAAAAGTGCAACTAGGGATACTTGACCCAAACCAATTAGGGATATGTGACCCAAGTAAACAACACAAAAGTAGACAGAAGTTGACCCCGTATTTTTTTTTCAAAAATTACAAGAGTTCCAAAAAATGACTGGGTTATTCTGGGAGTACAAGGTTTGATGGGAAAGTACAAGGGATTTTTTTTAACGAGCTTACAGTTCAGTATGCAGAAATAATCGATGGAAAATGTTTTAAATGGCCTAAAATGGATAATACATTCCAAGTTGATATTGATCGAATAGAAGATTCTTCAACCACCTGTGTTTTCTCTGCAAAATAAAATAATCCCCAGTTTTGTATTTCGACAAAATTTTACTTTTAAATTTGATAAGTTCGTTAATACAGGGTGAGGCAAATAAAAGCGGCCCCGGTCTAGAAATAGGAATACGTTGAAATGCTTGGCGATAAAAACTCTTGAAGCCGCCTGAAAGCTTTCAAGTGGAAATAAAAGATTATTCAAGCGTGCAATGGTTTCACTTGACAAAACCTGTGTTTGCATTGGTTGGATTGGATTAGCATCACGTTAGAGCTACTCATGGACTATTGGCCAGTTCAGATCGTAGTGTGTATTGCATGAAGACGGCTTCTTATGCAATTTTTTTTTGTTTTGCAATCAATTTAGAATGTTTTGTAGTAAAAAAAACAAAAAGGTCCGCTTCTCTACGATAAATAACAACCGAAATAATCACTAGTAGGAATTTTATTTGATCAAAGCTCTACAAACCTTGTTTATATTTCATTTCAACTATCTTTTCAAACCATAGCGTAGTTGCCGGCAAATAAGTCGCCAAGCGTTTGTTTGGGCTTAATATTGAAGCGATCAATGGCTTCATGTTAGAAAACCTGTTTTTGTATTGGTTTTTGACTGAGCAACATTTCTGTCGTACTCTTATCTCCACGTTGGGGCCGCTTTTATTTGCTTCACCCTGTATAAGCATAATTAATGTGATAAAAATAAGAAGTAATAATTTTGTCTTAAAATATAAAATCTATTTAAACTTTATAATATGATGTTAGTTTTGTTATTAGGTAAAAGTATTTTGAAAATTTTAAGTCTTACTACCAGATTTTTTGGTTGGGTCACGTATCCCTAATGGGTGGGTCATGTATCCCTATGCATTGGGATACATGACCCAAAACCAAAGTTTAAAATAATTTATATTTTACTAATATAGCAGTAAATACTTCAGAAAAATACTAATATATATTCTGTAATACTTATTAAAGTATAAATTGACTGTATTTTCACATCCATAAATAGTGTTTTTTAAAAGTTACAAGCCAAAAACTACAAGTTGGGTCATGTGTCCCTGGTTCCCCCTATTTGAAATTCATGGTTTTACGACAAATGCTAATACCTCTGGGGGTGACAAGCCAATTCTGGGGATCCTCTAGTTGGCCTCTGTCTCTAAAAATTAGATGGATCCACTTATGTGTGTGTGTTGTCTATTGTGTCTGTCTTACTTGACGAAGGTTTATAAGCGGGTCGCTGACCAAGCACACAAACCTGAATATATATGTCTACCAACCAACGACAAATGCTGTTTGAGTGCCAATAAAACGGTAATTCATACAGTGCTGATAATTAGGATTTATGCACAATAGACATTGCATGCGCTTATTCACCCACAACACAATAAATTGTGATATTTTATTAAGAAGCAAATTATGATATAAAGAAAAGTGTATAGTTTATCTGGTCAAAAAGACTATATTTCATAACATTTATAATAATAACAACTAATAGTCAAGAATTTATAACATAAATAAACCCCTATTTTCTTCACAAAAGTTAATAAAATCATAAAATAACAACGAAATAGCTAATAAGATATACTAGCTAAAAAAAACTCGTATATTTAAACTAAATTTTCAAACATTTTCACAAATATTTTCCGTTTCGATCAAAAACATTATGGTTCCGTCTTTTGATGAATCGTTGGTTTAGTATCGTACGCTTAACTTCGTACAGTTTCGAAGGGACGCCCATATGCATGGGCATTCGTCAAAAGCGAAAATGCAATTAAACTAACAGAATTATTTGATCAATCATTAAAATTCGCTAATTGATGGAGGGCTGGGGAGCCCAGTCGGTTAGGCGTTCGCCTAGCATGCGAAATGTCCCAGGTTCGGGTCCGGACATCGCCAAAATAACTGCCGACCTATAAACGGCCTGTGCAGCCCGTAATGTAATACCCCGTGTAGAGGGAGTGAAAGTTAAATATCCTACAAAGTCCTAACGCTGCGTACGATGTATCCCTTAACGGTTGCGTTGGGTGCCTACTCAGGTGTCGGCTCGTCACTTGACTGTGGTTCCAAATAATGACGCCCTTCTCCAATAGCCCTCGTGTAGCTCTAGTGCGACGCTAATTCAAAAATAAACTAAACTAAAGCTAATTGATGGAAGAAGTTTTGATAGTGTAATTTTTAAGCACAACAAAAAGTCTTTATTTCCAATCATCAACTTTTCTTGCCCTCCTAATTAGTCCTTCCTTGTTGCTAGGAAAAAAGCAAAAATTTAATAATTATATCATCTAGTTTAAGAAGTTATGGTGGTGTTTTTACTTCATATATATCATGATTTGATTGCTGACGAGATTTCCCGCTCTGCGGCCAAGTTAGGATGGAAGCTGACCACCTACTGCATTGCACTGCACTTTCACAACATCCGACTAATGACGTCGTCAGTCGCTATTGAGAGGCTCGGCGTCAAATGGCCGAGAGACTAAGAATGGGCGTTGGATAAAGAAAGAAAGAAGATGATTTAATTTTGTACGCACACTATAAAAAAATCCTTTCATATTATCTTATTACACTAAAAAATTCTGATAGAAAATTTGGCAAAAAATATCGTATTGTTACAGGAAAGAAGTAGGTTGATAGAATTTCGCCATAACAAAGTAATAAACAAAATAATCTTGCATAAGAAATATTTTATGAAGGGTAGGGTACTTTAAAAAAAAGGATTCCATAACCCGCATATGTACCCTGGTAGATGGGGACTAGTGGGCAGCCATAATATTGTCTATTGTTTATTACTAGTTTCATTTTCATAATCAAAACAGGATAATAATTTCACAACAGGTGCAATCTACCTATGGTTACATTTTTTGTCTGTTTTCGGATAAAATGTGTCTTTTATCTAATTGACACGTAATTTTGCAGTGAATTTCTGTAGTTTTAGAAAACCGAAACATTTTGCAGGAAAATAACAGAAATATTCTATTTTTTAACAGAATTGTTTAACAGCGTAAGTAATTTTCCTTGAAAATTATTCAAAGGCTAAATTCCAGATTAAAAAATATTTAAAAAATCAAATTCCTTAAATCCAATAATCATTGAATCAAAATGTACTCAGCGTTCTTTTCGAGCCTTCCACAAAAATTAAACGGGTGCTCAAAGCCTTGTGCCAACGGAAGTTATTGCCCTTGTCCTGCCTCCCAGGCACACGAAAACACAACAGCAAAAATTAAATTAAAACATTCCTGTTTGTATTTAGAAATGTTAAAAAGGATACGGTAATATTCTAACATCCGTGATAAATATACTAAGGAATTTTTTTGTATTTATAAAAAGAAACGGTAACTTTTCATCATGGAGGAATGAGTAGTGGGGAGTTGTCAATGCCCCACCATTGAGCGGGGTGAAGTAACTGTAAGGTATAGCAGGGAAGCTAAATACAGGGAAGTAAGGCCATCCCGCGCGTTTGACGAAATATGAAGTAATAGTAATTTTCAAGGAAAGTGACTTTTGGAGGATTTTTAAAAATATAGCTATAATTTTAGATATAAATTCCTGTACTTATCAGAATCAATGTCAAACACTTGGAAATACAAGCTAAATAATATATTTTTTTAGAGAAATTTAGTTTTTTTAAAACTATCTTCAAACTTCACATCAAAAATATGTAATCAAAGCCACTTATATTCTTTCCTTACCTGGAATGTGTTCGACATGTTCAATTAATAAAGTAGGTTTTCCGTTAAGAATAGTAAGCATATATAAGCGGTACATTTTGTTGAAAAAAACTTTAAAAGATGATGGAGTAATAAATCTTACTAAATGTAGAGAAAATATCTGAGTTTTATTTTACAGAAACAATTACAACTTTTTATATAAAGTAAAAATGTATAGAATTCAAGAAGCATCATACACACAAACAAAAAAATCTTTTCTTAAAAAATAAAAATATTTTGTTTCATGAAAATATTTTTTCACAATATTTATACAAATTTAAACAAAGAGAAATATCTAAAAGTAAACAAACCCGCTAGGTTACTTAGTATTTCCACACAATATTGTAATAAATGAGCATTATCTGATAAACAACTATTGGAAACAATTTGCAAATTTTCTATTCAAAATGGGGTTTTTTATTTTTATGAAATACTGAATATGACGGACGGTTTTTTTTTTTAGAAATTACGGTTTTCTTCATTGTCGCCCAGTGACTTGACAATTACGAGGCGGCATTTTTTTTCTCTGGGCGACACAAATGTCGAACAGCCACTACGTTAAAAAAATACTCTGGTACTGGGAACACTTGTACCGAATTTGAAGGCTGTATTTCTTTCCGCTTTCAGCAATATCTTTAAAACCAAAAAAGTACTACAACGGCAACCACTCACAAATTTATTTCGAAAACCTTATTATGACAAATAACAGGTACTAGACATCTAACGTCAGTTAGATTATTGTGTTTATATTACACAAAAAAGTTACTTTTTAATAATAAAATTCATAAAAATTATCATTAAATGTTTAATTAATGTTAATAATTATAATGCAAATAATTTTTTGATAATTACTAAAGGAAAATCTATTTATGTTATTAAAACATGGAAAGAATAAATGAAAGTTATTTGGAAACAAATAGTAGTTAATATAGACGAGTAGCAGTTAAATACAAATTTTATTTTTTGATTTACTTATGAGTTTTTATCATAAGATTCGTAAGAATAAATAAATAAATAAATAAGGATGTTAACATTTTATATAAAAGTCGTCTGAAATAGTAAAATAAAATTTATTCAATTTGGAAAACAGAATTACATTTTACAGTGATGCACTATAAAACACTGTATTACATTGAAATCTAACTTCGTGCTATTTTAGTTAAAAATAAAAGCAAATTAAAATATTATTCACCCAGAAGGAATTGAGAATAAACAATTCCTTCGATACATTAAAATTATTTTAGAATCTTTCTTAAAATATTTAATTAAAACGTTATTATATTGACACAAAATCGTAGTCCCGTCGGTTTTTTGGCCGCTCTAAGATGGCGTCGCGGTTGCAGTGACGGCTTCACCGATGTCGACTCCCCTTTACTCATTCTTCAATGCTTTTCATTGGCGTCATGCGGATATCGTGCAATACTATAGTTGACCTAAAAAGATTTGTTTATATTTATTGCATCCGTAACTTAAATTTAAATCAGTAATGAAAAATAAAATTCACACGAAATATTTATTTTCTCACGTCACAAAATGTTGACTTGAATGTAAATGTAATGCTTTAAATTAAATTCATTTCGAGTATATTTAATTTAAAGATATAAAAAATGATATTTCAAAATTCGTACTTCACCCGACGCAAAACTTCAATACTTAATATTGGCTATTGTTAGAAAGTTGGTAAACATGTCAAAAACGACAGTTGATTTTGAACTCAACAAAAGACGATATTTTATCAAGGAATATTGTTTTTATTTATATATAATTAACTTATACATTAGTAAAAGTGTAACAGGAACTGCCTTGATGTCAAAAGAGTTATTGATGTCATTGAGTAAAGTCCTGCTCTTACTAAAGTATCGCTTGAACGCTTATGAATGAACTAGATAATCATCTAATTATTTATAAATGTTTTGTCATGTTTTTCTTAAGGTACTTTTTATGATCAATCAACCAAATGCACCAAATTTTATAAAAACAGCCAGATAAATTTAACATTTTGTTTTCTTATCTTCTATATCCCTTGAAAAAACGATGAGAAAACAGTATCATATGAAAAGTATGTCAAATTGAATTTCAGTTCCAAATTGAAAACTCCAAATTCAGAAGTGAAGCCACAAAGAGAATCAATAACAAATAGAAAAAATCTCAAATTCAAGAACCGAAAATCATTTATGCGTAAACTTTCATTCAGAATTTCCTTTGAAGTTTTGAAGTTCATTTTCGTTTAGATAATCTTTAAACAAAAAAATGAAGATATAAAAAGTGAAGGCATTGTTTAATCCGCTTATCTTATCTCTATATTCTGTTTAAAGATTTCCCGCTTAGTCGAAACAAGTGGGGCCACTTAAAAGATTACACAGGATTTTCCGTTTTTCTACTGTTTACTTTTTAAGTTTCACAATTGCAAGAAAAATGTGATGTTATTTTATTATTTTCTATCGGTAGATAAAGCCTAAAATATTAGGATTTGTTTTGACTACTAATAAAGGCAATAGGTGGTGTATATAATAACAATAGTGATGTATTTTTCATACCGTCGAAGCGGGTATCTTTGGCCATGGAGGGTAACTTTGGTCCACGCGTCGGAAAAAGATTTTGGAAAGATGGAAACTTTGCCTTTCATTTCACGTAAAAAAATCTCATTCTACTTTTGACAATACTACAAATTACGTTTGTATTCTTACCGAGCATTTAATGACAAAAATCTATTTCTTCCAACTTTTGTCTGAACACCTAAAAATTATTGCAAATTGCTAAATAAAACACTCTATACATTTTTTTCTATTTATGGGGATGAATATTACACCATTTGTTTTAATCTAAGTTGAATACGTGTTATGCTATATTTAATTATTGGTCACTGGGAAACTTTCGCCGATGAATGCGGGTAACTTTGGTCCATGATGTAAAGAATTCTTTATGGAACTTTGCACTTTCAAAAATGTATGTAAAAGTGTACTCTGTTTAACTATTTTTGAAGAACTGACTACTATTGTCTTACTTTTATTATTACCCATATTTGAGATGATTTTTTTTAATTAAACGATTTTAAACATTAAAAAGATAAAGATAAAATGCAAGAAACGAACAACATTCAAAATCGCTAATGTCAAGATATAAACATTTTCCAATTCCTAATTACGAATATATTATTTTTTCCTTTTATATAATAAAATAGTTTGCTTTTTATAAAGTTATTTGTTATTAAATATTGCTTCCGAAAATAAGTTATTTTCCCTTATTAAAATTTAAGTTTACTTTCCTTTTAAGCGACAAACAATGCTGGTATTCATAGTGTAATGTCATTCTACAATGCACTGCAATGTAAATGTTAAGTTATATACCATTTTTAATAACTATGTATCTTATAACTTTGTTATTTTTATGTTTAAACATTTAATATTACTATTTAATTCGGTAACACAGCCTTTAAGGATGTTAAAAAGTATGTTTCTTATGTATTTTATGCTTGGACCAAAGTTACCCGCCCGGATAATAACCGTGTCCTAATTTTTTAAACTAACACCAATTTTTTTTAATTTATCAAATTTAACAAAAGTGCTTGGAAATTATTCCTAAAAGTACAAAACTTAGAATGCATAAGGATTTTTTAAGTGTTTAAATCGTGTTTGTAGTTGAATTTTTCTTCTTTTGTAAAAAAAACTAATTTTGGACCAAAGTTACCCACACTGACGGTAATGAAATAGTAATATTATTCATCATCTGGTATAAGACGAAAAAAATGTGCTTATAAAATATTTATTATATTCTGATAAATTGTTTATCGTGATGATGATTAAAATAAAACTATCATTTGTCGGCATCTAACAAATGTTTTGATGATGCATTACATAAATAATTTTCTCTATATATTAAAAAAAGTTTTAGACCATATTAGGAAACTCGGTAAATACTGAAAAGACATTACTGACTAATTTGTTTTTTGCATATTTGTACAAAAATATTTTTCTTTTGCACTTTTTAAGAAATCAAACGACGATTATACAGAGCCGCATTCATTTTATAAAACTAAACGTCTAAAACCATTTTTTTGTTGATTTCGAATAGGTCCTTGTTTGTGTCACGTTGAACAAGAAATTAAAACTAATTAAAATCAGTCATTTTATTTACCACTAACCGGAGGCGTAACAATAAGTTAAACAAACTAAATATAAAAAAGAGAAGTAAAGCTATCAAAACAGTCATTCAACCAATACATTACATTAACAAACGGGAAAAGTCTTCTTATATACAGTTTTAGAGTCCATCTTCAAATACTCCAAAACACAATTTACAAATAACTCAGTAAAAATAAAAAACATTCTACCGAGCGGCACTTTTCTCAGTAGTTGGTTGCCGACGACCGACACGACTAGAACTACACTTGTTCTTATCCCAAAAGTCCTTGTAAGACAACGCAGAACTTACAGAATTTACCATTGAGAAATGATATGCAAAAATGATTCAAAATGTTTTAAAATAAAATTCTATATGTTGCATAAATGGGTAACGGACATAACCTAAATCCTTTGTTCTTCAGGGTTCTCCTTCAACATTTAACCTTATTGAAATCTAACAAAGAGTAAAAGATGTGTACCTACATATTTCATCACAAAACAAAGGTAAAAAATGACCAACTGTAGTGATAACGTATCTAAAAGGATTGGTATTATCCGTTAACCATTTCAACCCACTCTACTTAAACCTTACTATAAAACTTAAAATAAAAATAATGGTAATTTTTTTATTGCAGATCATAAGTCCTTTACATTAAAATTTGACCATTAATAAAGTACAGGTGAAATCCACAATAGAATAGACATAGTACGAATTTTAAAATTATTAAAAAAACAGAAAGAAAAGTATCCTTTACTTGAAAAGTATTTTTTCCCTCAAAATTTTTTTTCTGTATAGTGAGTTTTTATTACTTGGTAATTTAATGGAATTAATTAACTTATTATAGGATGAGATTAATGAGAAAAATTCGTTTTAATTTTTCTAGTTTGAATTATATACGCGCGCATTAATATTTTATATATTTTTTTTTATTTCTCTTCTACTACAAGCACTTTTCTAATTCCAATTGCTTAAAAATAGTTACTTTTTGCATAATTATTAATCTGTGCGTTTTGAAAAAAATATATCATTTTTTCATAGCACTTTTTCTTATATTCTTATGTGCCTTATTTATAACACTTTTCGACTTTGACTTTTATGTTGAAAAAATCGGTATTGTTTTTGTTTTCTTCCATAACCATCACTCTCCAACCTTACATTTTCACTTTTTTAAAACACCTCATCCACTCAATCTGTGACAATTGCTGTTGGAAGAAGTACTTTGCATTAAGAAAGTAAATGTCACGCCAGTCACCACTTTTCATGTCACACAATACAACTCTTCACAAACAGTTGACAGAATGCTTCAATTTATCAAAGAGAAAGAAAAAATAACATCGCTTCGCTAACTCGATCTGAAAAGAAAGCTTCGCACACACATTTCTTCTTGATATTAAATAATGCGATTAACTTTTCTACGTCCTTCTCTTTATTAGTGGATGGTCTGTTGGATCGGTATAATGGGAAGAACAAATGAGACACTTTTTCGCGCAAATTGTGCGCTGATAGCGTCATTATGTATTTTTAATCACGTGACTTAACATCACTTTTATGCTTGGAATTATGTTGGATACAATGTCAACATAAAAAGTGCCCTACATTGCATTGTGTGGGGCTAGATCTAAAATCTGGAGCATTAAAATATCGCAGAGATAGTTCCAGTGTTATAATTCTTTCTAGTATTTAACTCGAAAATTAGGTTCGTAAGAACACTTTAGGTATTAAATGCATCTGAGAGAGCATCTGAATACCCAGCTACAGTTCGTGAGTTCTAATTTTATAATTCCTAACATAGTAGGTAAGTTGTGGAAAATTTGAAATGTCGTGCTTATATTTACTTTTTAATCATTAATACTTTTACATCAAATTTTAAATAATTTTTGGCAACTTACATTCAAAAGATATAAAAATTTATGAATGACATATTTACCTAACTTATGATTTAAATTTTGATACAAGCTTTTTATTTAATATATTTAACCTCCTTTTCTGTTTTCTGGTTTCAATTAAGTTAATTTTGATCAAACTCTTAACTACTTTTGTAAATATCGGATGAGTGTTGAAATATCATAATTTAGTTACAATACTCGAAACAATTTGTATATCGATTCTATTTTTAGAAATTATTATTGACTTGAAACATAATAAAAGAAGGCAATATGAATACTATATTTGAGATAACAGAGTTTTATCTTTTTTTTAATTTAACATTTCAATTAATGCTCATTAATTTATAGTAACCAATATGTGAAAACCTTGAGGATAAACTACTGTAAACTACCAATTTTGCCAACATATGTTCATCATATTGTCGTTGTTTTAACTTATTAAGCATTTATCTAATGGTCAAAAAATTCACATGCTTAGTTTGGTTACAATAAAAGATTTCGAATATTATTTTTAACTTTAACTATAATTTTGTTCTTTTGAAAGCGTTATAAACTGCGTAACTATGAAACTACCTTGACCAATATTTATATTTTTGTTAATTATTGTTGATCAAATATAAATTTATAATCATTAGTATTTATAATCATTTATAATCATCATATCATTAGTTATTTAAATCGACATAACATTCTAGATTTTTTTTCAATTTAGGGAATATTTGTATATTAGTGTATAACAACACATCCGATAACTAATCATTTTAAATCAAATGCTATAAATGGAACACACAACGAGTCAATCGACTCAGAACCGCTGAAGTAGTTGACCATTATAAATTAGAAAAAACAACGTATTTCACATTGATTGCCAAAGCTCCAGATAGCCGATTGAAATGTATTCGGGTAATGTTCAATTCATACAAATAAAAAAAGAACCGAATCTGTCATTGATCTTGACAGATTCGGTTGTTGAACTTGACAGACTATGAAAAATTGGACCCAATAATTACGGATTTAAAATTAGCAAGAAAGAAAAAAGAGAAATTAATAATCTAGGATAGAACGAAGTGATCGATGATGATATATTATTGATACCTATCAGCACATACACAAAAGGAAATGAAATGTATTTAGAAATCCGGGATGTATAATAGTCACATTTACCTCCTGAAATTGCGTTATGTCGAAAATTGAAAAGAATAAGATTTTTTTTATTATTGTGTTCATTCAGAACGGACACCAGTTATATCGAATTTAATCGAAGTGATTCATATTTTTATTTTTTATAAATCGTCAGAAGATTTTTAAATAATTTTTTGGTCAATAAATAGTATTTAAGCTCACTTTTTAGTTTATGCGTACTTAATATCGTTTATTGAATAATATATATATTTTTTTTAATGTGTTATCTCCTAAAATTAGAAATCGGCTCAAATTCTTGTTTATTACGTATTTCACTTCGAATTATATATTACAGGAATACATTTTTTTTACATTTCGCTTTTAATTTTAAGTAACTGAAGTAAGTATAATAAATTTGCGCATAACAACAAAATAAGTCAACAAAATCCAAGATTGCTTTTTAGTAAGTGTGTTATTTATTACATTTGAATTAAGGATAATAAGCAAAAGGTATAAAGGTAAGATCAAATAAATATTTTTTGAAATTATTCAAGTCCAGACACAATTAGAATCTAGTTGAGATACTTATGTGACAAATTGCATACATACACCTAGTGTTTTATAACTCTTATTTATTTCAGGTATATGTAATTAGAAGTTGTGGAAAATATTACACACTGAAAAGGATTTTTGAATAATCCAAGTAATTTTTTTTATATTTAAAATAGCTTTAAATGCAAAAATGATCCATACAGTAACTGACATAACTAAAACTTTACCTACAGATGTGGAGCTAAAAAAATTTCTCCCCTCGTAGAATTAACATGAAGAAATTAATATTTTGTTTCTAAGTGCAACAGTTCAAATTCTTTTTTGCTACAAACACTATTTACTGTCAACCAAATTTGCATATCATTTTTTTTTCTTTGAATTATTTTGCTTCAAAAAAGATATTCCTTTACTATAAGCTACAGAACACAAAAAAACAGAAACATATTCATATATAATCATACATCCAGCTACTTTTCATTAAAAAAATATTCAAATTTAACATAAACAAAGCCCTTATTCTTTATCGCATTATTATCAGATTTAGGTAACATTTAAATATAGATATTTAGTGTATTACAGACAGTATATTCAAACATCTCGAAGTAATTCTAGTCTTCTTCATCTCGAAGTAGTAATTTAATAGTAGTATTGCTCTGTTTAGTCCATAATAATAACCAGCCGAAGTAGGTCACGAATGCAGCCCTAGAGCAAGAGACGTAGTGTTATTTGAATTCGACATTCTTAGATAGTCGTGGGACACGCACGTCTTAGGGGAATTTTGTTTTTCTTGTGTTGATGGATGGCTTGATATAAACCATAGACACTCGAAATACCATTTTTCGTATTTCTTGTGTAGGACAATATACTTTAGCAAAAAATTTATTTCTAGATGATTAAAAAAATTGGCAATGTTAGCACATCAGATATTGTAACCCTTTATACACGCAATAAAGATTTAGTTTTAATTATTTGCCGTTGCCTTTTTTAAAGACATCTGTTCAATTATTAATTACATATAATGGTAAAAAAATTTGCTGGAACGTAAAATCCACTTTATGATGAATTTATTTTGTTTTCCTTTTTCTATTTATAATAAATAAATTACACTGACCAATAACGAAATTTTGTTGAATGAATGTGATTTACCATTTTAGTCTTCAAAGTTTTGAAACTGAATACTGGATTAATAAAATTCCCCCTACCATCTATTTTCCCTAAGACAAACAATGAGAAGTAAAACAAGGGTCTTTTAAATGGGACTTATAGAGTACCGTCAAAGCATAACGAATTCGCTCTGGTAACTAAAGTTAAATTTTTCTGAATATACTTTACCTGTGTAGACTTTAATGCGCTAAAACCATAAAATCCGATCAAAAAGTTCCACCTTGCCCCCATCTTTTCAAAAATAAACAATAAAAGTAAAACATACTTATAAAAGTACCGTCAGTAGATAATTTATTAAATTTATGATTCAAACTGTAGTAAAACTTTTTCTTCAAATTATATGTTTATTTTGCTAAAACTAAATGTAGTATCTTTTTTACATGATCCTAAATATTGGGAACCTTTACATTTTGTATTCGGTACCTGAAAATATTAAATTGGTTGTACAATATCGCCCATATTAATGCAAATAAATCATATCCTATTATAACTTTCAGTGTTTTCTAACATTACTTTCCTTCACAGTTTTTGCAAACAAATAATTTCTGCATTATATTTAAATTTTCAGGATGCATTCCATCACTAAAATCTCTATTTTATTGCTGACGACCTGCATTTGCATCAAAGCCCACAAGTATTCGACTCCAGTTGGTAAAGCACCAGCACCACCGACCAAAGCTACACCCCCACCATCTTCCACAAACATCCACAAAAAGTACGTCGACTACGACTTGAAATCCCAAAGCAGCCGATACGGAAAAGGAGACCCTTTCTACTACCACCATTACGGTCCGGACCATAAGAGCTATGAGCATATGTACAACCACTATGGTGACCATTATCCGTACTACTATGGGAAAAGCCATGATTATCACTACATGATTCCGTACGTATTAGGAGGTTTCGGTTTGGTTCTGCTGCCTATACTGACCTTGATGCTTACTTTGGCTGTCAACATTGCACCGGCTAGCAACATTCCAACAGCTGTTACGACTGCGACAGGGAAGCTGCTTCGATCACTGAATTCTACACAGATCATTGATGAAATTGCTGACAAACTGGATTCTGCAATTTCAAAGTATGGAAGAATGAATAATCTGTAAGGACTCCGAGAGTTATGTATCAACATAAGGACTTGTTATATGCATGTTTTTTTTGTGATTATCATGAATTTTATTAAGATGATGATTATTATTTTTAATTTAGAACCTAAATTTTTAGATGTATACTGTTAAAAAAATTATACTTCATGCTGTACCTTCATTATAACGTTTTTTTCCCCTTTATTTCTTTCTAAATATTTACAAAAAATATATTGCCTAAATAAAATCTTTAAACATTTTACGTTGTGATGTGAAATTTGATTTCAATTAGAATGTATCTTTCGCGGCTAAAAAATACTTCATTTCAAAAGCTCAATAGTATTCTGTAATATTATGTGATTGCAATGTATGAATCAAATTCATGTGTGACTTTACGTTGCATCGCAAAATTTTTAAGTTGATTTAAATGACCAAACCCTTATTACCTTAAATATTTTATGCAATGCTGTAATAAAGAACATTATTAATAGAAATTAAAAAGATTTAATCTAGGAAATCAATGTATTACAATTAATGTATATGTCAAAGTATGGCGCGACTGACATAACAATAAAAATACACGATTTGGGACGACCTAAGTTTTAAAGTAATTTTTCGAAATCGGGTCTTATTTTAGAAGCCAAGGGATACAAGTGCAGTTTTTTAGTATTGGAGTTAAGTACACTAAATAGTTGCTGTGGAGTCCAATATTGTTGTGGAAAAGGGATACAAGTGAATCACTGTATGGTGCTTCTATAGCGAATGATAAGTACAACCTCCAATGTCAGTTACTTCCCCGAAATCCTACTGATCCTGTTTTTCTCATTATTAAATTGAAGTCACTTGTACCCCTTTGATTCTAGGCTCCTCATTTTTAGTTTGCAATTTTTATTTAATATAACAAAAGTCTAATTTACGTTATACCTAAAAGAAATATTTTTTTTTTCCAAAACGTAACCTAAAATTCAACTCTCCAAACATAAAACTTGAGAAAACAGAAAAATGCATAGATATTTTAAACATTTAACTCTATATACGGTGTTAGTTTAAAACTTTGTTCTTCAGTTCAAATAAACGCATCACATCCAAAATTTGGAAAATAAATCACAATTATGTTACTAAATTTTTATAAATTAAAGTGAAAGGGAAAAAAGCACATATGACTTTGTTTAAAATCATAATGTGTCCACTTTCGTGTGTAAATTAGAACTCTAATATTTTCTGAAATTGTGTCCTGCTATATTAAGTGCATAAAATACAAACGAGCACTAACAAGTTCAAGAGTAGATAGTTTTTTTACAATGCAAGTTGTGGGTTAGTTTTAATGTATTCAAGGTAGTCAATCTATTCATGACACGCTAAGCATGTGAATTTAGAAACAGGTTTCATAGCACAGCTACGGGTGACAGTACAAGTCAAAGCTTTTCGAAAAATTGTGAAGAAACTTTTTTTAGTCGAAATATTTTTTAAATAATTATAATTTATAGAGTAATGAATGTTTAAACAATAAAAACTTTTTATAAAAATTTATTTTACAATTTTAACCGAATAATATAGATAGCTTTTTTTAAATTATTTTCATTAACTTTTTTATTACATTTGTTGAACTTTCTTGTAAAACTGTTTCTATTTAAATCGTTTTTGGTTTATTAACGAAGTATGTGGCAATTACATTTATAACATTTGAAAATTTAGCAAAAAATAGAGGGTTACAATAATTTTGGCCGGTTTCAACGACATATGTACAGGGTAAACAAAACGAATGCTTTACAAATATTCATACGCCTTTTCAAAATAAGATACGAAAATATTTAAAATATTCTTTAAAAAAAATTATAGAAACTAAATATTTATTTGTAATTTTTTATTTCCTTGACCTCTGTTCATTTCACCCTCCGTTAAAACTGGCCCAATTTTCTACTATTTGTTTACCAAATTAAAAATACTAATTTTTATTCAAAAGTTAAACAATAAGGTCCAGTAACTTCTTCACTATAATTATTAACCTATCTTTTCTAAGTCGTTTCAAGTGTGAGGCATTTACCAGTTATGTGATACTTAAATCCATTACTGTGTTAATTAAATCTCAAGAGCCAGTTGAAACTGGTTCAATTTTCTACTCTTTGTTTGTCAAATAAAAATTATTATTTTTTTATCACTGAACTAAACAATACGGTTGAAAAACTACATTAAACACCGCAAAAAGCTATAATAAGCCACTGCTTAAAATACACACCCAAATCGAAACCCAAGCCGACTAAATAACAATCCAATAAATAACGAAATCCCCCAACCCTTAAACAATTACCCAAACAGGTGCGCTTGTTCAACTCATCTCCTATCTAAGAACACGATATTCTCTAAATTTGACAAAATTTTATGTCACAATAGATTAATTTTGAATAAAATAGGTTTAGACATAAGAAAAAACATAGAAGTTACGTACATATTTAGTTCTTTCTAGCTCACGTTTTGTCCTACATAAAACTACCAAACCTTGCTTGCTTAAAAGACCATGTTTAAGAGAGTAAATACTACTGCTATCGTTATATCGATTGAAAGTATATGTGTGTCAATAGAAAATTTGCTAGACAAAAATAACCTTGGATTCATAACGGTTAAGTTTATACAGTTGATATCCATTTGGTGAATCAATTGTAGATCGAATTTAAGGCATTATTAGTGTTTTATAAGGCTGATTTTGTGCAGTATTTACATCTGATTTAGACGACTTCTTTCCTCATACTATCAGTAAATAATTTATCCTATCAGTAATTTTTTTTCGTACAATGCCAGTGCGATGTTGTCAAACGAAAACAGCCCAAAAAGGCGCTTCCGTATGCTTAGGGGTAAATGACGCCTGAAACTATCTGAATGCATGGGCATAACTGAAGCACACTACGCTCCAAGTCAGGATTTCGAACAACAGATGCGAGGATCTTTTGCAAGAGAGATGTTTGAGAAATAAGAATCAATTAATTGACACTTGTTTTTGAAATGAACAGAAACATACGCTTTAGGATTTCTAAAAACAATGTTGTTTAGGAAACGTCATCTGACATTTAATTTGCCCTCTCAAATTTACTTTTCATAGCTCATTATATTCAGACATATCAGTCATTCTATTTTTAAATATCTATGACAAAGACTCAACAGCCTACAATTTTCAGGCCAAATTCCAAAAGAAGGTTAAAAATTTTGCTAAAAGAGATTTACTTGAAATTAATAGGTAAAATAGAATAATTTGAATAATAACGAAGCACTTAAGTCCAAAACTCTGGAAGAGAATAGACTTATTTACGACAATTTCGAAGGGGAGAAAAGATCTTCGAAGTTCATTTACCCCTTCTCCTACTCAACCTCTCTAAGATCTCGACAAAAACAATAAGCCAATTCGAATTATTCACTCACACTCAAAATTTACTAAAATAGTTTGCAAAAAAAATCCTTGCATTTTTTTACGAAGCGTGAAAAGATCTCCGAAGTTCATTTACCCCTTCTCCCACTCAATCTCTACAACTCTCTACAATCTCGACAAAAAAATTCAAATCATTCATCATTTCAAATCAATAACAACACAAACAATACCCAACTATTAACCAAAATAAACTAATCCATCTCTCCCCTCTCTACCCTATACGCGAAGACGAAACAAGTGAACCTTTAAGATGGCGAATTACACCCTCCCTTACCTGCCCAGGTAGCATTCTTGTTTAGACCTATATCTGGAGACACATTGATGACCGAGTGCCCGTCTGAGCACTCTTGGATCTCCAACTTTGCCCATAGGCTTGGTATAAATATCAATTCTCCAGGTTTGACCGCTCATACACGCCTACGGGATCATACACGTTTGGACTGTGTTGGATTATTTTGGGACTTACTTTCGTACGAGACGGTCGCACGACACCTTTGCTGTGGAATTTATTGAGTTTTGGATTATCAAGGTTTGATTCTTTGTTTGTTTGAAATTGTTATTTTCAATTAATTAATATGTTTATTGTCTTATTAGAAATCGAATTTAACCCATTTGTGAATACCATTAACACTTTCATTTTCAATAATAAACTTTAAGTTTTTAAATTAATTATTTGTGTAACTTAATTTGAATTACATGAATTTCTCAGTGCCATGGTCTTCATTCGTCTTGTATTTTGTTTATTTAGATAAACTTCAGCAGAAAGCTCATTTTCGCGTGGCAAATTTTTTGACAAAATCGTCTTTAATGTGTTAAATTGTATGCTTTTGATTTAAGAAACTTCAAAAGTTTAATGTTTTGTTTGTTTCAGTTAGAGTTATTATTTTAATATATATATTTTTTAAATTTTAGAATTGTAATTCAATAAATTCTGAAATATTTTATGTTCGTCACACAACAGAATTTGGTTTAATAAATGTATTTTCTTTTTATTCTGGGTGTAAATTTATCCATTGTGACCTTAAATCTCCACATAAACTTTCCTGAAAGATTATTCTTCTATAGTTTTGAATTATAGTAAATTATTTTAAATAATAAGGTTGATACAGATCGACATTTATTTAATAATAAAAAATGCATATCATTCATTTTTTCATACTTGAAAACTTTTAAATTAAAAAACGGTTATACATAAAGTATTAATTAAAAAGTGTTTGTTGCATTTTCGAAGTGCTGTTTTTACAATTCAGAAAAAAATATCCGAAAAGTATTTGTAATTTCAAAAATGTACCAATGTATATTTTTAATTTCGAAAATAGTGCTATTAAAATTGAACCTATAACTAAATGTCTTTATTCCATCTATTTCTTTAATATTTAATATTTTTTCACTTCTTTTAAATTGCAGACTTTGCTTTTGGTACGTAAAAATTTGCTAAGTCTCTGATTTGAAATAATTAATTTTGATTTGATTTTAAAATATCCAAATGCAATTTTTAAAATGTGACTTTTTCCAACTGTTTGTGTATAAAATGTTTATTCTTTGTTTACCCTTTGCTACCTGTATGACATAATGAAAAGAAGATCTTATCCTTGAAAGAATAACCTTAACCAACTGACCTAATACATGTTCGCCACACATCTTTGTAGATAACACCGGAAAATCATTTTTTTTTTAATTTTAAATAATTTATTTCACTGATCACATACTACTCTAAAATAACTATTATAGTAAAAGAAAGAAAAAGGACAGATTTTATTTGTTATTTTAGCTTAATTCAGGCATATCCACCAAAAACTTTTTAAAAGTTAAGAAAAAATTAAAGTAAATCGTTTAGGTCTCAATATGATAACACCTTCGCTCCCGAGCAAGTTCCTCTACCCACATATATTCTTCATATAAACCTCTTTTTCAAACCGTTTTATATCAAAAAGTATGTTTTGCAAATAATTTTTAAAAAAATTAAAGTTTAGCATTGCTGAGGGTCACGTTAATTTTGCCGAATTTGAGGTTTTGAGCCATAGAATTACACATTTTTTGTGAGCTATGAAGGAGCAAACAAGTTCTGTTCATTTCTTTTAGTTAATAGCCCCTCCCTAATTTTCGCCAATGCAAAATGTCTTATAAATTTACCAAACTTTTCGGTCTCAGGAAAAACCTTTTTTGCAAGACCTCCGTTATCGTGAGGCACTCGCCCCACATCATTTTTTATACAAATTATCGACTGCTACTAATCAGATATCGGTAATTTTGAAAAGCTTGAAATTGTAGTTTATAATAGAAAGGATGAATTGCAGAATGAAGTTGTGAAGTAAATTTTACTAAGACCCACGAAATTGTAACTATGGAGTGAACAGGTTAAACCACCCCAAAGTATAAATATCCGTAAACTACTAGTGTCTATAAATAACACCAAAACAAAATAAAGTAAGGACAAAAATGATCAATTGGTTTTATTTGATACTATATTAACACTTTGGAATCTAAGCAATTTCGACCACGTACTACCCTTCCATCCCCTTATTTCTATGAATAAATTCTTAAAAAATTGAATTTCATTAAAACGTTTATTACTAACAGCAGAATATGCTTGTTCATAATGTAATTACTATTTATATATACAAACTACTCTTATAAAATGAAAATAAATTGAAGTTAACTTCTCCGATTAATGCAACTAAGATAAATTCTAGGGCTTTCGACTTAAAAAAAAATAAGGATAATTAAACTATGAAAATAAAATCATGCTTAAGATGTAACGCAATAAATTTGCGTTACATCTCCCAATTTAGATTCTTGTTTTAATCGCAATTCTTTTTGATGTGATTAAATTTTGAAAGAATTTTGAGGCTGGAAGTTCCGATAACTGTTTTATAATAAATTGTATGTTAATAGGGGAAGCCAGAGGCCAAAATTACAAATTTTGCTCACCCCAAAAGGTGACCAGCATCTACTATGGAAAAAAATTTATTAGTGTAGTATATACGGTTTTTAGACGGGTGTTCACTCTTTATAAGAGGAACAACCCTTTGATATACGCTATTTTAGAAATGCTACACTGTTGAAAAAAAACCTGAAATTTCAGGAGAAAAATTGCTGATTTTAACGGAAATTTCCCGTAACGACTGAAAACGGGTTTTTTCCTTCTGAAAACGAGTTTTTCCTTCTAAAAACGGAAAATGTTCGTAAACCACGAGCGAAGATATGAAAACGGAATTTTCCCGTTTTTAGAGCTGCCATACTTTTATTACCCTATCGTAGAATTGGCGATAATGCACTAAGAATACACACATCGAAACTCGAACATCAAACACCTGTATTACCAAGGCCCGTCCGTGGCCGAGTGGTTAGGGCATCAGCCTTGAGATTCAACCTTCTCAGGAGTGCGGTGGTTCGAATCCCACCTACTGCCAGTCATCCTATAAATCGGATCTATGCTGGAAATAGTAGAAAAATCCTCAATTCACGGATGGGTCCGAGTACACTGGGACAGACGTGCTCGTTAAATCAGTGGAGTCCAAAGTCCCGACGACGTTAGCGTACGATGTCGCTCGTTGGGGGCCCGCTCAGGTGTCAACCTCGTGACTTGACCAGGGTTCTAAATTACGAGGCGTTATTGGCTGTGTTAAAGCTCCTAAAGGAGGCTAGAAATAGGCAGTCGGAAACGATTACCTTACCTTACCTGTATTACCTGTACGGGGAAATGCAAAATGGAAATTTTTAATAACGGAGAAATAAGAAACGGAACTTAAGTAGAAACACGGGAAAATGCAAAATTTTAATAACGGAGAAATAAGAAACGGAACTTAAGTAGAAACACGGGAAAATGTAAAATGGAAAATTTTAACAACGGAGAAATTAGAAACGGAAATTCTGTAAATACACGGGAAAATACTTAACGAAACGGGAAAGTCCCGGCAACTCTACTGCCGGTACTTTTCCCGTTAATTTCAGTAAAAAAAATTTACAGTGTACATAAAGAGAAAATTTCGTATATAGGTAACCATTCCACATAGAAAATTAATCATAGAGTAAAAAATCTTTTTTTAAGGCAAAAAAATTCAAAAATTCCTTTCCTTTTTTTGCAGCCATTTCGGACCCAATTTTTGAAAATGGCGTCCAGAGAGTTTTAGCTTCCACACAACGTTTAGAACGTAAAAAGTGGAAGGTATTATAATCGTTCAGTCCGTCTGTCTGTCCGTCACCCACTTTCATAGCCCAAACTACAAATGCTACGGACAAGTGTGGTACGTCAAAAAATTCAGCGCATCGAAATTAGAAAACATTGAAAATTTCAGAAAAGAATTCGAATTCGAAGTACTTCAATTATTTAAAATACTGCAAAAATTTAATGCTCATTAAAAAAGCATAAGAAGACATTTTTATTAGAATTAAATCACCATTGCCATTCGCAACAATAGCTCGAGAAACTTTAATTGTTTTAGACAATAAATTAAAATAAATTTATTTTTGCGAAATCGATCAGTTTGAAATGACGTCAAATATATTTCCCTACGAGATTCTTTGAATGTTGATATGAAATGTTTTCATTCTATTTAAAAGCGAGGAATATTACATATTTATTTTTTGAAATATAAATTAATTTTTGCAAACGATAAGTAATAATTATTGAATTTTCGAAATAAAAATAAATGAAACTAGTCAAATTTAGCATGTAAATGTTTAATATAGAATTAACGATGTGTTTGGCGCCTTTTTACCTGTTAAATACATTTTTTGTGTGGAAGCGGGTTAATTGACAGATTCTGTTACAAACCTACTTGTTTATGAACAAAAAGAATGTTTTATTTTTTCAAATTTCTTAACATCAAAAACATAATTTGAACCTAATATCAAGTTCTTATGTTGAGTGGTTTCCGAAATACGAACCTTCAAATACATATATCAGCCGGTCTCCAAAATGATGCCACAAATGAGTCTATATCCTAATACGAGGCTCAATATTTTTATCAGTGTTTAGCAATATTAGTTAATGACGTTCTTTCAAATATTCTGCATCATTTATTTTCCTTTTTTCATTATAATGTTCTCTTAATCACTTTCCCAAGATCGTCTACAATGATCTACTGCTTAGACCACTTTTATTGGTTTGGTGTGATTGAATTAACGTCTTACTTAAACTACATGAGAGCTATTGGTGATGGCAAGAGTAACTTAGGACCTAGGTCAAATGACGAGACTGGCACCTGATCTTCACTCTCATTGAAAATAGTGTTTATAGTACGGCTTATAATATTAATTCATTCAAAGGTATGAAGGTATGAACGAATATATGTCTTGGTACTCTTTACCATATTTGGCTGGCTTTATGTTTAGTTAAATGTCAAAATTGAATAATTTGTTCTAAAACTTTTCATACAATATTATTGTCTAAATATTAAAAAATTATTGAGATAGTGTAAAATAATGAAAATATTAAGTATATATGTTAATTAACGTATAACTGTACAAAAAGAAAATTGAAAAGGAAAAACATTGTACATTTGTGTAAAGCTCTATAAAGGATAGAAAAAAGATATACAATTGAACTTAATATATTCTTAAAACAAAGTATTTAATTCCATTAAAAAAATGACACACTTAAATATTTTTTTTAAAAAATAAATGTGTCATTTTTTTAAATAGTTATTAACGAATTAAACACACAAACGTATTGCATACAACATTCTACTACAGTAAAGTAATTATACTTCACTTTTAAAAGTAAAGTATCTGAATAACAAATATTTTACTTTTTGTGGAAAAGATTACTAAATTAAACATTAATTTTGGTTATGTAACATTAATTGTTTCTCTGTTACGTTTTAAAATTTAGTTTTATTTCTCCTTCAAAGTTTAAATAGGTCATCCTAGACCATAATGCCAGAATATTAAATTAGAACACATCCTGTTAAATTATTGTATCTTTTATTCACAGCATGCATAGCAGAAGACTTTCTTGTTTTGATTAGAAATCGACTTATATTTACATACTTAATTTGTATTTAAAAGTACTTGAGCTATACATTTATTTTATTGAAATTTCAAATTTCAATTTTTTTATTGAAATTGAATTGAATTTTTTTTTTTTAATATTATACTTGTGAAGAAAATTAGTTTATACTTTTACGAAAATGAATTATTTTAGCTAGGTAGTTTCATTTAATCTAGATCGCAATTGTTATATATATTATGCAAAACGGGGACAAGTCAAAATATGTAACGAGCGGGAATAAAATACTTTTTGTATGCGCACGATATCCATTACAGCGAGCTTATGTGCATATAAAATTGCAATTATAATGAATATGCTTTAATAAAAAAAAACTTAATGATTTATGTGAGTCTAGACCATTTAAACCTATACTATTTATATCATTTAAGCACACCATTTTAAATAATTATACCATTTGAATAATTTACTGTTGAAAAGCCTAAAATATAATCCAATGTAGTTTCACCCTTACAACCTTAATCTTCAGATACCTTGTATTTAATCAACTAATAAAACATATATCTTCACAGATAATCAACAAACATGAAGTTGCTATACGCTCACGTCCTCCTCATGGTATTCATCGCCATAATCTGGATCGACCTGCCCATTACTTCTGCAACTTCTGAAATAGTGGAAGTAAGGGCCCTGAGAAGCCACGACCAGAACCTCGCTGAAGGACGCCGGTTCCTCAACTTCGGCCCTTTTAGGCCCTTTATGAGGGTTCTTGGCATGATGGGGGTACCTCTATTGCCCATCATATTCCTCAGGCATCTAATCACCAGTGGGGCAGCGACAAACTCCCAGACAGTTGGTGGTGGAGCAGGCATGGGTAGTCTTGGAGCACTTGGAGTCTTAGCTCCATTTGGAGCTGGAGCCGGCTTAGGTGTGTGGAGTCACTTTTTATGTGTAAAAAAATAATGTAATTGATTTGTAAGAAATTATATGTGCAATGAGGTAAGATAAAAAAAGAGTTAGTTGCTAAAATAATTATTTTTAGATTGATATTATAACGAATATATGTTGTTGTTACTGTAAAAGTATGGATACCTAAACTTAAAACTAGAATTTAAAAGAAGGGTACCCATGCAACTCTTAATTGTAACAAACATTTTATAAGATTTATTTTAACAAACAAATTCACATAGAAGACTAATTTAGATTTATTTAAAATTTCATAACCTTTTTAGATTAAAATTAAGAGTTTTTTTTTCTTTTAAGTGGGTATGACCAGAAGTTCTACGCTTCTATTCTTCTTAACCCTTTTTAAACTAAGTATCTTTTAAAAAATGAATTTATAAATTTGATTAAAGTGTTGTTATTTTTCAAACTAATTTACTTAAATCCACACAGGGGGTATCAGACCACTTGGAGCTATTGGAGGACTGCGACCTCTGGGAGCCCTCCGACCCCTTGGGCAAGGTGGGCTGAGACCACTTGGAGGAATCATCGCCAATGCAGCTGCCAACGCTGCTCAATCAGGTGGTCAGGCAGCTGCTAGTGGTGGAACCCTGTTCCTCCACAAGCGATCCACTGATCAACAGGAAGCTAGTGGAAGGCTCTCGACTTTCATGGGAGCTTTGGCTAAACTGGAGAAAGTGGTCGATCGCTATGACCTCAGTGTTCCTGACTGCCAAAGGTTGATTGTCTGTGAGCTTAACCGAAAAAGCGTTAATCCGAGTTTTGGGTCTTTCACGGAGAAGCTCATCCAGGCATTTGGGTAATTTTTGTTTTTAATTTTTTTAATAGTTCTTTGCAGATCCAACTATCTCCGTTGTCGTTATGATAATTCCGTATTTATGGAAGACTCAAAGATACCGCATGAAATTATGATAAAACATATAACAACACGTTAACTTATTAAATATTTTAGCAAAAATGCATACTGTTGTAAATGCGTGTTGTAACACACATTTAATAATTCACATACTATATCAAAGTTTCTAACTTTCTAAACTCATAATAGTAATCTAGTAAAAAATATATAAAACCTGTATCGTCGAAAAAAAGGAATTTGTAATAATTTATTATATTTTTTGAGATTCTCATACCATACTTTCAAAACATATTTTTTCAAAAATATTTTTAATGAGTTTACCACTAGTGTTGTAAAAAAATAACAATCCAGTAACATATCATGCTAAAAATACTTATTTCTATAACATCCTGCAAGACCCCAGCAAAACCCTACGCATATATTCTTCACCTTAACTTATTTTTCAAAAAGATATATAAAAGTATGTTTGACAAGTAATTTTGAAAAAAAATAATGTTTCTGATTCGGCACTTCTGAGGGGAACTTCAGTTTCATGAAATTTGAGGTCTTAAGCCCTAAAAATACAAATATTTTTTTTTTTTTCAAAAAGGAACTATATCAGTTTTTTGCCGTTTATAAGATCATTTTTACAATTTCAATGCAAAATGTCTTTAAACGTTACTGCTGAAAAAGATTAGTTTTTTGCAAGAACTTCGAAATCGTGTTGACCGTCGTAAAACTTCCTTTTTTGTAGAAATAAACGACTGATACCTACACTCAAAGGCAGAAAAGTGATTTTCATATCTTCTTTTATTAAATCATTATAATATTTAAAGTTTCTTTAAAATAAAATGTGCAGTTACAGAAACGCAAAACAAAACATCCATTTAAATGGATCTTATGTCTCAGAAGGATAAAAAATCTTTAATAATATATTTCAATAATAATGAACATTTTTATCTCAAATTTAACATTTGTTCTTTTTAGTGTTGAGTCTCGACTTGAAAGAACCCGATTCACGTCTAACACCAAGTCAGTCTTGAAAGATTTCCTAAAAGCAACCCGCAACGGACTCCAGCAAAGGGATTGCTCAGCAATCTACTACAAGTGTCCAGTAGTGGCCACAGAGACCAAGAACCTTAGAGGAAAGGATACTGAATCAATCAAAGCCAACCCTCAGGATATGTATGAAATCCATAAGTAAATTAGTACAGTTTATATAGAGAGCTATTACTTAATATATAAACTGGGCTAAAATGTATGATTGTTAACTACAATAATTACGGAATAAGAATTCTGCTACCTAAAGACACTTTGAATGTGGATATGCTTTAACTACAGTTATGTATGCTGATAATCAATTTTATCGAACATTTGCAAAAATACTTTAAATTTATTCCAAGTTAATTTTCTCAATTTTAAGTTGTTTCTAATTTCATAAAAATATAAACTTTTTATTGTCAGAATATAAATTTGTTTTTCTAACGACAGTATTCCGTAAATGTGATATCTTCACAAAGGAAAAGCAAAAAAGTCTTTATTATTTCCTGCATTTAGCTTATTTGTTGTTATTTCTGTTTTCCTAACTTAGTGCCAGTCTTCTGCTAGAGATTTTATGGTAAAATCTTATGCCATTTTTTACTAATATTGGATATGACATTTTTTTCTATCTTAAACATTTATACCACTTGTTCCGTTATAAAATTGAAGAAAGACACTAAAAACTTTCTTTTATAAATATACATTTTATCATTACATTCTATCCTAATATAACTACTTTCCCATGTGCATGTATTTTTCTGTAAAACATGTGTATTTGTTACTCAATCTATGCATTTTTATTATTACAAATAATATTAAAACTATCCACAATATTTTTTTCACATTTTTTATGTTCTATCACTTAACAAGAATAAATTAAACGTTTCTAATTTCCTTGCAGTTGATACATATGTGCCTTATTTTACCAATGACTTTTTGTATTCTGTATTTTCATGTATACGTTGGTGTTTTGCTCTTGCAAATTATATCATTTAGTGATTTACACATGATTTCATACTAATTAGAAAGAGCAAACAATTTTTTATATGTGAATTTTTGTAAATATTATATTTCTTATATCATTGTAAGAACATTTTCATTTTGAAATTAAAAGATATATAAATTTTTATTCTCCTAGTTTTTGTTTGACTACCACACTGTCACATACACAATCTACGAAAAGTTTCTGTAACAATATTTTACCCATAATTAATTACTAGTATGGTGTTTTAAGTAAATTTATGTTGTTTGTTTTTTTCTTTAAACGTTCAAATAAATTAACTATGTCTCGTCATAGAAAAGGGGTTGCCAGAGCCTATAGAGGTTGGACTTGTTTGCCTGTAGTCATTAGCTGAGCATAAAGGAACGGCCTTCACGCCTTGGGTGACCCTGCCAGGAGAAAAATCTCCCGACGTACTTCGTCTGTTCCACTGGTCGCAGTGCTTGGCTCACACAGAGCCCCCCTCCAAAGTCATAAGTCAATCAATATTCATATTTATTAATGTAATGAAATAAAGCATAGATAAATATTGAATCGATAGATATTAATTTCCTAATTTACTTTTTAATTCAGTTAATTGACCACCTCAACTAGTTTGTTTGCAACTTTAACGATAGCAATAAGATTGACATCGTATTCTGTAAAGCATTAACAATTATTTATGTATTGATAAGTAATGAGGAGTTTAGGATATTTAACTCCTATATGAAATGACAATGTGATGGCTTACAAGAAATATTTTTACACACTATAAAATACAAAAAATAGCATTTATTTTTTTAGTTTCTTCAATTATAAAATTAATTTAGATATAATACATAATAAAAATACATAAACCATTTAAAATCATTGCTTTTGCGACTGAGAGACATTTAGATTCTTAACTTTGAAAATGAAGGAAACGTTTCCCAACTGGTGGGAAATAACCCTAAATAGCAAGTATCTTATATTTTCAGAAAATGTCAGTTAAGGTTAAAAAAGTTTCGGATATTTTTTTCAATGTACTATAATCCATTTATTCAAAATCTTTTCATCAAAGTCACACTCCGAACGCAAACAGGGCGCCAAGTAGCACTAAATTGACAATGCTATGGGTTGGTCCGTTACCAAGAAGACCAACAAGGTAAAAATAAGAAGGGTGACCTTAATTCCTATTTCCTTAATAATTGAACTATAATTCAGACATGATATGCTTGGAGCAACTTGTGAAAATTCAGACGAATGGATGTGACGTCTTCATCCCTGCCTAAACACGCATTATTTCCAAGAATTAGAATCTTTCATATAGTTTGTTTGATTAAAAACATTATGTAAAAATTGACCAATTGTCTGTAAATTAAGCTAGGTGACATGTTTGGCTAAAAAAGAGAGATATTTTTTTTCTAATGCAGGATACAACTAATGATTTAAATTATTTTTAGTAATGCTATATTGCATTTAAATTGGTTTAAATATGAAGTGTTATTGAAATTTCGACATGCAACATAAATTGTCATTATAATTCATGTTAATCTTTTGGACAGACAATAATTCAGATTCAGTACTGAGGAAATAAGTAACTTGTACTTTTTTCTTTATATTTTTATACGTGCCTGTATAAATACTTGCAACTTATTCAACTTTGGTACTTAAAGGTTAATATTATTGATTCTTTAACATTGAGTTTGTTATTTTGAAGTAAAAAGTGTAACAATTTTATTAAAATAATGGATTTTTAACATTTCCCCATTAACTTTCAAAATTAATAATTTATTTCAAAAAATTTAAAACAAACATAACCGAAAATAAATATAGTTATTTACGAAAACAATATTTGGTGATTTTCATTAAAAAAAGATATTATCCGGCAAATACGTTCACATGACAATACCATTATAAGGAATAGATTACTTCCATCAACCACATTAATCTATCGAAGAGAGCTACACTCTTAAAACAAAAGAGTGAAATTCACTCCTATAGGAGAAGTGCATTTTCGGCACCGGAAAGGAGTGGAAATTAACTCAGACTGAGTTAAAACCGCTCGTTTTAAGAGTGTAGGACGCAGATTGTTTTCTTTTATTTCTTTTACCCACTCCTAAAAAGAGTGAAATTCACTCCTATAGGAGAAGTGCATTTTCGACACGGAAAGGAGTGGAAATTAACTCAGACTGAGTTAAAACCGCTCGTTTGTTTTAAGAGTGTACGATTCCTATAGTAAATATAATTCCAAGAAACCATACAACGAAATTATGTTATCATAAAAAATGCAAAATAATTTTATAAAAAAATTTAAAAAACTATTTATTGACGTAGTTATTTTAATTTCGAAGCCCAGCACTCATTTGAAATGCAAAACATTCTTGAATATCATTAACGAAAGCAGAAAATATTTCAGTCCGGTTATTCATCTCGAAGATTCCTGACCTTTTCTTCCGTTATTGCATAATAACAGCTTCATTGAGCTTCCTAGCATTTCATACCTCATCTATTATTACCTGCGGACTTTCGACAAAAATGCTATTCACGACCTAAATTTGACAACGCTGTAACAAATGTTTATATGCTTTTTTTTTAAAAATAAAATTCGTTTCAAAATAGGAATCAAAAAGGAAACCTAAAGATTAAAATGTGAGTCAGCTAGCTCAGACATAGATCTAACCTTCATAAAAGGGCTATATTTAAATGTAATTCTTAAAAGGGTCATTAAACAAGTGTCAATTCCATATTCAGTGATCAAAACAGTCAGTGCGAAAAAGAAACGCACAATACTTTTTTTCATAGCATCCAATTAATTAAATCTTTTTAAACACAAACAAAGTTGGGATATATTAATATCAAAAATTATACACTAATTAGATTTTTGTAACTATTGATGAACCTTTACAGTAGATTAGTGCATATTAAAATAAATTAACTACTACTTAAGGGGAATCAATTGATAACATATAACCAATTAGTTTCAAATAACTGAAACTAAGCAGAACACGTTGTTTCAAAATTAAAAGGACAACAATGTGCCCTGGATTTTTATACATTTAACATACGTTTTGAGTAAATTTCATTCATTTATTTTTGCTACAGTCTTATCTTTTTCGTCATCTTAAAGACTCAAAGCTCTTTAAATCCTGTATGAGACCATGCCATCCTTTCCGGTCAAAAACCATCTTTCCTGGTCAGCCCCCAGCTTGTCCAACTCGGGTCAATAAGCGTCTAACACACCCTTTAAAAATTAATAGTTACAGTTTTGTCATATCTATATACGTAATTTCTAGACAAAACTTGATTTCTATTCCGTAGACTTCCAACTGTTTCTACCTTCAGTGAAATTTGATGCGGTTGTCGTGTTTCAAATACTACACGTTACGCGTGGCCGATTTTGTCCTTTAGCGTACAACTCTTGCAAGGAATTCCCAAGAATTGAGCTAATTTCGAAGATTTTTTTAGCTGAGTAGTTTGTATGTCAATATCTCTTTTCGTCTCAAAATTACTACTTTTGGTTTCAAGTAAGTTTGAGTTGTATCTGCGCTTAATATGGTGATGGTTTAGTTCCGGTAAGAGCATTTTATGGTTATATTCTAAGATATAAAAATGGTTGCTCCTTCCTACATGTTACCGCTACTCGTTACAAGTTGTATCAGGAGCAACCCCCCTCCCCCCAATAGTTACTATTGAATGCAAGCTACACAAAATGAGACGTAACTTGCTTCGAACCAAAAATATTAGTTTAGAAGTCGACAAGATACACTGTTAAAAATAATAGTTCAAGGTTGAACCAAAATACGGTTCAAATTTGCTGCAACCATGTTTGATAGACTAATGAACCATAAAACGGTAATTTCAAATTGCGTAACTATGGTGAGAGGTTGGACCATATGCAGGATTTTACCAACGCGTAACTATAGTGAAAGGTTGAACCATAATATGATGCATTCCCAACGCCAAACTATAGTGAAAGGTTGAACCATAATAAGATTAGACAAACAATAACAATTTTAAATTTCTTGTAATAATTTAAATTACACTTCAGTACCACTCTCTTCTCGAACATGCTGTCTGACAGTTTGTGACTCTTTGGCAGATTTGTCATTGTCACAGCTTAATTTTCCTAAATCTTTATGGTGTATCTACCAGAAGTTCTTGATTTTTCACCAAAATTTGGTTCAACGTTGAACTGAAATTTTTATTAGTGTAGGGTGAAATGAAATGCATAACTTTCATTGATTCTTGTTCAATTTTCTAAGTCAACAAACATCAGAATACTACCTAGAATTTAATTAGAAGAACATCATTGTAAAATACATTACAAAAATGTTGAATTGAAAACAGTGAAATATAGCACTGTCGGTGTGTTGGTGCCGAGGTTAAGAATATGAAGCTTAAATTTGTCATTTAAGCCCAACTTCTCTTACATATGTTACTGGGGACTAGCAGCCTTTTTTCCAGAAAACCAATTGGTTTCATTTTTAGTAGAAAACCAATTGGTAGTCATTTTTAGATATCTTATTTTGCCAACATATATTTGCTCCACATTCTGACATACGTGGATATGTATGTGGGGGGGCAACTATTAATTCACAATCATTAACTTTCCCGACAATTCCTCAGTAGCTGCTAAAATTAGTTGCAGCTTATTTACTTCTCATGACCATAATAGTTCAAATACAGAAAAAAATACGACATAATGGCGTACATGTTTGAGTCTTCACTATATTGCAATTATCATATTATTAAGTCCATAGGTAATTGCAGAACCGTCCGAGGGGGTCATCTACAATATCGTCAACATCTAAAAATGAAGGAAAAAATTAAACTTTTTCTTTGGATTTTTCACATGCATTTTTTTATTTCTAAATCTATTTTTGTGCATCTTATTTTTAATTCAATATATTTCATAATTCGAGGTAAAATTATGGCAATCGAAATTATTTTTTATTCTGCATTAAGATTTCAAGAAGTGTATGAACAAAATACATTTTTGGCAGTTTTTAAAATAGCCGAGGAGTGGAGTCTGACGCTTACGTTTACCATCCTACCCTATTTTCGCTACAAAGAAGTTTAATATAAACACATACAACTTTAACAGAAAACGTAATCAAACGGATTTAACCCAATTGCGAATGACGCTTGTTGTCCTTATTAAACTCAATCTAGTAAAATTCACCTTGACCATCAAACCATTCTTCATTAATCTAAAAACGCCATAAATAAATTAATATGCTATTTTCCGGATCTTTATTTCGCATAAAAGTACAAAACAAGGAACTCAACCATTTCTGTTATTATTTTTTTTTGTAATCTAATCACGCTAAGCTTATCATTAGTCCATTTTCAATCATTTCGTAAAAAAATCATAAATAAATTAATCTACTATCTTCAGGATCTTAATTTTCAGCATAAAAAGGTCCGACAAGGATCTCAATCACCCCAATTTATATCGCTTACTTAACTTCTTTTTTTTACCAACACAAACAAACCTATAAACGGTAACCAATTCAGAGCCTGTCGAAGAAAACGACTGTTCATTGTGTAGTATTCATCCGTATCTTTGCGGATATTGAAGTTATGAAGTTTTGTTCTTATTTCCTAGTTATTTGAAATGAAAAAAAACACAGATTGTTCTTGGGAACAAAATATCTTGCATACATATTTGTATTGTCAGTCAACTAATTTAACGACATTGTTTATTGAACAAATGATATGCCCTATTAAAAACGTTTTAAAAAATTACTCTCATGGTCTTGGAAGGAGTTGCTGTTCAATTGCACAGCTTCACCTCTGCTATTTATTTTTTTTATACACTTCATATTTAATATTTCTTTAAATTCATCGTATTAAAAGGATGTTGAAGTATAGCGCTTTTCGTTCTACTGAAGTTCAATTTATATTGCACACAAATTCGAATTATTAAAGTGTTTATTTAAATAATATTTTTTTTAGTAAATGTAATTCTGCAGTAAAGTATTGTATGGGCTGGGTGATCCAAGGGATCTGATTTTTTACTCGACTTTAATGTTCGAATCCCGTGATTTCCAAACAATTAATGCTTTTTATGTGAGGTGTTTTAACTTTAAATCGAATATTCAAATAAATTTTTGACTCTAACAAACTAGTTTGTTTGGACCCTCTGAAAGATGCAGGCAAATATTATGCGTTAAAAGTTTGTCAATTCTCGAAAATACGTATTATTTACTAGAATTAATAATTCCCATTTTTCAAGTTTAATATTTCAATGAAAAACTTCAAAAATATTAGCCAAAGAAAATTATTGATATTTTAAATATTTTTCAAACATTTAATTTTTATATAACTTTGCGACAAAATTAACTATTTTTAGGACCATCGTTTCGTATTATGTATTACAATTTCAACTATTCTCTATCAAAGTAACAGTTCTCTTTACTATTTTATTTTGTAGTCCAAAAGCGGAACCGATCACTTACAGAAAGGCTTCTTGTGAATCAGAATTGAATCTTGAAGAAAAAAGTTTTTAAGTTTTTCATTTTTTAGTACATTTAAGGGGAAAAAGCATTTTCTCAGTAACGTCATTTTCCTTAATATGTTGAAAAATTAAATAAAAATATCATGCAAGGAAAACAAGTTAACACTTATGCACTGAAAAAAGTTAACACTTATAACCATTGCTTATCTCTTGGTTAGTTTCAACGACACACCATCAAGTTTTGGCTTCCCAAGCGTCACAATCGTAACGCCAATTACGATCAGAACAGCTCTTATGAAAAATCGCAATAAATTTGTGTGAATAATGTTTGGTTATGTAAGGTAAGTGTAACGCTATTAGCCACCTTAGGGAAACTTAGCTTCAGCAAAACAACTATAATCCCCCTACATAGACTAATACGTACATCAGAGTCACTCGTAGTGGGCGAACGCTTCCTTTCACCACCCAAAGCAAAATTTAGTGCCAAATGAGTCTTCTTTGGCCAATGATGATCCGTCACACCGTGTGTTCATAGTCACTCCTAGTTTTGGCGAATTGGCGAACGCTTCCTTTCATCACCAAAAGCAATTTAGTGCCATAAGCAATAGTGTAATGAGTCTGCTTTGATAAGTCAAAACGTTTGTTCACTAAGTTACTGACCTTGGTGGACGTGGTTTGTCAAGCTGCCAAAATTGTCACAACTCTGTAGGTAGAGCCAATAAACGCCCAGTGGCTTAGTGGTAGTGCTTCGCATTGCCATGCCACAGGTCCGGGGATCGAGTCCCGGATTGGGCAAGGTTGACTCATCCTATCATCCCTTAAGTGGGTCGATAAAATGAGGACCAAGCATGCTTAGAACTAAACACTGGGGGTCCGAGGTTGACCACCTAACCGGAACATATGCCTAGCACCACAGAGCCATTGGTCAAGTAAGCTGAAATGGGCACAGCAGGCCATGGCCCACTAATGGGCTGTTGCGTCGAGGAGTTTGGTTTAGTTCTGGAGAGCTACTATCAGGTAACTAACGGGCTGCTGTGCGAGGAGTTTAGTTTAGTTCTGTAGAGCCAATAGCTGGTGACTAACGGGCTGTTACGTCGAGGAGTTTAGTTCAGTTCTGTAGAGCCAATAGCTGGTGACTAACGGGCTGTTTCGTCGAGGAGTTTAGTTTAGTTCTGTAGAGCCAATAGCTGGTGACTAACGGGCTGTTGCGTCGAGGAGTTTAGTTCAGTTCTGTAGAGCCAATATGTGGTGACTCTAGCAACAACTGCTGGTTAACGGTTTCCTAAAAAGAACCCACCTTCCCATCTCCTCAGTGATTGACCTAACACACGACTCGCTCTACTACACCCGGGCCACTCCACCACCACTTACTTCCTGACCGGGGGAAGCGAATTCCACTATAATTCCACACGGAGCACGTGCTTCTCTTAACGGTGAGGGAATTTGGTGACCTCACTACAGGTTCCCTTAAGGTGCATCACTCCCCCCCACACTGTCGTCTTCCTATAAGAGGTAAGGTCAGAGCTGGAAACGGATTCAGCTCGCTTTTCTTTTAGGAGGCTCGAAACGGTTTTTGGAGGTCCTCAGATCTATTTTGGATACATCGGATTTTAAACGGATAAAACACAGGTAACTTTCGTTGTTGACTGCTTAATGGTTGTTTATGGGATTGATTGGGGGTTTTAATAGGGTACGGTTAATTCGTTATCTAAATTTGGAAACTTAAATTGGTTTTAAATTTTAAAAATTGAATTAAGTGGGGTTTTTTTCAGTTCAACATTTGTTTAGAAATAAAATTAGGATGAGTTGTTTGGGGTTTTTAATGGAGTTCGGTTAATGCGTTTTCTAAATTTGAAGACTTAAATTGGTTTTAAATTTTTAAAATTGAATTAAGTGTTTTTTGGTTCAACACCTGTTTAGAAACAAAATAAACACTTGTTTTAGAAATAAAGATTAATTGTATTCTTTAAATAAAGTTTAAGTTTATTGCGTCGTAAATAAGATAATTTGAGATACAAATGGGAAAATTTGCATGCATTCAGATAATGAGTTTTCGTGTAAGATAAACACTTAGATTAATTTCTTATTGTGAGTTAAAATGTTTTAAAAGGAAATTAAGGTTAACTTATATGAATTTTAAGGTTATTTTTAGGCATAATTTTAAGGTTAACGTTTGATTAATTTAATTAAGAAATAAATTAAGTTAATCGATGCTTCAATCCAAACTATTATTTTATTTTATTTCCTTGATTGCTATGCTTTCGTTTCCTCGAATAAAAAACAATTCGCATGAACACTTTAACCTAAAAATAAAAGTCAGGCCAAGCGATTTCAAAATTCTCAATTCTTAAAAAAAATCATTGTTTTTACTATGTGTGCATTACTTGTTGAAATATATATTAATTGTGTAAATTCTGTCATTGTATATACGCAATGTAATTGTATTTTTTTTAATTATTTAATAATTATATTTTGTCACCTATGAGTATTTTAACTGAAACTTTTCAAATGCCTCAAAAGTATTTTTATAGCATTTTCGATAATTTTGATGTTAAGATAACTTAAATGAAAAGTATTTTTTGCTTGAAGAGCAATGGCTTTACGGAATTATATTTCAAGTCTCTATAGTTATCTTCAAAATTCGATTGTCTTATTTTTTCTGAATAATGTATGGAATAATTTTTTCAATGATGAAATTCAGTTAATGTTTTAAAATTATAATTTTAGGTATGGCTTTAAATGGTTTTTAACATTTTTTTTTTCATTTTTGGTACTACGAGGTTTAACAACTACGTTACTGTATTTTTTAAGCTGTATTTACTCAAACATAGGTGATTCCTATGTAATTTTGAACTAATAAAAATGCTCAAAATGCAAAATAATATTCAACAAAATAAAATTAAACGTTTAAATTTAAAGATTAAAATTACTAAATTTTAAAAGATTTTAACAGCTTTTTAAAATACTGAACCACTTAATGAACAATACTTTTACCATCACTAGTTCCTATGCATTTATTAACTGAAATATAACTACAACTTATTTCTAGTATTATAAAGTGCTAAACATTTATTGTATAGCATACAAGATTATTTGTAATGTATTTCATTATTTTATTATTTTATATAAGTAGAAATTCTATCCAGTGTTAATTTTTAATCAAGTTTTCATATTCTTTCCTGTTAATGGTTTGTGTATAATTAAAAATAATAATAATTAAATCGATTCTAGTAAAAATTATTTTTGCCTCTTATTATGCGTTTTTTTTCAGTTTTTCCGTATTATTGCCTTATAAAAACATTTTATATTTCAAAAAAATAATAATAAACATCTGGATTCTAATAAAAAAAATTAATCTTCTTGTTTCGTTTTTTTTCATTTCTAAGACATATAGTTTTCTTTATTGTAAGCTTTCTCTTCAATTAATGGGCTTATGCGATAATTCCAATTTTCCCATCTACTCATTTCGCTTGAGTAGCTTACTTTCTTGGGATAACCATTTTATTTCTACTTTATTAAACAACAACTGAAAGTGTCAGTGCAGAATGAGTTGATTACTCGTAGCCAATTTCGCTTCGTTAGATAATGCATTTCTTTAAAACAATAAATATATTATGATAACCAATTGTACTACTAAAGGGGATTTTGTGTATATGTTGGAAAAAATATTTTTGCTTCCATTTTTCGCACACGTTAAAATATATTTAACTAGCCAAAAAAAGTATTAAAAGAAGATTTTAAAAGTAATATGAATAAAATTGAATTTTGTTCAATAATCGATTTTATTGTGATGGATTTTTGGAAAACAGATATAAAAAATATTGTTTGTTGTAATTTTTTACTTTAAAAATATTGACAGCCCGTTATTATGGTTCTTATCAAAAATTGAAAAAAAAATTCCTTTGCATAAACCACAAATCTTCTCTTGCAAAACACTCTTTTAGCGAATTTCGATACATGCTTTTGTAATTCATTAAAAAAATAATTTATTTTTAAAAAGTTAAACTGTTGATGTCGACAAGTGATAGCAAATTATTACGAGTAAAGTATTAAATAAATTATGCTCACTTACTTTATTTGAATGAAAAAGATAATTGTATTTTATTCGCCTTGAAAAAATGTTTCTCCTTAAACGCTTCTGTATCTGAACCGTGAATTGTAACATATTGTTTTAAAACTATATTTGCTTCAAAAAATATGTACATAACTACTTAACTTCATTTTAAAAGGAAAATAAAAAGTTTGGTTTTCTTTTGAACATTCAATAAAAAATCAATGAAAAAGCTTTGAAAAACATAGATACCTTTTTAAAGACTTTGGTACATATTTCTTTAAAATTCAATACATTTATTCAAAATGTTTTTCAATTCTATTCTTTTCAGGCAATATGTCACCGTTTAAGCCAGCAGTGGCGTTTCTCTTGCTCATAGCATTGAGTGCGGCAACCGAAATTAAAGAAGAAAAGGTTGAGATTGTCAAAGCAGAAGAAGTTTCCACAACAGAAAAGCCCGAAGAAATAAAAGTTGAAATAAAACCAGAAGAACAAACTGTAAAGGTCAAACCCGACGACAAAGAAGAGGTTGTTATCACTGAAGTCCATGACGCAACAGTCCACGTTGTAGAGCATGCTTCAGAAACAGCTTCAGAAGAACATGCGCACCCTGAACATACTCCAGAACATGCACACCCTGAACATACTCCAGAACAACCACACCCTGAGCCCCAAAACCTTGCCGAATCGGTCGGAACAGCCAGACAGTTCATGCCTATGTACCAACCCATGTTCCCTCAGCCATCAGGATTCAACAACATGATCCGACGACAATTCGGAGGCGGAATGGAATTGCTGGGCGACATCGTCATGATGGGTATGATTGGTCTGCCCATCCTGGGTCTTCTAACAGTTGGATCATCATCAATTGCTAACTTCTTAGGTTTCGGCTCTGCCAGTTCTTCAAAGTCTTCTTCGAAGAGGAATAAGAGGAGCTTGTTGCAGGAAAAGGCAGCTGGAGCTGTGGAATATGCGAAAGACTTGTGGGACGTTATGGAACAACTCGAGCGGGCTTTTGAGAAGTATGATCTCTATCAGGCTGAGTGCAGGTTGAGGGCAGTTTGCGAAGCTCACCATAAAGCTCCAAGGATGGGTGCCTGGGGACAGACAATTCTCAATCTTATGAGGTAATTATATATTTGAATAGATTGCGTTAATAAAGTATTTAAATATTATAATTTAAACTATAATTGTTTTTAAGAATTTAAATTAATATTGTTTTCAACCGCCCCCCCCCCTCCCTTTTCGATTAAGAAAGCAGCACAGTGTAATTTTAAACAGAGTTTATTTTAATTTTAAAAAAAGCACCAGCATCACGTAGTTTACTGAAGTGTATTGCAGATAAAGTGGATTAGATACGAACATTATTATGGCCTTTTACAGTTGTTGCATGTTTGAAATGTCAAGACAAAATAACCAGTAAAAAATTCGAATATTGTGTTTGTAAAACAGCAAACACGACAATGTTGGGGGGGGGGGAGGGTAGGTACATATATATTCCGGCTTGTGTGCATGATCAGAGACCCGTTTATGAAGCCTTCGTCAAGTAAGACAGACACAGAAAGAATTTTTACTGTCACAGAGAAAGGAAGTACAGCCAGGGTGAAGGCGGGAATCGAACCCGCACCCGTTACAGCGCGCAGACTGCTAGCGTAATGGTCCAAACCACTCGCCCATCCGGGCCACATGACAATGCTTCTTGCGACTTAGAAGATAGTGACAAGAAAGTAAACTATAATCCAAATAAATGTATTTTTAATTATTTGAAAGGTTCTAAAGAACATGAAAAACTGTATTAATTATTATAAGAATTGTAATAACTTTTTATAAGCTCAAACTCAAACTTTTTACCTTAGCTCAGTATTTTTTTACTTTTTAATCTATAACTTATTTTTGAATTTATATATTATTTAAAGTATTATAAAAAACAACTTGCCTGAATGTTCCCGTATTCTCTGATTATTAATAAATAAAACTGTATTTAAGAGGAATTTCGCGCTGTTTTTTTAGGAGAAATTAAATTAGCAAACGAATGCTGCATTATTAAATGTTATTTCATTGAATATTTTAATTGACGGTTACAATTAAAAAAATGAGTTGCAAAGGAACCTACACATAAAGATTTATCGTTCAATATTTAATTGCAGTCATAATAATAATACCTTGGAAGTTTAGATTTGTTAATCCAAAACTAAACGGAAAATGTTTGTTGATTATTTTATCTTTCAAAAATAAAAAAAATTAACATCAAAACTTATTTTATAACCAACTTGATAACTATTTTTTAATTTCTAACTAAAAACTCATTAACCAGACGATTATTAAAAAATTATTAATTAAATTAATCAAATTTATTGCAAATAAAACAGTTTTTTTTAAATGCGATTTCTCCGTCTTCAATCGGTGTTTGGAATGTGAAAACATTAAAAAAGCATTATTGGCATTTTTCTTTTTAATGTCATATGCAGCATCTATGTGAATACTTAATTATTGACAAACATCATTTTCTGTAACATTTATTCCAGCTGCATAGTTTAAAGCTAAATATCAGCGTTACATCCTTTTTGATTAAAATAAACTGACTAAGAATTTCCTGTTTAACACCCTTCAAAATAATAACAGTTAAACTAACAACTTGCTTTTTTTTTTCATTTAGGAAACAGAAAGAACTACAAAGTCGAGAGATCCTTCCAGTTTCCCGATTCCTTTTCTCCAACTATGACGATGCGGCCAGAGCTGGTCTAAGAGGCGACAACTGTGGTCAGCTGTACCAAGAATGCCCTCATCATCTGTCCTATTATGTCAGTGATAAAGAAAATGAAGTCGAAAACGAAGTGCAGATAGAAATGAAATAGAACGACAAAAGCTTGGAAATATATTTATCTGACATTGTTCCTTTTATCACGCTATTTATTCATCATTTTATCATTTTTTGTGACTGGGACGGCATTTTTAATGATCCACCATGAAAATTTGTTTTTTGGTATCTTTGTAAGGATTTTGAGAAAAATAAATATTTGCTAGGTGAACAAAGTGTATTTTTTAGTGTCAATTAAATTATATTTTTTTTACATGCAGCACACAATTGGTTTATAAAACATTCATAATTTATTCAATAGAAATTTGAACTTAGAAATGTTATTTTTATCTAAATAGTTTCCAAATGTAAAATATTAATAGAAAATATTTAGAAATATCAGCTAAATATAAGTATTGAAAAATTACTAAACTAAAATTGGCAGTTCATTAAAATAAGAATATTGTAAAGGAACAGGTGACACACACACAAAATTAACAATTGGCTATGTATAAATCGTGGCTATGTATATTTAACATCTGACCAGAGGTAAAGATACTAGTCATATTTAATACCAAATTAAAAATTTAAGATTCAACAGACGATTCGCTTTATTGTTTTATATTTGTTTACTTTGTTACTTGTTGTTTTTGAGCTAAAAAGAACTTGTCATTGGATAAAAGAAAATAGAAAAAATGACACGGACAAAATGAGTTGTTAAGTTTTTGTTACTCATATATTTATTGAAGTAATATTTCAAAAAAAAATATTACTGACACTCACATAAATACTAATAAATAAATTATACATTATCAAATAAAATATATATTCGGAAATTTAAGTGGATACATTAAATTTTCCTTTTGGTGGCTTCAAGCTCTTAATAAATTTGTGATTGAACCTGGAAATTTTCTTTTTCGTTTCTTGATCTTCTTGAGAAAATGATTTTGATGTCATTCTACAAAATATTAAGTGTTAATATGTTATAAAATTTAAAGTATTTTGATATAAATACAATAATAGTAAGTTCTAATTGCGAACTCACATTCTACACAGTATAACTAAAATATAGGGTTCGTTCCATACATTGACAGCTTGGTCCAATTGAATTTACCAAAAATCGAGAATGAACCGACCGGACTCTATATATTGGTTATACTTTGGTGAATGTGAGTTTTGAAACTAGACTTTTCAATAAGGAAAATGAACAAAACATTTAATTTTATCGGTGTCAAGGAAAAAAAAGACTTCCTATTAATATAACTTTAAATTCGTATTTAAAATTTACCACTTATAACGGCCAGTTGAATTATATCAATTTATAAAAACTGTTTTTCGAATAGAGTGAAGGATACTTTTTAGAGAAAATAAAAGTTATCGAAACTTGCAAAACAGAAATGCACAAGTTGGTTTTTATAAAAATTTAGATCCTTTAGAGCACAAATTCATAAATTAATGTAATACAAAATTCTTGAAGATCATTTGAAAATTAAAGTAACATGTTTGGCGGCAAATATCAGGCATCTAAAGCTTTAAAAGAGTACTGTATTAGAGTAAAACAAAAAAAAATACGTCAAACCTTAAAAACATCGCATTTTGAATGCGAATTTGTATAAATTAATTTTAAAAAGTGGGTCTTAAAAAAAATTGAAACACTTTCACTACCATAACTAAACATTGATTTCCCCAACAAATAAATATGAATTATGCAGCTTATTTTAATTGAACTTTTCTTCAACTTATAATGCTGAAATAAAATTGTACAAAAAATTAAAAGAGACAGTTCTAAAAACATTCGCCAATCTGCAGAATTTTTTTTAATTTTGTGGTCCATGCATAATTCCATACCAGTAAATGCTGCGTACCTTGCTAAATAATCCATTTCTAGCAACTCCTTTCCATGAAGACTCATAAGATTCTTCCACAAATCTTGCAAAACATCTTGTCGTTCATTTTCGTTATAATTCCTTCGCTCTCCAATAGTAACAGCAGATACAACAAAAGGGACTAGTAATGAAATAAAAGCCAAGTTTAGGCCAACAAAAGCAAGACTTGCCGCCACTGGGCCACCAATAGCGAACCCATTTTGACGATTTTTGGATACTTGTACATCTGTCGGAGAATCGTATTCAACGACGGTTATGCCTTTTGATGGACTTGGTGAAATTTCAGAAGAAGAATTAACATGATTGGAATAACAGGCTATTCCAGTTGCAGATAATAGAAGGCAAATTAATCTGTAGGTAGAAAACATGCTGATTTCTTTAAACCTAGAAAGAAAAATTTGAATATTATCAACTGGGAAACTATTCGAATATTGTACAAAATTGTATCAACAATGAATCTACAATTAAATATATTTGAAAATTTTCCTGTCAAATTGTATGCCTTAAAATATCTAAATTGGTAATTCCCTTATAATTTTTTTTAACTTATTATTTAAATTTTCTTTTCAACATTGTATACGATAGTGGGCAAAAAAGAGCTGCAAAACTGCACTGTAAGATGTATTGTAACAACACTCTGTGAAACTGCTGGCAGCCTGCTTCCTCCAGCTTTACAGAGGAACCCCAAATTTACGGAGTAACTTTTCACAAATAAAGTGGTTTCCTCTTATTCTACTGTGTAAAGTTACTAAATAAAACCGTAACACTTACTGTCACCAGTTTTACGGAGTAAATTTTTTACTTATGTTACTTTACTCCAGAAATTCGGCTTAAAGCTACTCCATAGCGTAATGCTACTAAATAAAGATAGAGTAACATTACACTACATTTTTATCGTATAGAGAAATTTTAGCCGTCGTCGTGGCACGATTGTATTTTGTTATGCACATTTAATTTCCCACTGGTAATTCTACTACCATTAAAACAAAAAGCTTTAAATTTTCGGAAATAATTTTGTAAGATAACGTTTTAAATTCACGAAAAAACACTTTTGTAATGCAATAATCTTGTCTTTCTACCGTAACAATGCACTGTAAAAATTGTGTAAAACGAATGTTGTAACGAACCATCCACAAAACGTTGTGAAACCTTTCAAAGAAAGCTATCCCATTCGCAATCATCAAAGTTGTAAAACATAGAGGATTATGTAAAAAAAATGTATGCGGATTTTTTCTATCTAGGGTTAAGTAAAATGGTAAACGTGACGTTTTTATAATCGAAGGTTTACAAGATCAAATCTTTCCCTAGGACAAAGTTTAACTTAGGTCAATAACTAAAAATAATAACCGCAAAATATTTATACAGAATTTCACACTGGTAAATGTAATGGTGCAGGATGGCACCTTCAAAACAAGGATTGTGCTTTAGGCCTCTTTTAAAAGTGTCACCCTGTGAAATCTTATAAAAGCAGATTCCGCCCTAAATTTAGAGGCCGCAATGCTTCCATTCTTTTTTTACTCCTTATTAAGGTGTAACCTTATTCCTTTTGGCTTAAGTTCACTCCAGCTTGTTGTGCCATCGGATTTTTTAAACTAAAACGTATTACACTCTGCAAATAAAACAATTAAAACTTAACTTCGAACAACACAAATGAAAATCGTTTTTAAAACACATCAAAACGCCATTCCAAGTTGTTAGTGGTATATTTATGTCAAGATCAATCCGCTTCCCGTATTTAAGTGCTAATATTTAAATCCAAGCAATCTACGTACATCAATACGGTTATCAATCAAATACGAAATACAAACACCAAGAAACACTTTATTCGCCCAAGGAATGAATATTTTAAAGGTTACAAAACACTCTTATCGTTACCTCAGTTATTTCCTTACCGCCCATGTGAATAAAAAACCCAATAAATGATGTAATAGCCGGTTCCATCTTCCTATCTTTTTATTTCCGCTAGCTATTTAGGAACTGAAAGATAAGAATAGTCTAGGTTCAAGAATCAGGTCAAAGTGACCTTGACTTCCACGGTCTTATGAACAGTTTCCAAAAAGTTCAAGGACGTAATAAAAAGTTTGTCATGTGTATCTAAGTGAGGCAGTCGGTGGGGTATTATGTATTAGGAAGATCATGGCTATAATTCCTAGGGGTCACGCGGATGACTATTTTTATAGCCTCTGTAATTTCTTTTATGCATTTTTGGATTATAAATAATCCAAAAATGCGTTCAAGAATCTTGTCAAAATTTCAGCTATCATTTAGGTAGTTCAAAGTTTTGAATTGTATGGCTCGTATATTTACTGTATTTGTAGTATTATGTTATGTAAACGAACCAAACAAGAGAGGGGTACAAGGTTCAGATAGACTGGTCCACAATACTAACTCTCTGTTTAGGAAGGTTGGACAACGCAATACTAACTCTGACCAAGCAAATCATACACAACTTGCTTCTGTCTGTGAGAGGAAAAAACAATGCACGAATCTGCACCAAAGACGAAATAGATATTTTATTTGGTATTACACTAATATTAAGTCAAAATAAAATAGAAATGCAAAGTATAAAATCCCCCTCTACTTACGATATAAGAAATAGTAACTTGTAATAAACCATTATACATGTGATATATCGTACAAATCTTTATAAAGTTATAATATTAACCACACAAATCTCTATAATATTCTAATATTCAGTTCTTTCTTAATAACTCTAAGTTAATGTTTTGCTGATCCATCTAACAGTTCCCACGTTTCAATAGGCGTCAATACATTCTTTCCCACAGAAATTGCAGACCCAGCAGACTTTGTTTTGACTTCTGATCCACTCTTCTCATGACCATTAAAAATAGTCACTTTTTAACTAGACTCCGACATGTAAAGTTGTGTGCCTTTGGCGGGCCGGACTCTGTCCGTTAAATACTCTAAATAATATCTTTGCAATAAATTATCTTGGACGTCCAAGCTATCTCCTTTTATTAGAATGAACTAAATAATAATTATGTTCTCCTTGTGTAGTAGATGTTATTCTATTACATACATTTATTTACTTTTTATTGTCACTATAGTAGAATATAATATATTTCTTGAGCTGCAATTCATTTAATGTAAAAACCGCGTAAAACACGTCCTAACTAAAATATCAGGTATAGAATTAAAATGTGTAGCATAAGAAAAATAATGAAAAGCAAACTTTTAAAATATCAACCAATTCTTTACCTTCTTTAAGAATAAATAAACATCATACAACACTGTAGAGAAGGATATTGACTCTTTACTATATAAGGTAAGGTACACAATTCAAAGCAAATATTTATTCAAAAATATTTCATCTATAGCGGATATTTATGTAATCAAAGGCTCTCAAACAATAGAAACTTTAAGAAATAAGCCACAACTAAATGTTATTTAAATAAAATAGTAATGAATGACTTGAATAAAAAATTTCATTGTCTATCTTCAAAGAAGTAAATAAGTGCCTGTGTTTCCGTTGGTTCAATATTATGTTGTATTATATGTAAAATTTTAACTTTTCGGATTTAGATCCATCAAGTGATCCAATCATTGAAAAATTGTTTTAAAATTTATTTTAAGTTTATTGAAAAATAGTTTATAAACCCACATGTAGACATCTCACGTTCATAAAACAACGAAATATTGCACCAGATTTGAAGCATAAGTTTAAAATAAAATGGCATGATCTTTTTAGTATTAATAAAAGTGAGAGTTGTTCCTAAACTATCTGATTAAAATTATATTTTATAAAACTCTCATTAGAAAACTTTTGAAGTACAATTTTTAAATGAGATGGATTCGTTCAAATATTTCAATTAAAAATTCTATTATATATGAACCGGTTATACAGTAGTACACCCCAACACCGGAAATATCCAAAACCCGCATTTTACCTAATTTTTTTTACAGTTATAATTTTTTTTTTAATTTTTTTTTTATATTAAGATATATCGATTTCTAGAATAACAGGTATGACTTTAAAATACTTTTAAGGGTAAAATTTTAAATATATATTGGGGGCTGGGGAGCCCAGTTGGTTAGGCACTCGCCTAGCATGCGAAAGGTCCCAGGTCCGGGTTTCGCCAAAATAACTGCCGACCTATAAACGGCCCGTGCAGCCAAAAATGTCCGACGAATAATACCCCGTATAGAGGGAGTGCACGTTAAATATGCTCCTAAGTCCCAACGATGCGTACTATGTCGCCCTTAACGGTTGTGTTGGGTGCCTACTCAGGTGTCGGCTCGTCACTTGACTGTTGTTCTAAAATACGACGCCCGTCACCAATAGCCCTCGTGTAGCTCTAGTGCGACGATAATTTAAACTAAACTAATTAAATATATATTGAATGCAAAGGAATTATAATTTGTATTTCATCATTGTTATCTGCCACCATCGCCGGAAAAACTCCGACCGTCGCGTGCATAATAAGAAGAAATGTTATGTTTTTACTAATTTATTTCAAACATAAAAACTACTTTTAGGATCAATGTGTCGTTTTTCATAGGTTGCAAAGAGATTTAAATCGGCATATTTATACACTAAAGTATCTTTGAGGAGGAAAATCGACAGTGTGAACGTTATTTCGAAAATGTGTAAGAGTAGAAGATGTAGAGATATTAAAACTGGATTCATTTCTTTTGTTAAAAAATTAAGTACTAATCATGATGCATATACATATATTGATTTCTCGGAATTTTTTTCGTGGTTATTTTGCTTGGAATTCGGCAAATTATTCACATTTATCCATATCCGGAAAATTTTCATATCCATGATCGTCGAGGTTCCCCAGATTCCAGATTTAAAATGATTTACTAAATTTTAATTGATTGCAATCACAAGTTCTAAAAATATACAGTTACAAAATGATATTAAATAAAATATTTGCGCATACTTTACGTACATTAAAAAATATATATAAACCATATTTTCCAGAAAGTGTGCTTTTTATTTTAAATAGTATCATTTCATTCCGTATTAAAACTTAAAATCTTTTGATTGAAATCGAATTTGATTGATATCTGTTATTTCTATCATAATAAGTTTTTTATCTTTCCAAAGATTAATTGAAAAAAGTTTGTTGACCCAGGTAAACCACAAAAGTTTTTAAATAAAACATTGCACCTGTGATATAAATACATTGCCTAAAAATCTAATGAAACATAAATTCTTGGAAAACAGGTCACAATATATAAAACAAATACTTAGCAACTTAAAAATAAAAAAAATAATAAAATGCATTTCTTTTATAAAACAGGATATACAAATGGGTATTTAAAATTCAATTTCCAAAGACAATAAACGTCACACAATCGGTCTTTACAAACAACAATCCTTTTACACCTAAGCTTAAAATTACAGAACCTTTTTTTTTATTGTCACTTAATTATTGCGTTACAATTGTTGCTAGGACTATGGTGAATCACCTAAACCAGTTTATTTCGAGCCTTGTTTTTTTTGGTTATGCGGAAGTCTCCTGCAGCAAGAATGTGTTTTTTGAGGCAATAAATGAAGGTCACAGCCTTCTCCTCAAGTGACCCCTGAGCTAACACTCTTCTGGTGAAAACAAAATCTGCCCCTCAGAGCCAGAGGGGTCTATATGTAAAAATGACAATTTACAGTTTCGAACATCGAGCCATTTTCAAATCTAATAAGTTCATATTGGTAAATGTACAGATGAACTTGAATATTATAATTGCACTAGAAAATGAACGAAGATAAAAAAAATTTTGACTCTGTCCCTTAGATCCAGAGGGCACTATTTGGTAAAGTGACGCGTTTTAATTTCGTACGTATAGAGCTAAATTGAAAATTTCTTCTAGAATTTCGCACATTCAATGATGATTTAAATTTACAGACAAAATGAAATATTATAATTAATTTAGAAAAAATACTCTGTCCCACATAGCGAAGGGATCGAAGTAAAATATAGCAAAAGGTTCGTTTTGATAAAAATGACATTTCGCACATAAGGCAAAAATGCGAATCTGTCCATAGAAGTATATATGTATTTATAAAGTTGTTAAAAATGCACAGATTAACTCAAATATTAGAATTAAATTAGAAAACAAATTCTGCCCTTCTTATCAAGAGGTTTCAATCTGAAAAAAAGTCAACTTAAAGTTTTTATGAAGAATTTTAAAGAGATAATCTAGCCACAGAAATGCATATTCGTAAAGCTGAAAATTAAAATACGCATGCAAACTCAATTATTAGTACAACGACAATAATGGAGAACGTGCACAGCTTTTATGCTCTCAAGTAATGTTGTAAATATGGGGATGTACCCTTGGGGTTCTGAGGTCTAGGACTGTGGTTAGACGAGGTTCAGCGACCTACACAGTAATAAATGATCACACAGTCGTTTATTTCTTTTGTAATTGGTCATGCTCATAAACTAAAATTTGTCTTTCTTACGACAGCTATAACATTTTAAAAGAAGAAATTCTACCAGTTACATTCATATTTTTCTTTTAAAAACTTTTTTATTCGTAATTTTTTTTTAATTAACCCCGAAAACTTTTTGATTGAAAATTGATTTATGTTAACAAAAAATAATCAAACATTTTAAAGTGTATAAAATATGTTAATTATTAATTAACGTTCTTTTATGTTTAACAGACATTTTTTGGAATCTAATTGTCAGTTTATACCTATATGTGTTTATAAATGTAACCAATAAATGTTAAAAAATAAAATACAGAAATCTAAAATTTCAACACTTTTTTAAAAATTAAATTATGGATTAAAGGACTAGTCAAGCAATACTAGATTTAAATAATTGCTAAAAATTTTATAATCAAGTTAATTTCATAATAATAACTTCAACATTCTCCAATTTACAACATTTAAAACTTTCGTGTCATTTAATTTTTGATTAAAGCATTGTCATATATTTTTTTAAAAAATTTAAAAACCATGATTCATAACCCATAAGGTTCAAAAATCATGGCATCAATTTACATATAAGTATCGCAAAAAAATTTACCTACCTTAAATCTAAGGACTCCTTCGGTAACCTAAGAACAAGAATATTAGTTTTTGACCTAAAGTGAATATGATATATATCTGAATTAAACAATGTAAATTTCACCTTTTGACAGAGCTTTAGTAAAGCTTCTTGACATCAAAGACTTCAAAAATGACATCTCAATACAAATAATCTTATTTAAGAAGTTTATTCAAGCGAAATTTTCACCCCTGAAAAGTTCTTTTAATCACTTCAGAAATAACAATTTATTAAAGTATATAAAGTGTATAAATATTTATATTAAAACAGGAAGTTTCAGGTTGAATTACATTTACCTACAATTCACTTTACCTCTCTAGTAGAACACGATATTGCACACCACTTGTACTTGATATTACAGTGCTTGAGTGATGCACTGCAAATCTACGGAGTAACACTACTCAAATTTTTGCAACGTGCACAAAACATTGTAATAAAATTTTTATTTTAAGTTGTTAATATTGTTATATTAAATACCCGTGAACATGTATTCTAATTTATACTTTTCTCATACAAAAGAAATACAAGTTTCCATCAAAATAGTTTCCAACCGTTTCATGGAGTAGCGTTACACAAAGTTACTCCACAATTGTACAGTGATATTAAAAGAATATAATAAGACATTTTGGGCTATTAAAGAGACAAAGTAACTTGGCAAGCGTAAATCTTGATTTTAAAAGCAATTTTTATTTGTCGATGGTAGATTTTATTGAATCCTTTTAAAGTTGTAAGACTGTTTTATGCACTAAGGATAAACAATTACCTTATAAATGAAAAAATAGAATTAGAAAAATTCCTTACTTAATCCATTGAAAAGAAAGGCTTAACTATAAATTGGAACCCAAGCATGTCACTAACAAATTTAGATAAACTTTTATAACGTTGAATCCAATTAAACTATGAATATTTTTTTTTATTTATATCTCTATTGATATTTTATAATTCATTAAACAACTACAGATGTTTGAAAACTAAAAACTTTTTTTAAACAACTTCCATATTAAAAATAAAATGCACTTTTCTAACATAAGTTTTCCCATTTTTTTTTATTTTAATGCAAAAAATTTGCTTTTTAAATCCTACAAAAAATATGAGTGAACAAGATTCAAATATTCGTAACGTGGTTACTGGGATTCGGTTGGTAAATTTCTTTAATCATTGTAGTATAACTTTGAATTGTTTTAAGATACCCCAGTTCCATTATGATTTTCTTTCAATATTCTCTGCCATTTTCCTTAATTTTTTAATAACTAATGGGGTAATTATCTTGAAATAGCGTGAACATTTAACGATCGTTAATTTGAAACTAGGTTTCGAAATGTGTATGTAGTTCTAAATAGATGTGACCTGTTTGGCCAAGTGTGACTAAATAAAAAACACGTAATTATTCTATTTCAGTTTGAATAGCATGGATACAAGTATAAGAAGAACCATGTAAAATATACTATACGATGTTGTTCTTTGTATCGCCTATTTCCGTACCTTTTCAGAGAAAAAGGGTTGCTGTCCAACATTTTAAATCATACACCTAAGCCTTTTTTTCTTCTAAGGTATGTTTCCAGAAATTAAACTCCTTATTTTACATCATCAAAATAATGGTGTATTTTATTACTTAAAAAGCTACTTTATTACTTAAGAAAGATTTCGGTGCAGAAAGACTCTCTTAGACTACAGTACGTCTCTAAGAGATGTGAGGCGTTGTGTGGACTTAACAAAGATTATTTTACCAAGTAACACAAGGCGTTGTAAAATGATTTAAGAAATTAAATATCCCTTTAATTGAATAAAGTGCGTGTTACACTGCTCTTAATTACTTTAATATAGATTCTACCATATTGTGACGATTTATCAAAATGAATACTCAAAATGAATCTACTAAATTTTTGAACACTTTCGGAGCAAATTAAAGACAGCTCATCAGAACTTTATTTTTGAAGAAAAAGTTTTGTTACATTTGAAATCGAAACACGATTCAAAACGTTTTATTCGCTAGTGAAGTTTATTACGTTAACAAGACCTACTGGACTATCATAAAATCACATTATGTGTGTAAAATACAAGAAAATTATATCATTTGACTTTTTTACCACGATTCGTTTCTACTTCATATAACCATCCAGTAGATTTATAGTTAATCTACGCTGTATCAACCCAACAATCTCTAAATGCTAACGGATGAACCGCTTGGTCGGCAACCTATGTTCAAAAATGCAGGCAATTTCAATAAATTTTAAGTCTTGAGCTTCCTGTTATCATGATTAAAACTGCAAAAGAAAATTCAGCATCATTTTTTATTTGTTACATTATTGGCTGGTTTCTAAGTTTTAAAAAAACCAGTCTAGTTCACTTTGATATGACACATCGGTACGTAGCAACACTATTATGATGTAACTTACTACATTCAAAGAATAATTGCGTTTTGGAAACAGATTATTAATCCTTATATATTTGGTAATCTCAATCCAGTTCAGAAAAAATTACATTACAACTCCTCGAAAAATAAATTAAAAACGAATTTTTAAACTCTGAAGGCGGTCCGGGTGTTGAGATGTTTCTCCGTTTGGGGGGTGACTTTGAGAGACAGAATAGAAATATACTTCACTAGAGAATATGGTACTGTAACTTGACAGAATAGAACTGACAACCTAACAGGACTGCGATTGAGTTAAAAATTGAACTAATGATTCTAGAAATCTTGTAGTAAAAGAACGATGTTAGCAGCTGTAATCTACACCCATTTTGGTATGTAACATTTTGAGAAATATCTCTGGAACCTCCATTAAAACAGCTTATGATTCTTAGTTTAACCTTTGTTTATTTTATTTATTAATTTTTCAGAGAGAGGACATTAAGAATAACTTCGAACCTTAAATTTGGGATGTTTAACTTAATCAGTTTTAATCATGATGCATTATGTAATCTAAGTAATAGCCACTTTACATTATATATCCAAAACTATACGATCACAATAGAGAAGTAAAAACATTATTAAATATTACACATATACCTTAAAAATGTTCTGAATATAACAGATGAACCAAGCACTAACAATATAAAACTATAAGTTTATTAAAAGCTCCAGTATGTAATTTACAAAGTTAAGATAGGCGACACATTTTTGTCCGTGGTGTATTGTGTTCCATTTCAAACCTCCGATTTCGTTCCCAATCCTTTTGCATGCAAGGAGCAGGAATTCTTCTTATGGAAGTCGGCTTTCTTGTAAATCTCTTATTAGGACATTTTGATGATCTTCTTAGTAGTTCTTCTGTAATTTCTTCCTTGAGCTGTTCTTTGAATTCGTCTGTTAGTGGTTGAACAGGTGATTTAACTTGCATTTCTTTACAATGAAGATATCTACGAATTAACTGCACCATCAACTTCTGCACAAAAGCAAAAGTTAAGCAATTAAAAACTCTACAATTTTTTTGTCATTCGATTATTACATATAATCTGATATTTAGGAGGGCAAAGGATGAAAAAAGAAGAGTAGTACATCAAAGTATTTTATTTGCGTTTCAAATGAACTTTTTGCAGTTAAATATTTTTGTAATTGTTGAAAGTAAAGAAAATAAAAAGAATAGAGCAAAGAAGGCATTTTAACTTAATAATTATATTTTATTGATTTTAAAGTTAAAATTGTGTTAATTTCAGGAAACATTTGGATGCCTTTGTTTGCTCTTATGACTTTGATTAAAATCAATTGACAAAAATAGAGCTCTATTACTCTCCCTACTCCTTTTAAAACAATAAAAAACTAAATCTTAATGTTTGTGTACTTACAAATTAGTTTCACATGAGACAATAAAATATACTTTAAAAAAATAATTATCATTTAGACATTACAAGCATCAAAATACATGTCCTTAGAAAAATTCTTTATTCCGATGTACTAATAAATTAGTTTACACATCCAACAATTCAAACATACATTTAAGAAAATATTATCGTTTAGATATATAATCAACTTTATATATACTAAATATACGCAAAATATACATTTTTCTAAGAATATTCTTTTAATAAAATAATCTACAAGTAAATCTACAAAAAGTATAATGAATTCGTGACTATGATAGAAAACATTCGTTAAAGCAAGCCTTACTTCATATCTTTCTTGATCTGCTTTATGTTCAGAATCTGCTATTCCTGATTCCCAATACCAGCAACGCTATAATCAAACAAAAAATATGTATTCAATACACAAAATCACGAACCACCTTAGTAAACTAATATAAAAGTCATTTATTGAAAGTAAACCAGTTTTATTGCTGGTAGACCGACGAGATAACTTTAAGGATAATACTTTTTATGGTTTTTAAAATAACAAACCCGTAAAAATGTAATACATTAAAAAGACTATTTCGTTAATTTTGTTAAAAAATTTAATTTTTTTTCTTGGGAACATAATCAGAAAATTGACTATTTAAAAAACTTGCGTTAAAACATACTCCCTATCCTATAATAATCCCATAAAAGCATTTTTGTGTAATAATTCACTTTATAACAATTGAATTTTGATAAAATAATTGTAAACACATTTCCTAATTAGTTGCACATTGCATTGACTTAGACAGTGTTGACCATTAAAAATGCATATTAAAATAAACGCTGGTTATTTATTCAGAACTATTTTTCCAACAAAAAGTATACGCAAGTGCAGAAAACATTAACTAGTGAAGCTTATTAACATACTCTTGCATCCCACTTAAGCCTCCAAGGTTCATCGCCATACTTTACTCCACACCTCGCTACACACCATCGAAAGAGAAGAGCTACCCTATGCATAGATGGTATTAAATTAAATGGTGGTGGCACAACACTTTGGTTGTCGAAAACACTTAGCCATAGTGTAGAGCATGCAAACTTCCACTCCATATCAGCATTTTTCTAAGAAAAGAACACAAGCTTCATGAAATGTTACATGTATAAGAAAATAATATTTTTAAATATTTATTTTCATAAGATTAAATACGGTATATGACACATTTATTTGATTTTACACTTTCTCATTTACTGCTTATTGCATTTAAGTATACATTCTGAAATTTGAGAGTTTTACTACCATTTAGGTCAACAACTTGTTTAAACTAAAAAGCAATATTTTTTTAAAACAATGAAATAATCTGGTTAAGATTAATAAAATTAAGAATTTTCTTTTGCGACATTCAAAGTTAAAAATTTAAAAAAATTAGTTTGGGTAATATTTGACATTTTCAGCATTACATCTACAATATTTACAAAAAATATGACGGTGCATTTAACATTCACGAAAATATCTATTTAATATTTCGTTAGAAGCAAATTTAAAACTACTTCTACATTTTTTTTAATTATGTAAAGGGATTTTCAGGAACCCTCATAAAGAATAAAAATATTTTTTTTAAGTTTTAAACAACAAAATGCCACTAAAAAATCCTCGATATGTTTAACTATGATAAAAATTCGCACTGCATAAAATCTTTAATAATCCATCTGCTGTAAAGAGTACAGTTTATTTACATTTGAATAACACTATTAAATTAATTTATAGAGTCAGGTGGGGTAAAATGGGTCAATTTTAGCTATTTTCACTTTAAAAGTTCTCTGGCAATAAAACCATAATTGTTTTCATATTTTTTTAATTGCATCTTAACATTGCATTATTTCAGTACATTTTATGTATTTTAAGTATTTTTTTTAAATTATAAATTAATTGAACTTAGTTCCATAAGTTGTGATCCATTTTACCCTACCTTGGGGTAAAATGAGTCACTCATGGGGTAAAATGGGTCATTAGGCAAAAAAATGACTATATAACAATCTATTTATTAGGAAATACACTAAATAAAGAGAGGAGATCAAGAACACATAAAATAAATTTAATGATACATAATTACAATGTTAAGTTTTCAAAATAATATTATTTGCGGTTGTTACTAAACGGCTCTTCCAAAACTCTTGTAACATCTTATTTTTCTACAGTATTCAGTCCTCTTTATCGGGAAAAACATAAAAGTTACCTATATTAGATTATTTATCATATTTTACATGTAAATCACCCGCATCATTAAGTGTAATTTGACCAACAAATTGTTTAATCGACTTTTTTCCTTAGTATTCACCTACCACTCATTTTCCAGTCAAAAGCTGCTGGCTATCGTCAACAATCTTAAGTTTAGGTTGCTCTGATTTTGACTCTGGTTTCTTTCGCTTAGGTTTTGGTTCAAAGTTTTGAAAGAAAATCCAAATTCTTAATTTTCTCGGGGTTTTTTTTTATCATCCGTTGAAGTTCTTCTATAAATGCTCCATCACATCTGCTTCCGTCATTACTTCGCCAGCTTTATGTCGAACTCTTTTCTCTTCTTTTAAGAGTTGGCTATCACTGACTTTGTAAGACTTGATGGCATAAGTAACATAATTATCAGGATAGCACATTTGAGATCTTTTAATGGAGAAGATAAAAGATTGGCTTGTTGAATTGAACTAAGCGCTGCAAGAGTATCCTACATAGCTGGCTGGTGTTGAAGAGGAAGGCAGGGTTTAAATTGAATTTGGTGTAGGTGGTGTTGAACAAGATGGAACGGTTCATCCGAATAAATCATCTGAAATAACCAAATCATGCCATAAAACTACCGTTCAATGATGAGAGATCCGGCTGATCAGAGACTCTTTCAGTCAACACAGTCCTGTGTCATACTGCTTTTCTATCAGAAGGGAACAATCCTGCACTTTTAAAGACCTTAGTAGCATGATCTGCTCTTAAACTTTCAAAACGTTTCTTCAAAACAGCTTAGCATATGACCCATTTTACCCCATCCAAAGTAAAATAGAATAATAAAAAGGACAATCAATATTTTTCTTAACTGATTGGCCTGAGGTGTTGCCTAGTAAGTACATAATTATATGATTTAAATAAATTGCAGTGCCAGACTGAAGTGTTTTCTGAAGTTAGAAAGCCATATGGTTTGCTTACACATTTTACTGCTTCTAAAGAGATTCTTTTTAGCTGTCAGATTCATGAAAATAAACTATTTATCTTATGAAATATGTTTCAAACACCCCTATTGAAATATTATTTCAAAAATTGGTTCAAAAAATATATTCTATATTAAGCTAAATTGAGGTATTTAAAAAGTGACCCATTTTACGCCAAGACCCATTTTATCCCACCCTACCCTAACATTTTATAAGACAACTATTCTTAGGGAATGTTAATTCAGCAAAGCAGTTTAAACACCAACTAAACAGTTTTAGTATTTTCCTTCACAATAAGTATGCACATTGTTACAATTTGCATGTAAAATTACGAAACATACCTGAACTCGCTGGTAACTCTCTGTCATCATAGCTATTAACATATTGAGAAGAACCACTACAGTAACCATGTGGTAAAATCCCCACAATGTGTATCCAATGCCTTCTGTAAAAATATGATCATCTTCACGGCTGAGATAGGAACTTGCATTGAGGCTTGAGTTGCCAACTACAACTTGGGCATAATCTGGTTCTCCCATTCCGAAGATGGCCCAAAACAAGTTTTTAAAAGTGTTTTTCAAACTAAAAAGAATAATTATAAATGAAACACGTGAATAATAATTATAACTGCTATTTACAAGATTAAAAATGAAACTCCCAAAAAAGAATACTTGGATGTTATCATATTATTGTGAGAACAATATTCACAAAAGCAAATACGTTGGAAAGCTCAAAGTTGAGCACTGTTATAAATGAAACTCTTAAAAATGAGTTCTTGAATGTTCTCAATTTATTGTGACCACTATATTCTCAAAAACAATTACCTTGAAATCTCATATTCATACATATACATACATGCGATCATACAACATACATATTCTTCAAATTCAATATCAAGAGAGAACATGTATGATCTCAAATTTGAGAGCAATATATTCGCATCTGTTGTACGAACCAATGATACTCTAAAATTGAGAACATTGTTTTCAAATTGGGAACCAATTTTTCACAGTGAATACTATAATTTTGTTGGATATAAAGCCAAGTGAAGTAGTCATATCTCCAGGCTAGCTTAGTAACTAAACATTATGTCAGTTTGTGCGTGCCAGTCTGAGTCCAACTAACTCGAGAACATCAGCAGCCTGGTTTCATCCATAGCCCTTATGGGCCCCTTATAAACTGGTTTTGGGCAAAACCGACCTTGTCTTTTTATGAGAGTTTGAGCAACTGAGTTCCGTTTGTGATTTGGCATTCATCTAATGATAAAGCTATTACCATAAATAGTTTAATATTAATTTATTATTTTAATTAAGACTAAAACTAATACTAAATAATCTTAGAAGTATATTTACAATTATAAAATTGTTCTTTTTTTTATAAAAAAAAGATAGATTAAACAATAAACCAACTATGTCGTAAACAATAAACCACCAACTATGGCGTTAACAATATACCTTAAAATTATAAAGAAAATTGCAAAGCCATCTAACAATATCCTAAGACAAATGTTCTTTACATAAAATTATATTAATCACTTTGCCCATATATCTATGTCATTCTTAAATATACACCATTATCTAATGCATAACTATATATTACATTATAAATGTATTTAACGTTTTAATAAAGGAAGACTTTTAATTATTCAAGGAAAAAATATAAAAACTACGTTCACCATTCACCCAATCTTCCCCCTACATACTTTTAAATTTTCAGGTCATATACAAACATGACTTTTCATTTTTAACAGTACAAGTTGTTAAACTATACAAATAAGAAATAAATAACACCGAATATAATGAAAAAGTATTTTAAACTGGGAAAGAAATAGGCTTACGTTATAAATGCCTCAGGTTGGTCAATAGTTTTCCCATCTTCAATGCGTGATGAGTCCTTATAGTTTTTGTAAATCGAATTGATCCCAGTTGCAAAAGCCAGCATTATGATGAAGAACAGCATGAAGAATTGAAAGACATCAACTATTTTATAAAATATAAAAGGTGCAATCAGGGTTTAGCTTCAAAATTAAACAACAACAGCATCAACAATAATTTAAAATATAAAATGTTAAAACAAGAATATAAAATAGATTAACAACCAAAGTCTTTTTACTTAATATACTGTTTATTCTTATTCAGTTCATACAGTCTTCTGTCTCGATGCTACATGACGCTTGAATGCGTCCGAAAATTTCTTACTGTAACTTTAATTGAAAGAAATATTGTGTTCATTTTCCAAAAAAAGATAGTGCATGGTGTGATTTACTAGTGTCGTGGTTATTTTATTAATGAAAACTTCCTTTCCAGTTTAGATTCGAGATGAACATCGACCAGGTAAATATCATATCTAATTTCTATTCCACCGTGCATACTACGCAAAAAAATCCAAGAATTTGTACTATCTTACATTCAAAAATTGTATCATCATAATCTAATGTGCAAGGCATACATCTTTATAATAAGTTAAAAAAAGGGATAATAGAAATATCATTTTTAAATGTTTCCCTTGACATTGTATAGCAACAATGAATCCACACCACTACATTTAATCCGAATAATTTTCCATTAGTTCGTTTAGTAATGAAAGTTAATTAAGTAATGTTAAAGAGTTTCAAATGAAGGTTCCGTTTCTGAAATAGACATTCGGCATATACAATCCCTAACATTAGCACCTCAGATCAAAAGGCTGTTGAAACAGAGATGAGCACCTCATTATAGGACAGTAAGCTTGCCGGTAAAGATTAAATTTTAAGAGTTTTAGGGCTTTAGCAATTTCGAATAGTATTCAAGTTGCAAAATCAATTACTCTCATTATTTAAACTATTTGTTCATTATATTTTTAGATATTACTAGATAAATAATTTGAAACTTTCAAACAGTTTTGTACTTTAATGATTGACTCATTTAAATGATATATGGTTAAATATATTAAATGCGCTGCCATTTAAATAATAAATAATCATTCTGTTTAAAAAGTTGAACAAAACCGGGAAAAACATTTATTCATACTCTCCTTCTCCACTTTGAAAGATGTTGGAAAATTTATATTTTTATTTGGACGTTGTCAAAGATTTAATTTCCATCATTTCTTCAGTAATAGAACCTATATAATTCATCATAGTAGTGCACTAACATGTACTCACCCAGCATGTGCTTGATCGACGTACCCAATGGTCCCAATCGAGAATTCACTTGGAACCACAGCAGTAATCGGCTAAACGCCATCACAGAAGCTGCAGCATAGATACCTTCTCCAATAAGTATAGGATGGTACCAGTACCAGCACATTCGATTCGATCTATGATGATCACTTTCAGAAACGAGATTAACCATGAAAACACTAAACCAAAGTAGTTCAGACGTTAAAAATAGGCAAAACATGATGAGATCGAATACGGACCACCAAGAGCGTAAATAGTTATTGAAACCCACAGATGTGATGTTCGTTAAAATGTGCCATGAATGGCCGAGTACAAAACATCCAACAGCTATTTCTGTCCACGAAACTGGTGAATGAACATCATACCTAAAAAAGATCAATATTAAATTAATTAAACGATATAATGACAAATAAAGTCAATTATGGATAAAGTACTATAATTATTACTGTAATAAAGAATATAATTTTGCAAGTAATTTTAATGAAAATATATAATTATTTTAAGTAGAATTATTTTCAATTGAAGTGCTGTTGTTTTGAAAACAGAATCAAATTTCGGTATTCAATTTTAATAGCTTAACATTGAAAATTATCAGATTATCAATCTTCTAAAGAAAAAAATTTAAAACTTTGCTCGTTTAAGCATTAAGCATAGAAAATACAAGAGTAGCCTATAAAGGTTAATAAAGCCACCAAAAATTTAGTTATTGTTACCATGTGCTTTAATTTCATATACAAGCTATGTTACGCATTATGCGCTATGTTCGTTACATGTTATTTTACATATTACATATCATCCTAACTTTTTACCTTCTGTCATTGAGGAGCGTTACCATAAGAAGTGACAAGAAAAATAAGTAGGAAGTGGCATTATAGATGAACCTATTCAAAGGTACTCTCAAAGGACCAATGACTTCAACTCTAGGAATGAAAATGAAACCTATAGACACAACTGGAGTTAGTAATGCGTGTTTTATCACGTGGAATGCTCGCCATCGAAAGGGCCAACTGTACCATGATCCCACAGTTTCAACCCACATGGAACGCAATACTTGCTGACAGCTTGGATGCGTAAGAAACTGTAAACAAAACAGAACGTCAAATATGAATACCTGCATGAAAATTTTAAATTATATATTAGAGTAGCCAGTTTGTATAGCGGAGATGTGTAAAATGAATAAAGTTGGAAAATGTCATTGACCTCTAGTTAATATGATTGGGCATGAAACACTTTAAACATATTTTTCCACCTCTAAAGTATCGATTTGATAAATATTTATAGAATAAAAAAATTCTTGTATCTAGAACTAAATAACTATTTCCAACAGTAGAAATTCCATAAATTTTATGTTTGGTACTTTATGAAAAAAAAATCGAATTATTTCGTAATGCTTTTTGTTCCTAGCAATTGACTGTCATAAAATTCAACTAAATCATCATAATTTTAATATTTAATCTTCTAAAAGTTTAATATTATACCAGTGACTAAGAGAAAAATATAACTTTTCATGTTATGGCTTAGAAATCACGTCTTACCGATGATTAATGTATACTGAACTGTTATTATTGAACTTATAGAGAAAAATTAGAAGCGGAACACAAAATTTCTAAGACCTTAACCATGACATAAAACTACAACATTACAATTTACACGTCCAATATACCATTTCCAAATCATTACATTTATATCATTACCATCTTTTATGTGCCTTCAAAGAATAACTTAATTATTTAAATTGTAAATCCAAGTTTCATTCATTGAAAATTTGTATACAGATATTTTTGAAGAAAATCTGAAAATAATGCACGAAAATATTGTTAATATATTTTTTCTTACTGCATTACATACAAACTATAACCATGCAGTTATGCATAAATTTATACTAAGAATGGCTATTGACTTTAAAATTAATTATTGAAAAAGACACTTGGTTTTAAATTATACCTCTTTTTGTCCACATTGAACTGCAAGGTGTAGTCGGCTAAACTTATGTGGTCTTGGATCCAGAAAGCCTTTTCTTTGAACAAGAACAGTTTGTACTTCTTCGGTATTTCGGCATTGGTCGAGGAGGGAAGCTGCAAATTTGGAACAAACTTTGGACAGTTCTCTGTACTCTTTCTGAAAACAAGCACATAAAATAATATTGGTTATGAATACATTTTCTGATGTATTAATATTTTAATGGATTGGGTTTTGGTATTGAGTACAATTTTGTTATAAAAATAATCATTTAATTATGTATGTCTTTATTTTTGTAAAGTATAGACAAATTAGTCTTTTTCGGAAGTCTTCGAAGAATAAATCGAATATAAAATAGTCCTGCAAATACAATAACATCCCAATAAGTACTTTTAAAATATAGATAACGTAAACGAAATAAGGTAATCTCGATAACACAAACGAAATAAAGTAATTTCTTATTCAAAAAAAGAAAAAAACATATTTGGTACCTCACTTTATTTTTTGAATTAAAATATCAAGCATAGTTTCAGTTAAATATAACTGCGAAGTTCAGACTGGGTTGTATGAGGCTGGTTCATGAAACAAAGAACTTTAAAACGCAGATCTCATTTCAATCAATCAAACACGAACATACGCATCCCCAATCCCCACTTATGCTTATGACCTCAGCCTTGATTTAAAATGTAGTTTCATTATTTCGGAGTATCTAAACGTGTTCAGTGATGGTTCAGATTTTAATAGCTTTGGAAATACAACCGAAGAACACCGAGAAACTATCTCTTTATGATAATTGGTGTCCAAATTTTACTTGGAGATTTCTGCAGATTGAACTAATGGAAGAAACAGCTATTCATTTGGTAGAGAGACTATAGACGGCAAGAGAATCCCGTAAAAAAATTAGTTTAAAAAGTTGCGTTAGGGAAAATTCGGCACCACTGCTGTATTTTCAAGCTTATAGTCATCATAAAAGTTGTTTATAAACATTGCAGTTTTCATTGTCAACAATTTTATTATTTTTAATTTAAGTAATACAAATAAATAAAAATTGAAACACACACACACTCCAACTTTTGCATCAAATACTTTTAGTTTACTAAAGTTTTAAACTCATTTTTGTATACCGTAGCTAGAGATAGACGCAATGTCACCGAATATTCAATATCGAAGAATAAATAAATTAAGTTTTTTATTTTTTTTATTGGATTCTCTCTTTCCCCTTCCCATGACATCAATAGCATCTCTACCCTTCACCAAACGCATAGTAATTCCAAACCCTGAGTACCGTCAATCAGTTTAATTATTTACACCAGTAGTTTCTTTTTCCAAATTGCGTTTCTTCGTTAAAAAAAATCTCGTTTGCCCGTACCATTCTAGTTCTAAATAGGGAATAAGAGTTTTCAATTAAACAGTGCGCCCTATACCTTCATTTCCGGTAATTCTCTTGATAGCTTTTCCAGTTCTTTGCTCAACTGAAATGCAGAAAGAATGGGATCTTCCGATGTGAGAATGAGATAGGTTGGACTGGCGATTGCTCTGTACGCGTTCATTCGGCTTATGGACTCTGTTAAGGTTTCACCGTCCTGCCATTTTTTGGCGCAATTTTCTTGACACTGACCTAAGAATTTTTTTTCAGTTAGTTAACAAATGATAGAAGGTTTCCGAAATAGCAAATGTATTTGCCATTTACTAAAGTAAATGAAAATACATTTGCTAATTAGTTGAATGTTTTACGATCGTTCATGATTCATACGGTATTGAAATTTGTATAGTTATTGAAGTAAATATTTTTTAATATTAATCATTATGTTTTACTTGTATATTAAAAATAATAAGGTTTAAAAAAATCATAATGAATTAAGATTATTAATATATATTTTTAATAAAATAATATATAACTCAGATATGATAGTCTACAAAATTATAGTTACCCAACTTTTATTAAATCAAAATATTTAATTTGAATATTACTTTCTAAAGTAGTATTAAGTATTTAAAATTATCAACTAAATTAAAATTAATTTTTAATCTCTTTTTTTATTCTCTTAAAATAAAATACGTCAGAAAAAGTTTTTTTAAGTTTAATACGTTGTATTTTCGAATGTGTTATAAATTACTTGATAATGTGTGGGGTGCTCCATTGGATATAAAATTATACACTATTAATTATAATATACAAGTAATTATAACAACCGGACTTTTTAATGCATATGTAGCTGTAATATCTAGTACATTTCTACGTTGTCATTTAACATTCAGGATTTCCTTAACAGAGTTCAAAACAGGTCATAACCTTTTTTATTAAAGTTGTACAAATCAAACGACAGAAATATTTACACATAAATTAAGAAAAATAAAACAAAATCTTTTTTGTTATTTAAAATATTTTTTTTACTAACTAGAATAAATAAACATTGTAAACTAAGTAACATAATACATTCGAAAAGAAATATATATCATTTTTAGAAATTGATTGATCGATTACAACTAGACTTCCCTTCCGCGTTCTTCCGGATATGAAAAAAATAACCTTAAATGAACTAAGTCTGCAAAACAACTACCTGAATAATGTCTATTTCTGTACCTTAGAAGAAAAGAACCATGTCCGATGCTATTGCATTGAACATTTCCTTTTGAGGCTTAGGTTTTTAGCCTACTTTTCTTTTTTTAATTCGAAAGAATTAAACAAATGAAAAAGTAGGTATTGACATGCAGTCGATGTCCGTCTTTCTGTCTGCCCCCACCCCCCCCCCTCTCCAATCGGTTCTATCATTCAGATCTTCTTTCTTCTTTGATGAAAATTCTTTTTTTGTTAGAAAGTTATGACCTCAGAGACCCAACTTTCATACTTTTTGTCTGCCTGTCTGTACGTCCGGACGGACATAAATCTTTTATCTGTCGGCGAATTTCCCATTGAATTAGCATTGAAATTCAATTTTGAGTCATTTAAATCATTGTTGCCAAATCAACAATGGCATGAGAAACTTTATTTAAAAATATTTGTCACTCTCAGGTTGATGACGTATTTTTGAAAATAATTATATTAATTAAAAAAAAAACGTAATCAAATATGAAAAAATAAGCCTCAGGTGCACACGTAGGTATTACAGGGAATCTATATTAAAAATTTCGAATTTTTTCGAGCAGTATAAATAGGTCTTTCACGATCCACAGACAAACAGGCAGACTCTTTCTTTTATTATTATAGATTAACTTAAAAATAAGAGCTCGCTTGCTTTGTAACTTTAATATTATTAATAACTTTTTAATTAATTTTAATATTATGCAATATCATTACTATTAATATTTAATATTATTTTTAAGAGTTTTGTAAGAAATTTTAAATTGAGCAAATAAGGTAACGCGCTTATTTGAGACATTAAGTAACCTATAATATTAATAAACAGAAATCCATAACTTATAATAATGTGTGGTGCTTTATAACTTAGACAGTTTTAATTTTATTAATTGTATGCATAAATTGAAAAATTTATAGAGGTCGCCATAGCTTCCACTTTATAACAGAAACTTCTACCCTTCTCAGTATAATGCTTAAGTTATATCAATAAGAGGTTCTATATTGAGAAGGAACTTTATAATTTTATACTGTTTTTTATTACTTTTGTCATATTTTTCTAGGTTACACTAAAGTGACAGAATACTTATCTGTTAGTACCGCATACAATTAAAATTATGCAAATCTAAAATTGTGCCAAAAAGTTAATACCTACATTTTGGACTATGGGGCTTTGCTACTGAATACCCTCTTTCTAATAGCATTCTGGTTATTTCAATATTTCCGGTCGTCGCAGCTGCCATGGTAGGAGTCAAATTTGTAGCTGCCACTTGTGGTAAACATTTTGAACACTCCGATCCACCATTTATAAGTTCTTTTAGACCTTCGTGATCAGTATTAGGATCTTCAACTCTAAACACAAATTGTAAATCTGTCATTGTTTTTTTATAAGTTCAGTTATTTAAACTTGTTTAACTATTAGAGAATATTTTAATTACTTGTCCAAGATCATCTCCAAAATGTTAGCTTCATTTTCGAATACTGCTCGTAAGACTGCACAATAAAAGTGCGTTGTAGAAAGATTTACGTTATTTAATAGGTAAGTCACTATTTCATAGTCATGATTTATGATTGCAATGTCCAAAGCTCTTTGACCACGGTAGTCACAGCAATCAAGGTTGATAAAACCCCTATTATTCTGTAAAAAAAGTCATAGTTTTAGTTTTAAAATGGCTTCTGTTACACAGCTAAATATGTTGGTTCAAGATTGCACCGGAATTCGGGAATTTTCTAGTTTCCACCATCATTTGTAGAGTTGATTTACCCCTTTTGCGGTGAATCAAAGTTATGGTTTTACCACAAAATTGGTAAATTCACGCTTCAAATAGTGGTGACAAAGTTCCAAAGTATTCCGGTGCAATATTGCACCAAACTTTTTAACAGTGCAGCACTTATTTATCACACAGTTTTCGAATTATGTTATGGGAAATTCACTTCAATCTTATTCAATTACTACCTAGAATTTTCACTCACAAACATCTATTGTATAAAAATAACAAGCATGATGTATATTAACTAACGCAATATTTTGCATAGTGTTAAAATATCATGTTTATTTATAAAGAAATATTCACAAAATGATTTCTGAAATACTGGATTTTCATCACATGATTAATAGATCAAACGAGGTTATTTCACTAAATGATTGATTCTTGAAAACTTCATGATAGAATGTGTTAATTTTACACTAGTTGGTAAATTTTCGTAAATTGAGCGGTTGTACATTCTGTAATAATGCATAGAAGAATCATAATTAAATATTGAGAAAAATATCTTCATCTTTGCTTAAGAAACATGAGAGTATCCACGAAGGAAACAACGTATATAATTTCGCAAATAAATTTTTACCAAATAAACTATTTGCGCCAATAATATACGTTGTTTCCTTCGTGAATACTCTCATAATTACATAGTTAACTTATAAAATGCCTATGGTGCATTTTTATCAAATCAATTATAGATTATAAATATGTATAATTTAAGCAGACTGTCAACTCAAAAAATTGTACCATTAATACACAAACTTCAAAACAAACCGCTTATTCGAAAACAGAAAATAGTCTTGATGAATATTTGATTATTTTACAGTAGTTAAAAACTTTTTTATTTTATAAGTCAAGGTTAAAGAATTTAATGCTGCGTGTGCATAAAATTAGTGCATACGTTGAACAGACAATTTTAATGAACCTTCTACAAGAATTATTTTTCATTCATGACTGAAATGAAAATAACAAAGTTTGCAAAGTATGAGTGAATGTTTACTAAAATGCATTTTTGTAGGAATAAAATTTAGGCATAAACCTTGCATTAAACAGGATTTTTTTTATATTAGTCAAAAATATTGATATTTTTTTATGTGTTTAAAAATCAAATATAAAATATAAAGAATATCTTTAGTATTAATACTATCTAGAGTATTTACTCAGATATAATATTTTGTGTGCTAAAAATTCTTTGTTGAGTCTTTGGGTGCTTCTAAACGAAAATGAACAGAAGTCAAAAATGGAAATCACTATCGCATTCACACCAAGTATTTCTGAGTCTCGATAAAATCTGCAACATTTATTTTATTTGCCTTGAATTCATGTTAAACAAGGTGGAGGGTTTTTTATATTTTGTTTTTTATTTAATATTTATGATCCCAGATTTATCTTAACATGAAACGTGTTCCTTTCGCTGGCGCTCAGGAACAGGTTCCAAACTAGCGGGATTTTTTCTGTTGCTGTTGTGGGCTTCTTTTTTTCTTGTATAAGCTTATTGTACAGATACGTTTTATTTTAATGCCACTATCAAAACAATACAAAGATGATGTCAATCTATTGCATCATACGGAGACAAATTGTGCAATCGTTATATGCAATACCTATTAAAATTCATGTTTTCCCACTCTAACATCTTAACAATGTTTTAGTACTGATTTATTTTTTGTCTAACTAAAATAATTTTTCAAACAATGCTTCTCTGATGAACTTTATTGTAGTAATTATTAATCTGGTAAATTTTACTAGTAGTATTAAAATAACTATTAATCTGCATATGTTTCATTTTTGATAATTAAATGATGTTTCAAATTTAAAGAAATACTCAATTCCTAATATGTGCATAGCTATATGCCTTCCGTCCTTTTTGAGATAGTAAAATGAATGTAACCGGACTCTGGCTCTAAGGATAGGTTCGCATACCAACTTTAACTGCAAATTTTTTATTTTTTTAAATTTGTTTTATTTATCAAATAACTTATAATGAATTCAGAAACTTTTCAAAAGAAATTAACATTAGTCAAGTAGAAAGTTTGCAATGTTGCATGAATTCTGAAGTAAACTGAATCAGCTCAAATTATGTGAGGAACCTTCCACAAAACGCTCTGTAACCTTTTATAGACTGAAAGAGTATTCTTAATCGTAAATGCTCTGAACCGAAAATGATTCTGAAAAAAAAATGCAGATTCTAGACGGCATGGCGTTGCGTAATGGGCAAAGAAACGTTCTTGTGACGAAAGATTGCAAGCTTGAGTTTTGCTTCAGGACACAGTTTGACTTGGGTATACAATTTCAAAATATAAACAGATTATATCGCTACTAAATTCCACACTGGTACGCGTAGTAATTTTCTACTAAAAAAATTATAATGCAGTAAAAGTAGTACATTCCACCGTAAATTTTGGGGTAGCAATGTTGTCATTCGTTTTTAACTCATTTTTGTGATGTAAGCTTACTCATGTTTTATTATGTTAGCTTATACTCATATTTAGTGGTGTTATATAACACTTTTTTGTGTAAGTTTACTTATTTCTGGTATAATGATAATAATCTGGTATAATGATAAAGCAGGAATCAGCGGTTGCTGCTACCAATTTTATGGAGTAGCGTTGAACCAAACGTTTTACAGTGTACCATTACAATCTGTCTAAATATTATTTTAACAAAGTTTTACCTGCAAGAAACCTTTGAGTTGATCCAAATCTCCCATCCGCACTAGCCACAAGAATTCCCTTTCATTTTCACTCAAATTCTCTTCAATGTAGCTCCCTCTCTGTTTGAAAGAAACAATTGGACACTGATTGGAAGAAGAACAATTTTGTACAACTTTAATCTGTTCGCACATTTCAAAGTACAAAACAAATATAGCCTTTAATCTTAAGCCAATGTCCTAGTGATGCTGTATCAAAATAAGCACTATATCCTAGTGATACTGTAACACAATAAGCATTACATCCTAGTGATGCTGTAACAGAATAGGTAATATAAGATTGAACAAAGCGTGACTGTGCAACAGGTTCCTATGATAAGAGTGACTACAGTTGACTGGTCACGCTTTTTGTTTGTTTTTTATTAAAAAAAGGAAAGACTGATATCATTTCACTCGACACAGTAAATGTTGAAAGACGATTTTCCAAGTATTCAGAATGAATTGACTGAATTGACACCATTGTTTCTTGTTAGATGTAGCAGAAGAATCAACTTTAAGCATTCATCTAGAACTAATCCGATTATACTTTCACCTGCAAATGCTTTAACAATTAGCCCAATAATAGCTCTTAAATGCCTTATTATTTAACAGATAATTGTGTGTATGGAAGCGTTTACTTTAGAAATTATAGAGTTGTTAATATCTTAAGCACCTTAAACGTAATTCTTTAACTTTAATTAACGTCATAAATATATTCTAAGGCCAAAGAATAAGAAATAAATAATATTTGTGCTTTCAATACTGGAAAAATAAATTTTCGTACAGTTAAACTTTTAATAACAGGTTTTTTAATGATTTATACATGTAGTGTAGCTACGTAACGGTATTTTAAGGGGAAAATATATAATTGTACAACAGTAGGGAGAACCAGGGATACTTGACCCAATTTTGAGTTTTTGCCTTTTAATTTTTTTAAAGCATTACTTATGGGTGAGTAAATAAAGTTTATTTTTTATACTTAATTCAATATTATATTTAGTATTAAATCATTATTATTTACTAATATAGATATAAGTCATTATAATTAATGTCGACTTTCATCTTGCATTTTAATTTGTGCTTAAAAATATTATAAATTTGAAAAAGAGGGTCGTGTGTTTTTTAGTTAAAAGTTTAATTGCGACTTGCATTCCAAACTAAATCGTTTTATTTAAAATATTTAATGGCTTTATGGGGATAATTTTAAATACACATTCTACGCGTTAAATATTATTAAGTAAAAATATTTATATTTGTGTAAAACTAATTATATATTGTACAATAATTGACAGTTTTCAATAATTTGACATTTAAAAAAAGTTTCAACATTTTAAAGCTGTCAAAACTGCATTAAATTTAAATATTAATGCTAAAACACGAATCTATATTTACACTCTGGTGAAATAAAAAAAATATATCTAATCATAGAAAAAGAGGCAGTTGTAAAATGTTACACATCGGACATCAGCTCTTTTTATTCCAAGCTACAAATTAAACACACAAAAAAAGAACAACCACTTACTTTTGTATCAACCTTATCACAAACATCTTTTCGTAAGAAAATAGTTTCACCCTCCCTCATAATACACTTTTCTCCATTCATCTATAACAATAGTCTAAAATTTTCAAAACAATTAACACCCTACTATGCCATTTACCGACAAAATTTCATTCAAAAACCAAGAAAGTAAACAAACACTTCGCATGCGCCATATTAATGAAGAATGCAGAGCTTTCCCTCATCCTAGTGCATTCTCTAGTGAAGTGACAGCGCTTTGAAGAACCGGATAGTTTCTGAATCTAAAACATGTCGAGAGGGTATATAATTAACAATAGTGGCTTTTTACCAGTTCTTTAAAGTGTTTATGAACTAGTTGTTATTGGATAATAACAAATGGTTATTTTGGATAAAAGCCATTCCGGTATTTTAAATGTTAAATTGTTATAGACATTGTTAGTTCGTATTATTTGAAAATAATGTGTTTCATTTGTTTATTTGTTAATGTTTTGATGAGGAAGCATCTCCCAACAATGTTAATATTTGCTTGGTATAAAGAATCATTAATTTTAGAGAACGAAAAAAAATGAGGGTTACTAGAGTCCAAATTACAAAATTATTTTTTATGCTTCTGAGTCAAAAGTTTTAAAAACATAACTAAAATTAGCTATCATAAATCAATTTATAGTGATTCGTATATATTAGATAATGCACCTAGAAATAGTTTCAAACTTACAAAAAATACACTCTTAAAATTGTGTAATTTCTATATCAGATAAGAAAAATTTAACATATTATGTATAGTGCTCGGTAATTTTTGTAAGGTATATATTTTTTTTAAATCCAAACATTTTTTTAGCTATCTTTCTTATTTATTACAATCGAATAAATTATTAGTAAAAAAATGAAATTATTAAAAAAAAACTGGAATAAGTTGAGCTGTTCGCTAAATATACCAACCACCTCATCCCAAGTCTACAGACGGAACAATAAAAATAACGTCACATCCTCTGCCTATCCAAGTGGTACAATGAATGCATCACATCGTGGAAATTACGAAGTGGGAGAAAAAAAAACTACTTTCGGACGGGATTTCTCTGAATTGCATACATGTAGTGGAATGGTCAATAATAGCCTACCGATTCTTTAAACGGTTTTCCGTCATTTCTTGGTTTTTCCACCACTCTCACCTTGAAACTGTGGACGAGGTGATTTGTTTACTTTCGCGAAGCTTCTTATCTTCCTAAACTTTTGTATCTTTTCTAACATCATAAGAATTCTTGTGTGCTGCAAACTTAAATTAATTTTTGTCTTTGGAGGTCCTTAAAGTGTTTGTAAACAAAGACATCTTATGGTCATAAAACACCTAATTAAATTTCAACGCACAAATTTAGACATAAGATTTGGTAAATTAATTGCTTAGTGGAAGTTTTTCAGTGGGAGGGGGGGGGGTATTTTATTTATTTACTTATTTTTTGCTTCTGGGCTATTAGAGAAATAGCATTTCTGGAGCAAAAATAACTTAAACAAACATGAAAATGTCCCATTAGCCCCCATGTGTGGGGTGTAATAGGACAGGGTGCAGGACTAATGGGACATTCAAATTTTACCTTAATTAAAATATCAAAAAATGGAAAAGGAATCAGAAAATGACCTGAAAATAAAATTTTAAAGTAAACACCATTAACTCAATGTATACAAAAGGATTTTTTTATTTTTTACCACAGTATTTGACATATAATATCTTAATCTATGATATGTCTTCTACCTAAAACTATAGTTTAATTCATGAAAAGTTTTTATTTAATACTTTAAAAGAGGGGGAAAAAAGATACACTTTTAACTAACTTTGGATTGTCCAAAACAACAATTCTTCTCTCCTCTTCAACACATACTTTAAATGGCTGATCTTTGGTTGTTAAAATGTGAAGTGTAACTGTTGCAATGTTGTTGTGTAGAAATATTTCTAAAAAAAATGTTTATTTCTCCTCTTTTGGTCATTTGTCCCATTAGCCCTGCGTCCCATTAGCCCCCACTCTCCCCTATATAAACGTTTTGCACAATACAAAAATGTCAATTCCGTATATTTTTAATGCGTGATCGAAATGTTTTTGCTTAATCTTAAAATATCAAATAATAAGTATATAAAATTCTGATATAGAATCATTTATTTAATCAATCTCGTGATAATTTTTTTAACTCCTCATAATATATGACCCTTGCTCATTAAAGCTGCTGTAAAAGAATCAATTTATGTATCTTTTATCAACTCTTATACAATTACACATAAAATATACAAAATTTAAATAAATTCAGAACAGTATTTTTAGAGATATTACCAAAACAGAAAATGCCTTTAATATTGAAAGCGACACTCGCCATTTTATTTAATAATTGGATTTTTTAACTTAAACCCCGTAGTATTCTTTAACTTAAATCTGAGATAACTGAAACAATCATATCAAAAGAACATGTCACAAATCCATTTTCCTATATGGTATTAAGTAAAACTAAATGTGATTTCCATTATTCTTCGTCTATTAACAATTCCTCTTATCTTCGATTAAAAAGCAAAGCACTTAAGCGAATCAACAATCTCCACAAATATACCTTTACAGAACTTCAGTCAAAAAGAACGTATAAGGGTGAAAATGGCTGAATACATGAAGCCTCTTTTGCCAAAGCACACAGAACAACTGCAAAACAGAAAAATGAAAGAAAATTGCTTTGATTGTGAATCTAAATCCGAACCATACCATAGAATAAGCTGTGTTGATGAAACTCTAAATGCCGATGAAAAAGGTTTTCTAAAGATGGTCGAACTTGGAGACATTGATGGTTTAAAGAACCGATTAAGTGTAAGTATGTTGATTAACCATTTCAATTTCCCCCAACTGATCTTAAATTTCGATTACGGTATTTCCTGAGGGACAAACACATAGAACTTAATTAAATCATTTAAGTCGATTGGCAAGAAAACTTGCCATAATAATTTTTTTTATCGAATCCTTAGTTGTACGGCCGCCTGGGCCGTTTTAGAAGTGAAAGGGTTAATGTATTTTAATAAACAAAATGTCAGACAAATGAAGACTATTATACTGAAAATGTTATGTAGGAAAAATTATGTCACACCAAAGGTGAATTTAAAAAACTTGAAGGTAAAGATTTTATTCGGTATATTACTGGAATATTCACAAATTTTTAATATATGTCTTTATTGTCTTGAATTGGTTAATACATTCAAAAATACTTTCAACAACGTTATTTTTAAAAAAAAAATTAAGTTCAATTTTTTCCTTGATTCATATATATTTCCTTTATTCATATATATTTCCTTGATTCATTCATTCTATAAAATAAAGCATTGCTGTATAAGTTCCATAACTACTCTTATACTCGCGTTCATATCTCTCATCTTTTTTAAGAACAACAAGAAGTTCTTAAAGAACTAAAAAAGCCTACTTTCCTGTTACTTAAATGCTTCAACGTTATTGAAATTCTTAGAGAAACAACTAGGTTCCTAACAGTAAATATCATCAACAACCGTTTCTACACAAGATTTATACACATTAGAAAAAAAATCGCTAAACACAGCATCCAGCTATAATTTAAACTTCTAAAAGCCAAAATCAACTATTTTCCTTAATATTCTTTCGCAAATTAACTTAATACTATTTATCGTCTACTTGATTTATTTCTATTTCGAAGAATAATTAAATATTAATAACAGAAAACATGAAAGTATTCCAAACTGCATTAAAAAATAAGAAATGTAAATTAAAACTAAGCAGAATTCTATACAAAAATATGCCTTGCCGCTTTCTTAGTAAACAATTAATGAACAATCAAAGAATCACATTGTACTACATTTTATGACGTCTTCCAAACTGATTTATGAACAAATTATTTTGCTTCAAATAGTTTTAAATAAATAAAGTTTCTTATGCCATTGTTGATTTGGCAACAGCGATTTAAATGACTCAAAATTGAATTTCAATGCTAATTCAATGGGAAATTCGTCGACAGATAGTAGATTTATGTCAGTCTGGACGTCCGTTATGTCCGTCTGAACGTACAGACAGACGGACAAAAAGTATGAAAGTCGGGTCTCTGAGGTCATAGCTTTCTAACAAAAAAAAGAATTTTTAAGTTCGGATGAATAGAGCCGATTTTGGAAGGGGGGTACGGACAGACAGACAGACGAACATGGACCGCATATCAATACCTACTTTTTCATTTTTTTAATTCTTTCGAATTAAAAAAAAGAAAAGTAGGCTAAAAATCTTGTCACTAAACCAATAAAAAAATTTAACGTTAGATATTTATTACTTATAATAACTCATTTACAAATTTAAATTATTCTACTCACTACAAATTTTTCAGGCCAAAAAGAGGATGAATTTCGATTGCTGCGATTATAGAGGCAGAAGAGCACTAGACATAGCAATAAAAAGAAGAAATATTACAATTATTCAGTTTTTGCTGCAGGAAATAAAAATAAGCGCCCTGCATTATTATTGCGCCATGTTATGTGCTGTAATGGAAAATGATGTTTACATTTTAGAAATCTTACTTAAAAGGTAGTTATTTTATCTTCTATTATTTTAATTTTTAAGTTTATAGTTGAATTTAAATTATTTAATGAATCGACTACAAAGTATTACCGTTGAATATTCACTTATTCAGTCATGTATGTCAAAAAGAAATTGGAAAGTTAAAATGTTTTTATTGAGTTCATAACTATAGTATATAAAGGTTAACAGAAAATATTCGAAGAAAAAATTATTTTCTGAAGTATTAAAAGTAGCTACTACCTACAGTTTTAAAATTAAGCTAATATTTATTTTTAAAATACATAAAATTAAATTAAGTCATTTATTTTTAGTGTGCTAGAATATTAATGAAAATGCTTGATTAGTTTTTAAAAAATAGTGTATATAGGGTATATTTATACAATTTTATATAATAAAATTACAATAATAGTCACATGCAAAATGTGAAATGTAGCACATATAATATTTTGTACATGCTTAATAAAATTTATTACATTTGCAAAAATCGTAAAACGTTTACGACTAGCAGTAGCTTGAAAAAAAAATTAAGAAAAAAAACTGTGACTAAAGTGAAATATTTTTTCGTTATAGAATTGGAAAAAAATATTTTTGTAAGTATGCAATGTTGAAATGATGCAATGTTAAATAAATTCTTAAGTACATTTTCATTATATCATCTGCTTTACAATAATTTTAGAATTGTAACATAAATTTATTAAAAATTATAAGATAATATAGATTGAAATATTCAACTTGCATAATCGTGAACAAATTAATAATCCCTTTGTATTCAACATTTAAAAAAAAAATGAAAGTAGGTTTCTTTGGGTAGACATAAAATTACTTTTTATTCAGTATTCTTATCATGCAATATTTTACTTCTTGAGAATTTTTTCTAATTTTTTTGGGGATTTTGTGGTTATTTCAATAGATGTTGCTATATTGCCAGTTAAAATACGGTTTTGCTCCATTAAATTTTCATAAATTTTAAAATTGAAAAGGTTTTACGTCAGACGTCATTCCAACCCTCAGTCTTTAAGTTACACGTGAAGCGCCTACCAACTCTGCCGCCTCTCGACAGATTGAAGCCAAAAGAAGTTAGGTTAGGTTTGAATTATCGTCGCACTAGAGCTACACGAGGGCTATTGGCGACGGGCGTCGTATTTTAGAACCACGCCAAAAGAAGTAATAAAACAGTTCTTGACCGTAAAGTAAGCGAAAACACTTTAAACCGCCGATATTTTGGGAAATATTTGTATTAGTGACGGTTTATTTAATTTTTTACAGCGTATGAACAAAAGTATTCCTTTAATTTCTATTTAATTTGTGTGAACAAAATCTTATGTTAAGATTTGAGGAGCCTAGAAGCCGAGGGGGGGGGGGACAAGTGACTACACATTGATAATGAAACAAATAAGATTAGTAGGGCCTCAGAGAAGGTAGCTGATATAAGAGGTTGTACTTATACCATTCTCTAGATAACAACACCATACAGTAATTCACTTGTATCTCTTTAACACAACAATATTTGTCTCCACAGCAAATACTTAGTGACTTAACTACAATACTAAAAAATAAGCTGGTGCCCTAAGGTTTCTAATCTCCTCATTTGAAGAGTATAGGGGAAGAACCCCTTCATCGCCTGGGAATCTGCATCAGGTCTGCTTGGCGAAGATAGCGAGTCATCGCCTAAACTGGTGTGAAGAAACCAGTTTTGAATTGGTTCTTATCACGCGGCGCACTGGTTTACTATCTCTATGATCGAGATTTACACTAGTCAATAGTCTGACGCTTGAACCACAGAAGAAGAACCAAGGGAAAACCGGTTTCCGATCGCCACTACTCGCCAAGCAGACCTCAATGCGCACAGATTCATTGTCGATGAAGGGGTTTTCCCCCTGTACTCTTCATTTGCAATCATTGTAACCTAATATTCGACTTTATTTCTGTTAGAGTATCGACTTCGCTTCAACTTGAGATGAATCTCCAGCGCTTAGTAGGTGGTGGGAATGAATGCATTGCTTACCTTCCTGAAGTCGCATCTTCGAACTTGACACCGTTAATGGTAGCAGCCTTAGAAGGAAATGTCGAGATCACAAAGATGTTCTTGGAGAGAAAATACGTTATCAAAAAACCACATTCACCCCATTGTAAGTGATTTCGTGTACATTATTTTATAATGTGCAGTTGAAACTTCCTGACACGACCAGTTCTTTTTGCGTTAACCAGGCTAGTACTGGCTCGTTTATGCTTTTCTCGTATAATTATTACGTTTTCAAATGTTCAAGCTCTGTTCTATGTTCTGTAACTTGGCATCGAAAAATATCAGCTTTATTCATAATAAACCTCCGCAAGGCCTGCTCTAGTATAACATGGACAGCTGAATAAACTTTGGCAGTCCCAATTGGAAAATTTATATTGAAACATTCATTGAACATTGATCGGCTTCATTATGTGTGAATATATTTTTTAATTATATTGACTAGGAAAAATTAAGTTTGGGTAGTGTGAACTATAGTTAAGGTCAACCTCTCTAGAGCTTCAAAAATTTAAAAAATCATTAATTCTCGTCGTGTTATCAAACTGAAGTACTTTTATTCTTTATTATTTTTTGTTTAAAAAAATGTGAAGACCAAAATTTATAAAATTTACTGAAATATCGGGTACTCACAAATTTAAGCATAAAATGAATTTAACCTTCAGGGTCTTAAAATTTCGGAGCCCTAGGCCCGGGCCTAATGCACTTTATGGAACATCATGCCATGCTACAGCCTTTATGTATATTAAAAAAAAAGGTTAAAATTCAGTGAAAAGCATTCTATAATACTAAGTTAAGTCTCGTGGTGCTTTCTGAATAGAAATACGTCTAATTGTGTTTTTATCCTGTCCTTTTTGTCTTTGAAATTTAATCACTTAACCATTTTAAAATGTTTTCTTCATTTACAAAATTAACATTTTAATGTGTTAAATGTGTAAAAATGTTTTTGTTCTAGGTTCCTGCAAAGGATGCTGCTCCAATCGTGCAAACACAGGAGAAACTCTTACAGAATCTATGAGCCGAATGAATATCTATCGCACTCTGGCCAGCCCAACATACATTATACTAACACATCACGATCCCATTTTAGCTGCTTTTCAACTAAGTTACGAACTAGACAAACTGTCTTGCGAGCTTCCAGAAAATCAAGTAACAAATTTTTAAACTACATTGTCGCTAGATTTATTTTAAAAAATGCCAATTTTGAGCTAAATATATAGTTGACGAATGTATCGTAGGGGAAAGTGGGGGCTAATGTGACGCAGGGCTAATGGGACAAGGGGCCTAAAGCGGGGGAAAATATATACAAATATTTCTACACTACAGCATTGTAACAGTTAGACTTCACATTTTAACAACCAAAGATCAGCCATTAAACGTATGTGTTGAAGTGGAGAGAAGAATTGTTGTTTTGGAGAATCCAAAGTTAGTTAAAAGTGTATCTTTTTTCACTTTTAAAGTATTAAATAAAAACTTTCTATGAATTAAACTACAGTTTTAGGTAGATGACATATCATAGAATAAGATATTATATGTCAAATACTGTGGTGAAAGACACGTGCTTCTGTGTTGGATCATTTATAAAAAACAACACAGTGGGATCAAATGGGACACGAATAAACTTAGATTTTTATGCTTCTCTTGAATAATCTATATAAATTTCTAATATCTTATTCAGTCAAGTTGCCAAAAACTTTAAAACATTAATTTTAAACTTTTTGAACGGTTTTCGTCGGATAATAAGTGAAAGTTCAAGTAGCTTTATTGGTGACATTTTTCCACCTGCAATTTCACTAATTACATCTGAACAGAGCTTGGTGAAGATAAATAATTTGTTCTTGGTAAAATTTGCTAGAAAGCAAACTATTCTTTATTACGTTGGATTGATTTCTGGAATAGAAAGGGATTAACTCCGTGTTAGCTATTTGAAGATATAAAGACGGTCTTTTTAAATTCACTTACCCTGAAAAAGAGGACAAGTTTGGGATAAATTTTAGAAGATACAAACACAAACTATCCTTACTACAAACTACACAAACTACTAAAAGTTTCCAGGGATTCAACAAAAATTATGGGAGCTTCTTCGATTTTGAGTTTTAACTTTGATATTTCACCTTTCAATGGATTGTTTTTAAAAAATATAATTTCATTATGTATACGTTGTGTAAGTGGTATTTGCTTTAAGATTTTAATTTCTGGTCATTTTCTGATTGCTTTTCCGTTTTTTGAAATTTTAATTAAGGCAAAATTTTCCAGGTCCCATTAGCCCTGCACCCTGTCCCATTAGACCTCACATATGGGGGCTAATGGGACATTTACATGCTTGTTAAAAATGCTCAGCAACTAAAATATGGTAATGTTTCAACATCTGTCGAATGACTTTTTAAGTAAATGGGTGTTCAGTTTATGGTCTTGTAAAAAAATAAATTAAAATCCTTGCATTTTTGTTGAAATACAGATGTTAATAAAAATTTGTCCCAATAGCGCCCACTCTCCCCTAATTAATACAGAAAAGGTTTTTTTCTAGCTACTCAGTTACCAGTTGAAAACCTTGAATTTGATGGAGTGGTTTTTTTTGCAGTGTGATAACAATTTTCTCTGTATTAGTGTCGCAGCATAGTGTGTGCTGCTTAACAAAATGCTTACATTACTGTGCTGTTTCTTTGACTCTTTGCACTAAAATGATATTGCTATTTTAGTTATAATATTTGTGCGTGTTTGCTATGCGCTTAGTTCCCAAATTACCACCCTCACATATACGGCCGAATGTTGTAGACTTCGGTGTTCGAAGGAGAAGTGAAATTTCTAAAAAAACAATCTTCAATTGGCATGTTTCAGGTCTTTAGCGGCAACGGAAATACTGAATAAAAATAAATTGTTTCTCGACCGTTGATTGGTGAATCAATATCACGTGGAAACAGAGCAGCAGGAATAGCAGGAATAAAAGATGGAAGGAATACGTAACCTTAGAAAAGATAATTGACATATCTGTACATTATTATACTATTATAGAGTTTATATTTGAATTTTATATTGAATGTTTATATTGATTTTAAAATAAGAAAAAAAAAGACAATACTTAGGTTGATTTAGAAATTATTTAAAATCAATTTTTATTATCCAGTGCAGGCTAGAAAATCTCTTAAAAACTCATTATCGATTTGTACACAGGGTGTTGCAAACTGATCTAACAGCATTATTAGTAAATAATATAGCAACTTAAGCTACTCTCTTACAATCAAATAGATGTAGCTGAAAAGTATAGTTTTAATATCAATTAGTGAATTTGAGTTGCTAAGTAATAAATAATACTTTATTTAGTAAAAAGAATTCTAATTTATGCACTAATTTCATTGTTTATTATTATAGAAAGAGTATAAAGAATTAAGTCGCCAATGTTCGCACTTTGCAGCTGACTTGCTCGATGAATGCAGAACCACAGAAGAAGTAAAGACTCTTCTCAGCCAAAAAAGTGGTTGTCCAGATGAAAGACCTCAAAAAATAAATCGCTTTGTAACAGCAGTACATTATGGACAAAAAGAGGTATTAAATTGAGTAATACATATTTTAGTTAATAAAATATTTCAGAGCAAGTTCTTTAAACTTCGGTTTTCTTTAGCTACAAAAAATGCAACAGAATAGCAATTTTAAAACTTCATAAATTAACATGAGCAATTCTATGAAATGGAATAAAACAAACAATATCGCATATGTTTCTTTCCAAAATCTTCTAAACACAAAAAATAAAGATGTTCCACACAAAAGATAGGATGCAACACGGACCTAGCAGTTTAGAACTTTTGTCTACTGACGGTACTTATAAAATAATTTCTTTCTGAAACTTTTACTTAGTTATCCTGTTTTCAAAGACAAATAATTAAAATCAAAACTTAATTCGGTGCATATAAAGGATTAATATTCTGTATCTTTTTTTTTTCAATTTTCAAAACGCAATTCAATTTTTAAAATAATTTAAAATACTCATTTAAAGATAAAATAATTCGAGTCTTATTATTGCCTTAAATAACTTAAACCCTTATTTGACGCCAAAATCAAATGATCTTTTTACTGTTAGTCATCGTCGGAAAAATTTTACTAGATTGTTTCTTTCACTCTAACTTAGCGCAAATTCTCAATGATCATTTAAAATTTGTTTTTTAATGCATCTATTGTCATCCTCTCGCTTTCATATCGTCCTCAGCTTTAAAAATATTAAAGTAAATTATTCCATAGTGTATTCTGGAATTATATATTAAACACGCGATTCTGCATGCAAATTAATTGAAACAATATCCAACTAATTGACTTTTATTTTCAGTTTGTAACTCACCCTAATTGCCAACAAGTTTTACGGTCAATTTGGGTCGAAGGTTTACCATGGTATAGTTGGACTAGTAAAGCTCGATTGATTCATGTATTGAAGCAATCACTATTGATGCCAATAATTTGTGTCTCTTACTCCATTGCACCAAAAGCTAAAATGATTCAAGCCATGAATATACCAATAAACAGATTTATTTACTTCACTGCTTCATACTGCATGTTTTTGTTTTTACTTCTGATGACTCTAATCTGCGACAGGTAATATATTTGTCATATTTACCTAAATCTTTAGATTAACAACGGTGAAAAAAATTATTCTAAAACCTATAAATCTTTATCGAATAAAATTATTTTTTAAAAAGGGCACTTTTGTCTCCAAAGTCTCCAAAAACACTAATAAGTACCCTAATTGATATTTTATTCAGTGGCAACAATATTTTTTAATTATAAGTAAAATAGTAGTCAAGTAGAAAGTTAGTATTGTAGGGTTTTATGCTTTGGCCCCCTAAAGGCCATTGTTTCCTTAATAAGGGAAGCTTATATATGTTTGGTTTTGGTTAAAATACGTCGCACTAGAGCTACACGAGGTATGTTGGCAACGGGCCTCGTGATTAGGAATAAGTTAAATAATGACGAGCAAGAAACGTCAGGGTCTACTTTTGCTAATTAAACTTTGAGATTTGCACTTCCCTGTCTTCACTAAGCTCGAAAATCTCATATTGCCTCTTTACTAAGGACCTAAGAACTTATGAAGCTTAAGAACCTACCTATGAATGCAAATCTAATATTTATATATATTCTAGTATTCTACTAACAGTGACCTATAAAATGGTAAGGCAAACTGATTTTCAAAGTTAAAAATTTACCTTGAAGTTTCTTGACCATGATCCTTCAGTTATTTTAATATTACTTCGTCAAAATATACTTTTTCCCCCCCTAGGTTCGGAGATTCAATAAAAGCTTTGACAACTGAGGCATTTGTAGGACTTTGGATTCTGGGATTTTTTTTGGATTTGTCCTTAAAATTTTGGAACGGCTGCTACAAAGGAATTGGAACTTGGTATAAGAACTACTGTTACGATTCGATTATGTGTGTTTTATTTGTTATTTCCGAACTAATATTCGTTCTAAGACTAACAGGAATAATATCTGGATCAATAAATCGAAATGAAATGTCGGGTCTTGATCCAGTTCTTATAGGAGATGCCATTTATGCAATAGCTTCGATAATGGCATATTCGCGACTATTAATTTGGTGCAAATTAAATTGTCATCTTGGTCCACTAACTGTTTCCTTAAAGCATATGCTCGGAGATGTGCTTCGTTTCTTTGTGCTTTTCAGTGTAATTGTTATCGCATTCTCTATTGGTATGAATTCTATATACAAGTACTACGAAAATTCGGATCTTTGTTCAAAATCAGGAGATTATTATCATCATGGAAATGAGTTTCAGACGTAAGTACCTACTTTTTAATAAACATACTTTATTAGATTTTTTTATTTCTTTTTTAAATAATACATTTAAAAACATGTTTAGTTTAGTTTTGAATTATCGTCGCACTAGAGCTACACGAAGGCTAAAAAACATGTTGCATTAAAATAATGATTAAAACTTTAATTCTGCCTTTAGCTAAAATTGTATTTTATATAATTATTGCTTATATATTGCTTATAATTATTGCTTATATAATTACTTTCATTCATTCATTTCCTTCAATCGGTTCTCTGTTTCCAAGTGGCATTGATTCACCAACTGATGCTCGAGAAAGAATTTTTATTCAACATTTATGTTGCCACTCAAAACTTCAAATATGCCCATTCTTTTTACACTTCACATAAGCTGGTTAAATAAAGTATACAATAACCAAATTGAAAATGCAAAACATATTTAAAAATTCCAATTTAAAATGCTCCATTATTTTTAATTTGGTCGCATATGACAGATTATTTTCTCTCTTAGTTTGATTAATTTCATGATTTTACAAAAAAGTAACTAGATTTGATCAAGCTTAACAGTTGTGATAGCATTCAAAAGCAGATTTAATTTCGAACTATAATTTAATAAGAATGTTCAGACTATAATCTCTTTATTTTTTTAACTAGTTTTATTTAAATAATAAATTGTTTGACTCTTTCAAGCATTTCTAATGCACTTATAATAATTATTTTATTACATAATAATTATTTAATAATATTATTCAAGAGGTTTAAAATTCTGACCGACTAATAAAAGCAATACTTTAGGCTTTTTCAAACAGGCAACAATCTTTTCTGGGCAATATTTGGAAAAGGAGAACCTCATTTTGCTGACATTTACAATTGCCAAAACACAACAAATGTTGAATCATCGTTGGATAAAACAGCAATCGATGAAAATCGTCATTACTTTACTGAAGCTATAGGATATGGAATGTGGGGAATGTACCATTTCATAGCTTGCTTAGTAATTCTCAATATGCTGATTGGAATGCTGGCAGAAAGCTATCAAAGAGTTCAAGTAAGTATAGGGAAGAGTGGAGGCTATTGGGACAAATTTTTATTAACCTCTGTATTTCAACAAAAATACAAGAATCTTAATTTCTTTTTTTACAAGACCGTAAACTGAACACCCATTTACTTAAAAAGTCATTCGACAGATGTTAAAACATTACCATATTTTAAATGCTGAGCATTTTTGACATGTATGTAAATGTCCCATTAGCCCCCATATGTGGGAACTAATGGAACAGGGTGCAGGGCTAATGGGACATGGCAAATTTTACCTTAATTGAAATTTCAAAAAACGGAAAAGCAATCAGAAAATGACCAGAAAATAAAATTTTAAAGCAAATACCATTTACACAACGTATACATTGTAGTGGCCTATGATGGATTTTAATAAACTTTAAAAAAAAAACTTATTTCTTTTTCTTAACTACTTTATTTCAAAGAACCTACTTCACTTTTTACACCAATTCGAAAACAAAACTTCTCCATTTCCACAAAACTACTGTTGCCACCGCACATATGCTTTTACACAATCGTCTGCACGCCTTCAATTATTTATTTAATTTGAGCGTGACCCTTACACCTCCCCCTAAAATCATATTATATCCGAAGATCTAATATGGTGACAATGCATAAAGGGTCACACTTTACATTAAAATACCTATCTACACACACATAACTATACTCAGTACCACTACAGTCATAGTCTTGATAACGCGTCCGCATTGCATAGTTTTGATCCCTTTATATGGCTCGCTATGATGTCGTGTCGTTGGATCGCCAACGCCCATCTCTGTAACCTTGGGCTTTGGGGCGCAGCACTCGTGAGGAACACCAGCGGATTATGATCCGTCAGTAAGTAGATCTTTGCTCCACACAGCAACGTTTCAAATCTCTTCAACGCCCAAATAACAGCAAAGGCTTCGCGTTCAATTGTCAACCATTTTTGTTGGGTTTGATTCAGCTTCTGACTTCCAAAGGCTATAGGGTAAATGTTTCCTTCTTCATCCAGCTGACCTAAACAACATCCAACTGCCGTCTGAGAAGCATCAGTATGTAAGTAATATGGTTTCTCTATATCCGGTACTTGCAACTCTGTAATTGAACATAGCGCTGTCTTCAACTCCTCGAATGCACCTTCAGCCTCTTTGCTCCATGAAATCTCGTTTGACACCTTCTTTTTAGTGAGTTCCGTTAGTGGCAGGGCAATCCTTGCAAAATTCGGGATGTACTGCCTGTAGAAGTTGCACAATCCCAAAGCACTTCTCAGCTGCTTCTTTGTCTTTGGTGCTTCCAGGTTTCTGACCGCTTCTATTCTTTCTTTATCTGGGGCATGTCTATCTGCACCGATAACATGTCCTAAGTATTTGACTTTTTGTCTTGCAAAATCACACTTTTCTAAACTCACTGAGAAATTGAATTGCTTCAATCTTTTGAAAACTTCTTCCAAGTGCTTTAAATGTTCCTCCCACGTATCGGAAAATATTGCTAAATCATCAATATATGCACATGCAAAGTCACACATAGGCTGTACTACTTTAGACATAGCTCGTTGATAAGTTGCAGCAGAGTTCTTTAATCCAAATGGCATTACATTCCATTGGTACTGGCCTCGATGACTTCGAAATGCTGTGAGATGTTTGCTGTTGTCTTCCATTGGTATCACCCAATACCCTTTTAGCATATCGAGAACAGTAATAAACTTCTTCTTTCCTACCAAGAAATTCAACTCCATCATATTTTGCATTGGATAAGCATCAGGTACAGTCACTGCATTCAAGCTTCGAAAATCTATGCACAACCGAATTGTTCCGTCCTTCTTATGAACACATACTACAGGGTGCGCTATCTCACTCACTGCAGGTTCAATCAGTCCCAACTCTAGCAGCTCATCTATTTGTGAATCCACTTTCTTCTTTAGGTTTTCCGGTATCCTATAAGTTTTTGGTTTAATGGTTTCCTCTTCAGCTTTTAGATTTATCACATGTTCTCCTACTTTAGCTCTCTTAATTTTTCCTGAAAATAACGCTTTGTATTGCAGTAAAACATTCTTCAGTTGATTTCGTTGTACCTCTGGCAGGTAGTCCAAGTTCACTCTTTTTAAGACTTCGTCATTCTTCCTAGCTACAGGGTTTATTGGAGTTTCATATAGCTGACCAAATTCCTCATCCCCGTCATAAACAACTCCAACCGTCTGAATTCTTGCTCTGTATTCTCTCATCTTGTTTACATGAAGTAACCTTAAATTACCTTCAGGCATCTGCAGGTAATACGAATTTGGTTTCGCCTTTCTTACAACTTTAACGGGACCTATCCACCTAGCATACAATTTATTGGTTGAATCAGGTACGAGCACAAGCACTTGATCTCCTGGTACAAATTCTCGATATTTCCTTCTACTATTGTAATATTTGGCGTAATTACTTTGCTGTACTTCACTTGTTAATTTGGCATTTTTCGTTGCTATTTCTAACTTCTCTCTTAGTTCTTCCAAATAGTTTTCTACTGATCCTTTCATATTTACAGGTAACAATACTTCTCCAGTCCAAACTGATTTTAGTATAGACAATGGACCTTTTGGTTCTCTTCCATATATAAGCAGAAAAGGTGGTACTCCTGTAGTTGCATTTGGAACTTCTCTATAAACCCACAATAAAAAAGGAATGTGCCTGTACCAACCTCTTACCCTCTTCTCTAATAATATGGTGCAACATATTCTTCAAAGTTTGGTTCCATATCTCAATTAAACCATTTCTTTCCGGATGATATGGTGTTGTAAATCGTGGACAAGCTCCTAAAATCTTTAGAAATTCTTGTGTTAAACTGGCTGTAAAATTTGTTGCATTGTCCATCACGATTACTTCTGGTACTCCTGTCCTACTGAATATTTCTAGCAATGCTTCACATGTACTCTTAGCCGTTAGATATTTTAGTGGGACAGCTTCTGGCCATCTAGAATGTTGATCCATCAAACAAAGTATGTACTTATGTCCTTGTAATGATACCGGATCTATGGGGCCAATTAGATCTACGTTCACCACTTGAAACGGTACTTCAGGACGAGACACAGGTGTTATCGGAATCTTGTCGACAGAACGTATTACATTTCTGCACTGACAACCATGACAAGAACTACAATATGCTTTAATCTCCTTGATCATTCCCGGCCAATAAAAGGAAAACTTGATTCTCTGAATCGTTTTATGGGCTCCTAGATGTGCTTCGAATACTGATTCATGAGCAATCGCCAGTATTTTGCTTCTTCTCACTTCAGGAATCACTAGCAGTCTTATCTTATTTCCACACATATTATCTTCATGGTAAAGGATATTTTCTTCTACAACATACCCTCCTTTATTTTGTTTGGCCAATTTCCATACTTCCTGAAGAGTACTACAAGTTTGTTGCTGTTTCCTGAAATTCCCTGGTTTGCTTTCGTCGTCCTTGGCATCATACTCTCTTATTTTTGGCTCACATTCTTCTGTTTCAATATTCACAGTAGCATCCAACTTTTCCTTTTGCGAATCCGACCTTAATTTCATAGTGGCTGTTAATCTAGGACTATATACTCTCTCCTGCTCCAATAATGCTTCATAAGGCTCAGTATCCAATAATATATCAGCATTCAACCCGTCCACAGTTGCCACAACCGTTTTAATTACCGGTGTAATATACGAACTTGTCACCAAACCAATTTCCACTTCTTTTAGTTCAGCCTTCAAACAATCACCAAACGCAGGTTGTAACATTATATGCCCTTTGTAATCAACTTCTTTCCCTACTACACTGCTTTTAAACACACTAATTTGTGCACCAGAATCTACTACTGCCTCAGATTCTGCTCCACCATATGAAATTTTTTCTATTTTCAGATCGGACATTTTTGGTTGAACTGCATTCCCTTTCTTGTTTTCCAGTACAACTTCGCCATTGAATTTTGCGATGACCACTTTGCCTTCGATCTCCTTTTCTTCAACTACTTTGACCTCAGAGACATTGGCTTCTGCGACCTTTACTTCAGAAACGTTAGCTTCGGTCTTTCCCCTTCCTTCCTTATTCTTATCTCTGCAAAACCTTGCTAAGTGCCCAGATCTTCCGCAATTAAAACATATAACTGGTTTTTGGAAGGAATTTCTCTTATCAAATCCTCCGCGGTTGTTATGCTCATATCTATTTCCTTCACCCGATGCATTATTTCTGTTATTAAACATGTTATGTTTTCCCTGATAGCCATTCCTGTATGGTTGAAATACAGGAGCTTTATTGGACTGGTTATATTGCCTCACATTTTCATATTCATCTAACTTCTCAGAACGAGCATCAACTGTAATAATTTTACCCCATTCATCAATAAAATGTTGCTGCATATCTTTTGATACTTGTTCCTTCATCTGCTCTGTAATGACAAGTTGTTTTAGACTTTCAAAATCGTTGATTTTTAGTCCGATAATCCACTCATTAAAATAATTCGCCAATTCAAATCCAAAATCTCGCCAAGTGTTTTCAGATGACTTACAGTGCCTCTTAAACTTTATTTTAAACGCTTCCGGGATCAATTTAAATCTTTTTAATAACATACTCTTCACGTACTCATAGTTATTGGCTTTTTCCTCTGGTTCCCTGGCAATCAAATTCGCCATTTCTAACGGCAATAGTCCAACAAGATTTGTCACCCAATCTTGTTCTTTTACCTGAACTCTTCGTGCTTGTCTTTCAAATAATATGAGAAAAAACTAATATCGCCTTCTTTAGGATCAAACTTACGCATTAGTTTTTGCAATCCAACTTGAGCTTGTTCTTGCACTCCTCCATTCTGAGAGACCATTTCTCTTGCATCACCATTCTTGGACATCGATGCTTCAATCTTCAACTTTTCTAATGCAAACTAATTTTCTTGGCGCAACTTTTCCAATAGAAACTCGTTTCCTTGGCGCTTAATTTCTTCTTGGTGCTTAATCTCTTCTTGGCGTTTAATTTCTTCTTGGCGATTAATTTCTTCTTGGCGCTTAATCTCCTCTTCTTGGCGCTTAATCTCCTCTTCTTCCTCTCTTTCACTAACTATTCTTTCTAATAAGTTTTTCACAAATCCTTCTTCATACTCGGCACTCTTTAAAACTATGTTTTTTAACTCAACAACTTCATATCTTTCGTTACCGTTTCGCCTAATTCTTCCGCCAAACACTTCAAATCTACTTTCTTTGCTTTTGCAAGAAACGCCATTTCTTTTTCACGACTCTTCAAAATAACTTCTAATAAACTTAAAACAACTTTCGAACTATTCAAATAACTTTGTTAACTAAACTTCCATTACTATATAACTTCTTTAAAACAACTGTTAGAATATCCAAAACGGATTCACTCACTATCAAGCATCATATGCAATCTCATTTTCTTGGCGCAACTTTTCCAATAGAAACTCGTTTTCTTGGCGCTTAATTTCTTCTTGGCGCTTAATCTCTTCTTGGCGTTTAATTTCTTCTTGGCGCTTAATTTCTTCCTGGCGCTTAATCTCCTCTTCTTGGTGCTTAATCTCCTCTTCTTCCTCTCTTTCACTAACTATTCTTTCTAATAAGTTTTTCACAAATCCTTCTTCATACTCGGCACTCTTTAAAACTATGTTTTTTAACTCAACAACTTTCATATCTTTCGTTACCGTTTCGCCTAATTCTTCCGCCAAACACTTCAAATCTACTTTCTTTGCTTTTGCAAGAAACGCCATTTCTTTTTCACGACTCTTCAAAATAACTTCTAATAAACTTAAAACAACTTTCGAACTATTCAAAATAACTTTGTTAACTAAACTTCCATTACTATATAACTTCTTTAAAACAACTGTTAGAATATCCAAAACGGATTCACTCACTATCAAGCATCATATGCCAATCTCATTTTCTTGGCGCAACTTTTCCAATAGAAACTCGTTTCCTTGGCGCTTATTTCTTCTTGGTGCTTAATCTCTTCTTGGCGTTTAATTTCTTCTTGGCGATTAATTTCTTCTTGGCGCTTAATCTCCTCTTCTTGGCGCTTAATCTCCTCTTCTTCCTCTCTTTCACTAACTATTCTTTCTAATAAGTTTTTCACAAATCCTTCTTCATACTCGGCACTCTTTAAAACTATGTTTTTTAAACTCAACAACTTTCATATCTTTCGTTACCGTTTCGCCTAATTCTTCCGCCAAACACTTCAAATCTACTTTCTTTGCTTTTGCAAGAAACGCCATTTCTTTTTCACGACTCTTCAAAATAACTTCTAATAAACTTAAAACAACTTCGAACTATTCAAATAACTTGTTAACTAAACTTCCATTACTATATAACTTCTTTAAAACAACTGTTAGAATATCCAAAACGGATTCACTCACTATCAAGCCGTTGGCTATCTTCTCAATCTACACAGTTCTTCAAAATTATTCGAAATCCATTGGGCCGTTTCTCCGCACATTTACGTAGTGGCCTATGATGGATTTAATAAACTTTAAAAAACTTATTTCTTTTCTTAACTACTTTATTTCAAAGAACCGACTTCACTTTTTACACCAATTCGAAAACAAAACTTTTCCATTTCTACAAAACTACTGTTGCCACCGCACATATGCTCTTACACAATCGTCTGCACGCCTTCAATTATTTATTTAATTTGAGCGTGACCCTTACATACATAATGAAATTTTATTTTTTTTAAACAATTATTTCCCATTGAAAGGTGAAATATCAAAGTTAAAACTCAAAATCGAAGATGCTCCCATAATTTTTGTTGAATCCCTGGAAAGTTTTAGTAGTTTGTAGTAAGGATGGTTTGTGTTTGCATCTTCTAAAATTTATCCCAAACTTGTCCTCTTTTTCAGGGTAAGTGAATTTAAAAAGACCGTCTTTATCTTCAAATAGATTACAGTGAGTTAATCCCTTTCTATTTCAGAAATCAATCCAACCTAGTAAAGAATAGTTTGCTTTCTAGCAAAGCTAGAAAAAAAAGTAGAAAAGTTTCTAGCATAGCACCAAGAACAAATTATTTATCTTCACGAAGTTCTGTTCAGATGTAATTAGTGAAATTGCAGGTGGAAAAATGTCACCAAAAAAGCTACTTGAACTTTCACTTATTATCCGACGAAAACAGTTCAAAAAGTTTAAAATTAATGTTTTAAAGTTTTTGGCAACTTGACTGATTAAGATATTAGAGATTTATAGATTCTTCTTCAAGAGAAGCATACAAATCTAAGTTTATTCGTGTCCCATTTGACCCCACAGTTTCTGTCCCATTAGACCCCACAGTGTTGTTTTTTATAAATGATCCAACACAGAAACACGTGTATTTCACCACAGTATTTGACATATTCTATGATATGTCATCTACCTAAAACTATAGTTTAATTCATAGAAAGTTTTTATTTAATACTTTAAAAGTGAAAAAAAAGATACATTTTTAACTAACTTTGGATTCTCCAAAACAACAATCCCTAGTAGCAATTTTTCATCGACCGATAATCGAATTTTCATCGTTCACCGGTGAGCCGATGAGAATTCGAATATCGGATTTTCGTTGAAAATTGCCCGATTGCTCGATAACTGCTCGATTCTATCCGCTCGATCGAGCAGCCTAGGATGAGTTTTTCCGATGAGATTCCGATTAAAAGTCAAGAAGAAATCGATAAGAATCCGATGAGTATTAATCGAAATCTCATCGTCCGATGGAATTTCGAACACTTTCCGATAAAATTCCGAACAGTTTACGACATGTTAGTACAAAAGATTTAAACGACATGGCGCCACTATTTTTTCTGTTAGTCAGGTAATACTTCGAATTTTAGGTGGAGGAGGACAGAACCAACAATCTCGGGATCCCCGCTTTTGACTTGCAACGAGGCGTTAGTTCTCTCGGCTATGAAGGCTTGCAGGGTGATAGCGTTTAAAAAAAGAGCTCAAAAGGTTGATCGTTAAAGAAGTTTTATGTTATTGATTAAGAAATTTTAATTTTAATTTTGATTTTTCTTTTGCAAGTTGCAAATTCCTTTTAAATATTAATTTAAGTTAACAATACTAATAGAAATATGTTTAATTTAAAAATAACTCTTGATAACTTACGTATTGAAAAGTTGTTTGGTTCATAATATTTATTCAAAAATCTATTTTCTTTAAGTTAAGTTTTTCAAAAATTAATCAAGGCCAAAAAGTTAAAAATTAATTTCCAAGTAAATAAAAGAAATCAGTTATCACACAGTAAAAATATTTATCTTCGCAAGCAATTAAAAATGTTGTGTGTAAGTAAATAAAAAATAACTATTACCAGTTTGAACATAATAGCTTTCGGATATGAAGTTTTCGAAATAATTTAACGCAATTTGTATGTACTAAAATAAAAAAAAGCCACATTTTTCGGTCTCTTATCGTTGCGATATCGATTCGTCATAATTTTCCGATGAAACGTACATTGATTGAATTTTCACCTTTGACCGATATCGAATCGATGACTTTTATCGGTAGAATTTCGTTCACCGATTGCCGATATCGCCTCGTGCACTTTCGGAATACGGATGCGATCACCGGTGAATTTTCGCTGAATCCGATGAACGATCGATGGAGCAAATTTCGAGAAACAATGCTACTAGGGAGATTACTTCTCTCACTCCAACACTACGTTTTAATGGCTGATCTTTGGTTGTCAAATGTGAATTTAACTGTGACAATGCTTAGTGTAGAATCTTTTGTAAAAATGTATAGTTTTTCCCGCTTAGACCCCTTGTCCCATTAGCCCTGCGCCCTGTTAGCCCCCACTCTCCCCTATAATGTAGTTTTAACTTATTAGCCAGTAGTTCAACCTCGTTTTCTAGATAGATGCCGTTTTCTAACCTTGTTTTAAGTCAAAAGTTTTTTATTTTTAATCCCTCCTGTTTCTGTTTTTAATTTTCTCGTTAGTAATGTAGTTACTGTTCTCGGGTGTTACTGTTCTCGGGTGGAGGCAAAGTTTTGATTTTCTTTGTTATTTGTGTGTTAAAAAACAGTTTCTGAGTTAAAATTACAAATTATTCGTATAAAATAAACAAATTATCTCTATACATTTTACGGATTTTCCTGGTGCACCAACTAAAAATTTTTTCTGTAAAAAGAACAGACTTTTTGTTACAGTGCAGTGCGGCATAGGGTGGAAGAAGTGAGAAGTCTATACATTTCGAAATCTCGAGACCACAATCCCCTCAGAAGGGAAAATATCAATCGAGAATTAAAATGACAAAACATCCCTTTAGAAATCTATAGATGAAATCTAGGAAACATAGAATATATTAATACAAACCTATACAATTGCAAACTACACAATCGCCTCAGGCAATACAGCATTAGAAGCAGCAGCCATAGATAAGCTACCGTCAAAGCGGGTATCTTTGGCCATGGAGGGTAACTTTGGTCAACGCGTCGGAAAAAGATTTGTTCTAAAATTTCTCTGCTCAAAATCATCAGACTTTAAATTAGTTAGCATTTTTAGAAAGGTGGCAACATTGGCTTTAATTTAATATAAGATTTTTTTTCTATTTTAGTTTTGGCAACACCAAAAAAGTGCGTTTTATTTCTGCAAGCGTTGAAGAACAAAAAACTACTTCAGTAAACTTTCATTTCGAATTGTTCGAAAATTATTGAAAATTGAGCAAGTAAATACTCTATGCGATTCTTTAATCTATTGGGAATAATATCCCACCATTTATTTTATTCTATGTTGAATATTTCGAAAGCTGTATTTAATTGTTGGTCACCGGGAAACTTTTGACCACGAATGCGGCTAACTTTGGCCATAGCTACAATGATTTCCTTATGCTATATTACACTTTAAAAAATGAACGAAAAGCGATATTCTTTTTAACTTAATTTTAAATAATACATTTTAATCTTATTCTTATGGATATTCTATATTGTCTTTTTAAAACTGTTTTTAAACATAATATAGAACGACATTTAAAATTGCTAATGCTAGAAATGTAAACTTTTTAGAATTCCAAATTACTAATATGTTATTTTCTTTTCATTATAATATCGTTTGCGTTTTGATTATGAAAATAATTATCATTAAATCTGGTTTTCAAAAATACATTAGTTGATTTTCTTATTAGAACTGTAAATTAATTTTTTTAAATGTCAGCTAAAAGTGTTCTAAAGTATTGCGGCTAAATCATTGGGTGATGCAGCATAAACTGAAACAAATAAGAATTTTTCGTATATTTATCCTGAAATCACCTAATAAACTTTAAAAACTAACAATACTAATGTTTAGTAGTTTTATTATTGCAATTTAAATCTATTAGACAGCCCAAAAGGCAGTAAATGGTACGTTTGGTGAGTATTTCGTGCTTGTGGCTAAAGTTACCCTCATGGACTTGAATCGTATCCTAATTTGTTTAACTAGTACCATTTTTTTTAAACTTATAAAATGTAACAAAAATGCCTGCAAATTATTCCTAAAAGTACAATACTTAAAACGCATAGTGATTTTAAAGTGTTTAAATCGGTTTTGTAGTTTAATTTTTCTTCTTTTGTAAAAAAAAACTGATTTTGGCCAAAGTTACCCGCACTGACGGTACATCAAAGCATGGTTGTGTCACCACAAATTTTACTAGATACTTATTTATCCCAATGAGTTGACAATAATTCAAATATAAGTTAACATGAAAATCTATTTCCAAACTATGCAAATATGAGGAAAGAAAACATGTTTAAGGGGAGTCGAGTCGGATGGGTGTTTAGGTCAAAAAATGTCGATTTTCTGTTTTTCCTTTTTTTTTCTATTCTACATATCTTTAGCTTTAATTTAAGACCAAGATTATCGATTTCTGTTTAGTAGTTTTCTTTTATAAGCATTTTTGAGAAACTCTGAACATCAGTTCGTACCTAAACCTTACATTTCTGAAATATAATTAATAGCTCTTTGATTTAAACTGAGGATTTTTAAATATCTCTCCTGAAAAAAAGTTACATAACCGATCTGATTTTTTTTTTTGTTTTTTAATACATTTTTTAAAAAAAAATCCCTGTAAAAGTATTTTTTTATACTTTGAAATATCCTCAGTTTAAATCAAAGAGCTATATGTAAGGAACAAAATATAAAAAAGAATAATGATATCTCATATAGTTCTTGAGAAAAATGTTCCTAAAGTTAGGCAAATTAACATGGGCTATATAGAACCATCCGACCTCCTTAACCCTTTTACTTCTAAAACGGCCCAGACGGCCGTACAAGTAAGGATTAGATAATGCTATTCCTATAACATGTTACGCGGTAACAAAAAGCTTACGCAGCGCGAAAGTGTTGAAGTCCTTTAATCCATTAACACCTTCACATAATAATCCGAATAAAAATGTTAACTAATGTTTTCTTATTCGTTTTTCGTATTTTTTTTTTAATTTATACTACGTAAATTGTTCAGGACTATTGGTCTTCATTTGTCTATATATTTTGTATTTAGATAAACTTAATCAGAAAGCTCATTTTCGCTTGGTAAAATCTTCTTGCTAATTGCCATAAATGGGCATTGGTTAAAATATTGCAATCATGAGCTTTAATCAAAATACTTCAAATAATGTAAATGATAATTCTTCTAAACACTTGAAAACTTTGATTTGCAGGAAAATGCAGATATGGAATGGAAGTTTGCTTGTTCTACACTTTGGCTCAGTGTATTTGAAGGATGTTATTTAGTACCACCTCCTTTCAACCTCTTGCCTTCCATAGAATGGTTTACTACTCAATATAAAAGATTCAGAGGAACATCTGAAAAGGTTTTGTGTGAAAAAGTAATGCATATTTAATACAATAAACTTATATGTGTGTAAATTTGAGTGTTATATTTGCTTTCATTAAATGAGTACTAGTAAGTTAAGATGTATTTATCTACAAAAGAAAACATTTTTCAAAATTAAGCATATTTAAAAATCTTAATAAAATTACGGACAATAAGATTAATACCATTATATTTACTGTATAACTGTATTAACAATTTTCAGAAAACTGCACAAAACCAAAATGAAAATATTGAAAAGAAAGCTGAAGAAGAGAAATATGAGGTAATTTATAAAATAAAAACCTGCTTCATAATTTTTTAAAAAACAATTAATAGTTCACCTGAGTTTGTTTTTTAATGCTTTTTAAATATAAAAACACTGTTAAATTTAAAATTGCATATAAGCTCTTTGATTTTCTTTATGCATAAAATTCCCTTTATTATCTATAACCTTATATGAATATTTGGACATTTTTATAATATAAACTGTTGGTACAAGAAACAAAACAGCATTTACACACCAGGACACAAATTCTATAACATAAAATTACTTTAATTGACCTTAAAATATTAATTCAAAACAAACAAACATTTTTTTAAATATAACATTCAAGTACAAGTATAAAATATTTTATTTCTTTTGGTTGTTTCAGAAGCTCATAGTTCAATTGATAAGGCGCTATCTACATTCGAATGGCCTAAAAGAGTCGGCAGTTGCGTCAGCTTCAACACGACGTTGTTGCTGGAAGACACAGAATGATACAAAAAGAAATAGCAAATCTTAAACTGAAATTTACTTCTATAAAAATTAAACAAGATAATACTGATGTACCAACTTTTCATAACATGTTGTCAAGTTTAAGACTATAACTAATAACATTATACACTTGCAATGTTTGTTTACTATAAATGTTTAATAACTTTTTATTTATTGTCAACAATAAAAAAAGCAATAAATCTGTATGTATTGGTTGTTAAGTTCAACACAACATTTAGTTAATATTAACAATGTTAAGTAATGGCATTACTAACTTTTGAAATTCAATGCATGTAAATTAGGGTTATCTAATAAATTATACACATTTCTAATAGTGCACAGAAGTTGTGTTATGCTATTGTTAGTATATGTGCAAAACTTTGTTGATCTTAAGTAATATTTTCAGTTTTTCTAGAGCCATTCACAATGAAATATAAATGAATACAAAGAATAAAACTTGCTAGTTTTATTGTTCGTTCAATATTTTTAAAAAATAAGAAAATGGAATCCTTAGTTCCAATAGTGCCGAAATTTTCCATATGGTATTCTACATACGTGTGTACATATTATTGAAGATGGCTTCAGTTGCCACTGAGACAATCACTGTATGTTAATGGCAATGACTGTAAGTCAGTGAATGGTCTTCGAAACAACTGGAGTCATTAACCCAAATCAATTTAAATTTGCAAACACACTAAGGATACAGAATAGCAACTTTTTGGCACTATTGGAAGTAAGGATTCCAATTTTCTATTTTAAAAATACATAATAAAACAATAAAATTAACACATTTTGCATGATGATTAACCCCAGAGACAACCGAATGAGAGACATGGCATTCATTTGAATGGATGTTTTATTTTATATTCCTGTTACTACAGAAGTTAACTTAAACTTTAAGAACTGAAATGGAAATTAACTTTTCAACTTTTAATTTTGGGCACTGGTTAATTAACTGAATAAAAATTTACAAAGCACCAGGATGAAGCGAGATTTTCAAGTTCTAGCTAAAAATATTTGTGTAGAATTTTTCTGGGATCTCAGGAGAATAATAACAAGCAGCAACTTATTAGCACTATTTGAAATTTAAGAAAAAAAATTTGACACACACTCATGCAGGAGTGCAGACAATATGAATAAAGTAGTAGTTCAAGCTCTAATAATTGAGCACAAAATGTATGGCAATTAGCAATCAACATATTTTAAAGCCCATGCAGACACAGAGAAATCAAAATTGTATTCCCAATTTCATAAAAAAATATTACAATTAAAATACACATTAATTTAAAAATAAAAAGAATTCAACCATCTTTTTTATTGTCTTTCTTTCTGTATATGACAATTTTAATTTATACACAATTACTTCAAAACAACATTTTTAAAACTTAATTATCTTATCCTAATTCATAAGGAATAGATTGTGTAATACAACTTGCATCCAAATTTGCGACTACAAAAATGTGCAATGTTGCAAGAAAAAAAAATTAGAGTAAACTGATTACTTACTGAATGCATTATAAATATTATTTTAAGGAAATATCCTTTTTTAAATCCATGAAAGTATGATGTGTTGTCTGAATAAAATGGAGTTTTAACTTTATTTTAAAAATGATGGGGATGGGTACGGCAATATTTTTTTTTAAACATTCGAAAATACTAAAGGCAATTAAATATCACAGTCAAAAGTTTAACGTACAAAGTATTAAACTATTGTGAATTTGTGTAATTATCATATACTTAATTATATTACATAAAAAAATAAACAAATTGTTCGCAAATATTTGAGATTTTTACAGGTAATAATCACAAACTATTTCAACATTTTCTCCCTTTTTTAATTATCTCCAAAGGAATTGTTATTTGACCTCTTAGAATATTAATCCAAGAAGCATTTTTACCCATATCATAAAATGGGACAAAGAAAAACAATGAGCTAAATACAAAATTAAGGGGAAACCATGATGGAAAGATACCACTTGAAAAAGATCTTACACGAGCAATACAGCCAGAAGACTCTTCATTTGTAAAGCTCAATTGTATTACATAAACATTTCGACAACGAGTGTAAACATAAACTTCAACTTTACTGTTTTCTATTTTTTCTTCAACAAAACCAATGGTAAATATGTTGCCATGCAGACTTCTACTTCGTAGTTTCGTTATGGCCTGGATAATATCTTTTGCACAAATGATAGGGTTGGCCGAAACTTTCCATTTTTCTTCATATACATGCAAAGATCTTATGATAGGAATCCAAATACCTGGACGAACAATAGCTTGAATGTTGGCTTGTCCACTACAAAGACATAAAGCATCAGGAGCTTCAGGCACTTGGGAGTCTTTTGACATACCTATTAAAAGATTGACATAAATCATTAAATATGAATCAGTGTATATCAACTTATTAAAACTAAAGATCAAGTCTAAAATATTCTTAGCATCGAGTCTATAGCATTTAAACAAATTTAAATATAGAAAAAAGTTTCGATTATTTAAGGCTCTTATGAATTTGAATATAGAAAAGCCAGAAAGGAAATATATAATATATACCTTTATAAAATTCATTTAATTCTATATAACAAAAAATGTATATTAAGTTACATAAGCCTATAAGGTTAATTCTATGTAACTGATTTAAGAGATTAAAAGCTTTTTAAATTTAAAAAATAAATCAATTTAACTAAAGTACATTACATTATTTAGTTAATATAAGTGTAGATCAACTATTACACAATCTTTTTTTCATTTAATGTTAAAAGTTGTAGTGATAATCACTTTTTACAAACGTGACTTACACTACAGACAGGATAAATTTTCATGGAATTACCCATAAGTAAAAACAAAAATCATTTAATGCAACTTTAGTATTAAACATATGTTGTTAGCTTAATTAAATTTACCTTATTAAATTTCAAAGAATTCAAATGAAGATAATGTTTTATGAAAAGTTTGAGATTGACATATAAAAAAAAACATGGGATCATGCAATAATCAAGAAAGGTAATACTTTCCATTTGATTAATAAAGGAAAAAATTTCTGCACCCAATTAAGATTTTGGTCAACGAAGGCTGGGCGCCCTAACGAGAATTTGCTATTGTGAAACTAAAATTTATTACTTAGGCACATTGCAATCATAAATAAAAGTAGAAAGTTTGTTAGACGAATCACCTATTTCGTGATGAGGCACAGAAGCTGTTTCCTATGCTAGAGACAGATGCCTTTGCAATACTACATTAGAGACACATTGTTTCAGCTATTATAACATAAAAAAGAGAGGGAAAAAAACATCCTCTGCAGTATCTTTTTTATATATATTTATGTGTTTTTAAACAGATCAAAATGTGTTTCTTTTGAATATGAATTACACATTATTTGATGTGTATTGATATTATAAAGAGTTGAACTTTCTACATTTACACATGTTGTTCTAGATATCCTATAGTCTAATAATACAGTTCATTTACTAATTTGGTTAGTGGAAGAAGTAATTCTAGTTTCCTGTTAATAGAAGGCTACTTATTGAAACTGTTAACCCTGTAAGTAGTAAAAGACACCAAAACGATAAACTCAAAATTGACTTGGGCGTCTTCTAGTACTTAAAGGGTTAAGGACTGTTCGTCTTTTTAATTTTCAGAAGTTTGTAATTATAAGTTGGTTTTATAATATTTTCTTTCCTTGAATTTTTTGTAACACCTTTGTCGATACTTTTATTTCACTTTTCATGTTTTGAATAAAATATCATGAAAGTTAAAAGATCGTTCGAACTGTAAAGAAAACTTTTGAGGAGTATAAAATATAAGCTACAGGCAAGATATAGGATTTAAACTGAGATCAAGTGACGAGACTGCCACCTGATCAGGAAACCAACACGACGCCAAAGCGACATTGTATGTGTCGTCAATAATTTTAATCAAGACAGATTTAAATGTAACTTTTTTTTACATTAATAATTATCAAATTCAATTCAACGTAAAATTGATACAATTTTTTTTTTTGGGGGGGGGACTCATTAAAGTTTCCCCTAAGGCACCTGAAGACCACACGACGGCTTTGTGTAAATATATAAATAAGCATACTATTAAAAAAAGTACTTAAGCTATCTATATGAATCTTATGTTAAAAAAGGAGGCTACAATATACTATATTTTTACATGCAAGATGTAGCAATCAAATATGAAACAAGTAGGTTTGTAACAGAATCTGTCACTTAACCCGCTACCACACAACAGTTGTATTTAACAGGTAAAAAGGCGCCAAACACAGCATTAATTCTATATTGAAAATTTATGTGCGAAATTTGGCTAGTTTCAATTATTTTATTTCGAAAACTTAATAATTATTACTTATGGTTTGCAAAAATTAATTTATATTTCAAAGAATAAATATGTAATATTCCTTGCTTTTATATAAATAGAATGAAAATATTTCATATCAACAAACAAAGAACCTCGTAGTGAAATATATATTAGACGTCATTTCAAACTGATTGATGTTGCAAACATAAATTTATTTTAATTTATTGTCGAAATGAATTAATTAAAGTTTCTAGAGCGATTGTTGCGAATGGCGATTTAATTCTAATAAAATGACTTCCTATGCTTTTTAAATGAGCATTAAATTTTGCAGTTTTTTAAATAATTGTAGTACTTCGAATTCTTCTCTGAAATTTTCAATGTATTCTAATTTCGAAGCGCGCTGAATTTTTTGACGTATCACACCTGTCCGTAGCATTTGTAGTTTGGGCTATGAAAGTAGGTGACGGACAGACAGACGGACTGAACGATTATAATACCTTCCACTTTTTACGTTCTAAACGTAGTTTGTAAGCTAAAATAAAGGGGGCGGCAAATTGATTTCAGCCTCTAGACGGCATACACTTAAATCCGGCACTGGCGTCAGTGTTTCCACTTTAAGGGATTTTATCCCTTTTAAGGGATATTTTAGCCTCTTGAGGGATGAAAAAGGGATTGAGGGATATTAAGGGATAAATCAGGTTTGAAAGAGAAAAATGAGTCCAACTAGGGATATTAAAAAACTGCCACTTTGATAAAAAAAAATGGTTAGTTTTGAACAAAACTAAAAGAAGTGCAAGATGCAAAGTATGTAATGCTTATAATGTATGCTTTTAATAATCCAACGGTGTTTCTGTCGCCAAAGATTTGGCGGATTTCTAGAAGGGCGATAAATACTTTTTGTGGTTATATGGCATTTTCTGGCAAAATGCAGTGTTGGTAGGTGACGCTGGTGTTGCGCGCATGGGAATTTTTTGGAATGTTATTTTTTCGTCATTTCGTAGAGTTTGTTTGTTGCTAGTAGGTTTTGCTATTGAACGTTATTATTATGGAGGGTGCGCATTGGAATTAAGAATTTTTTTCTTTCTTGCTTTCAAAATTGCACTGAGCGTGTTTCGATTTTTAAAACTAACTAAACAAAATGTCCATATCTAAACAAATTGCCTGCGGTCCAAACAAGTGTTTAGGCCTTCAATGGGTCCTACGATTCTTCCCAATGTTGAATACTGGTGTGTGTTTTTTTAAAGAAAACAAAACCCAAAACGAGTGTGTACTGCATTGCCACACCAATTCATACTAGCCCATTTTGTGGTGAGTTTGGTTTTTTTTTTGTCATAGCAGCCCTTATTTACATCTTTCTCAACCAATTCATACAGGAATCATGGTTAATGTATGGGCTTATTTCAACACTTTGTCAAAGAAAACAAAACAACCAATGAAATCGCAGTATGGAAGAGTGTGACATCATAAGAAATATTCCCTTTGGAGTCGTAAAGAATTCAAAAGAAGAATACAAGGCAAAAGGTTGCTAAGTTGGCGGCTGAGGGATAAAAAGGGATTTTTTGGTTCCTTAGAAGGGATTTTTAATTTTTTTGAGTGGAAACACTGACTGGCGTAAAACGAACCATTTCTACAACTTAAAGCAGAGTAACATTGTAAGATAACCAAATGCTGTTAAAATAATTTTTTTAATGATTAATTTTAAAAGCTTGTCATCGTATTAGGAATGATAAGGGAAACTTCAGCCCGAACAATTTAACTTAACGGAAGTGGATTGATTCCGCACAGAATAATATGTTACAGTTTTATATGTTTTTCTAAAACATTTATTCCACTAACCTGCAATATACAGCACCAATAACTATACAAGGTATGCAATCTTCTCACTTCTGATATTTCGTTTGGCTACTTAAAACTTCTTTTGTTGTTGCTTCAAAATCACATGTGCAAATTGCAAAACATTCGATCACAGACAAGAAGCTAAAGCAAACCAGATGTCGCACTCGAACGTCATCCATCAATATAAATCATCAACATTTGTAGCGCCCTTAGTGGCCAACGCCAAAGCTCTTGGTTTTGGAACATTTCTGGCTGCCTATTTTTTATTAAAAGAAGATTTTGACACAGTTAAAAAACGTTTTGTACTAGTAATTGGTTTGGAACATTTTCGACCGCTTATTTTAAGCCTCCAAGAAGAGCTTCAACACATCTACAAAACGTTTCGTGAAGTTTTTATTGTTTCTCTTCCTCCCCGGAGCAGGAAAGCCTACACCAGGTCCAAAAGACCCGATCGCATCAGAAGATTAAACAAGTAGGTTCGTCAGAATCTGTCACTCAGCCCGCTTTCACACAACATTTGTGTCTAACAGAAAAAAAAAATGTCGTCAAACACAATACTGCTATTGGTAGGATAAAATTTACGTTAACCTCTTTGACGTTAACTGCTAAGGGAAACTAGAGATAGTAAAACCGTGCGCTATCGCCCACTATCAGAGAGGAGAAAATGGTGAAACCAGAGGAAATTTGTGCCGAAGCACAGTGCCGGATTTCTGCCTAGGCCTACAAGCCCGGGCCTAGGGGCCCAGTCAGGAAGGGGGCCATAAAAAGATAAAATCGCCAAAATATCGCCTAAAATATGTGAAAATCGCCAAATCCCAACACTATCACCCAACGTCCTCAAAAATTGCCAAATTTGAGACAAATCGCCAGACCTGGCAGACTAATTTTTTAGAATAACTATAGTAACATACTGTATTATTCTGTTGTTTATTAGAGTCGATTAAAAATATATGTTCTGTACTAGTATATTTAATTTGCTAAATTTCCAAAATAGATGGTGGGGGACCCAAATGTCAAGAGCCTAGGGGCTCTGGGTCTTTAAATCCGGCACTGCCGAAGTATCACCTCAACATGGCGGCCAGTTGCGTAGAAAACAACAGTACAAAAATTGTGCTTTTTTTTTTTAGAAGCTGTTATCTCGGAGTCTATGGCTGGTAGCTCTTTCAAATTTTTTGTACACATGGATTGTACTTTTGTGATTTATGAATAAGAGTCATTTTTTGATTGTTCAATTTTTATTCTGTGAAATAATTTGTCGGACTCAATTTTCCGCAATAAACACTCATAAATGGCCTGTAATTTAACTGTATCATTGTTTTTTTACTTTCAATTTACTAATATGAATGTAAGGCAATGAAAGTTTTGAGATGAGATTGGAGATTTTGTGTTTTCTACACGTTTTGGAGAGTGCTGATTCCAAAAAAGTACTTTGGGGACATCCGCCAGTCGTATGTCTGAAATAACTCTACAGCTCGAACTAAAAAAGCTACAGACTTCCGGTACCTGTCGAACGTCAAAATAAGGTTTTCGAGAAAATTGCGCATGCACAAGTGGTAGCTGCTTTTTAGAATAGCTTTGGTTTTGAAAGCATTGCTGCAAAACGACAAGAGATACGGCCGCCAAATTTGGTATACGTATTCCACGTTTCTTATGACGTCGAAATAAGGTTTTCCATGAAATTGCGCATTCGCAAGTGGTAGCTTAAGAACTTAATTTATTGCTTATTTATTAAAGCTTTATTAGCTTTATTTATTAAAGCTTATTATTAGCTTTATTTATTAAAGCTTATTATTAGCTTTATTTATTAAAGCTTATTATTAGCTTTATTTATTAAAGCTTATTATTAGCTTTATTTATTAAAGCTTATTATTAGCTTTATTTAAACTAGCTATTAAATATAAGCTTTAATAAATTAGTAATTAATAATTCATTGGTAATTAGTAATTCAATAATTCATAGTATGAATAGTATATAATGCAAAATTGAAGAAAGATATTTCCAGCATAAAATTTTATTTAAAAAATGTAAATAAATATTCTAAAAAATACGGGCAAATCCACAAAATACAAAATTGTATTTCTTGCTAATTGTAAAGTGTGCTGTTGTGAGTTTTCTGAAAACCTTATTTTGACGTCCGACAGGTACATGGAATACGTGTACCAAATTTGGCGGCCGTATCTCTTTTCGTTTTGCAGCATGTCTTTAAAACCAAAGATATTCTAAAAAGCAGCTACCACTTGCGCATGCGCAATTTTCTCGAAAATTTTATTTTGACGTCCGTCAGGTACATGGAATACGTGTACCAAATTTGGCAGCCGTATCTCTTTTCGTTTTGCAGCAATGTCTTTGAAACCATGGAAATTCTAAAAAGCTGCTAACACTTGCGCATGCGCAATTTTCTCGAAAACCTTATTTTAACGTTCGACAGGTATGGGGAACTCGTGTATCAAATTTGAAGTCCGTAAGCTGTAGAGCCGTTCGAGCTGTAGAGTTATTTCAGACATACGACGGGCCGATGTCCCCAAAGTACTTTTTTGGAATCAGCACCCTCCAAAACGTGTAGAAAACACAAATTTTCTAATTTCATCACAAAACTTTCATTACCTTACATTCATATTAGGAAATTGAAAGTAAAAAACTATGATACTTTTAAATTACTGGTCATTTATGAGTGTTTATTGCGAAAAATTGAGTCCGACATTAAAATTATTTCACTGAATAAAAATAGAACAATCCAAAAAATGATTCTGATTCATGAATCACAAAAGTACAATCCTCGTCTACAAAAAATTTCAAAGAGCCATAGACTCCGAGAAGCAGCTTCTAAAAATGCGCAATTTTAGTACTGTTGTTTTTTACGCAACTGCCCGCCATATTGAAGTATTCAAAGGAAACATATTTTGACCCCCCCCCCCCCCCCCCGTTTCCTCTCTAGATAGTAGGCGATAGCGCACGGTTTTACTATCTCTATGAAGAAAAGTCAGCTGGGTGGACGACCTTATGTTGTAAAAAAAATCTGTAGATTATAAGCTCAAGAACATGATTATCCACCATTTGACTTCATAATGAAGCAAAAATCAAAACATCATATCACTGATTGTTTTTAGGGGCTCGGATGGCCTAGTGGTTTGGATCACAGACCATTACGCTAGCAGTCGGCGTGCTGTAACGGGTGCGGGTTCGATTCCCGCATTCGCCCTGGGTGTACTTTTCTCTGAGACAGTAAAAAAATTCTATGTGTCTGTTTTATTTGACGAAGGCTTATAAGTGTGTCTCTGATAATCTGATCAAGCACTCAGCCGGAATATTTATGTACCTACCCTACCCTGATTATGTTTATAAAAATGTTTCTACTAGTTTAAGTGTTCCACCTCAAATCTACGATTGAGCGATATTTAGGCCATTTAAACTGAGCGCTCGACTATCACTTCAAATTTCTGACATTGGGGTATATTGTATGGTGATCTTAAGAAGAAAACTAGTGCTATATATATATACAAACACACCAAGACTTCTATAAGGCCCCAGTATCGTTGACTAGTTGGTAAGCCACTATAATTATACAGTTTCTGTGTGTAAAAACTTTAAACAAGTTTTTTTTTCTCAAAACAATTGTTCTCAAAATGGCAGGTAAGATAACTCAAAAGTTCTCAACAAATTTTTCTGAAATTTTGAATGCTTCTTCTCTGTAGTATTAGCTTCTACTTGAACCTCAAAAATGCCAAAAACCCTGAAAATAAAAGTTTTTACCCAAAATCTATTGAAAAAAAAGAAAAATCTAACTTTTTTTTTTATTCTAAGGGTAAGGAGTGTCAATTTCCGATTTTTGAATTTGATTTTTTATTGGTTTAACTAGAAGATATATGTTATATAAACACGTTTAAAGAGAAGCTAAAAATCCAGCCAATTGATGCCTTTTGCCGCTAGGGTCTCAGGAGATTAGTTATTATGGCGGCCATTCTGAAAAATCAAAACCAAAATATCTGATTCTTGTATTTTAACATATAATAAATGAACATACTAAATTTAAAAAACCATTCATTTATTCCCTCCCTTAAATAAGCCTCTGAAAATCGGTCAAAATTCAGGCAGATACATGTATCGCCCGCCCCCCTCCCTTTTAAAAGGGTATATTGAAGAAATTGTTGCTAACACAAATTGAGTATCATTTAAAAATAAAGTAATTAAATTAAAGTAGCTAAAAATTTCCTTTAAATTAACTAATACACAACTTTTTGACCCATGGAAACAATTTAGTTTCTTTAAAAAAAAAACCATGTGTGTTAGTCTTACTTAAATTATTTTTAGCTTTAGATTTTTTATGAACTTGTAAATAAGAAATTGTAAAAATTAAATTGGAAATTGAATGGAAAAGCACAATTGTTTGAAATCGAGTTTGAATTTTCAAAAAAATTTGACCTGGATGACAAATGTTTGTACCAGAAAAAATTTCAGGAAGTCATCAAATTCAATACAAATCACCAAAAAAGTGATACATCGCTAAATTCGACATCGAAATGTTACTTGAGAACCATCCAATCAGAGTGCTTTATATCATTGCAATGGACGAACTGAGTGGGTATTGTGAACATGCGTGCTGCAAACATACAGTTAAGGAACTCTTCTTAACTGCATGGCATCAGGGCTTTCCAGAAAAATATTTCGGTCACAGTTCCGTATTTGAGAATAAAAAATCTGAAATCCGTATAGATACAGTACTTTCACCCCCATCAAAATTAATAAAGCACAGAGACAATAAATATGAATTTATTATATAACTATTTACACATAAATACATGTAAAATGCATAAAACTCCACAAAAAAAATTATGCACACATAATTTCAATGAGGTTTACCACAAAACTAATATCACATTTGTAAAAATCACAACAATTTGCTAGCATAATAAACTAGTCATTCAAATAGACTTTCACCCATTCGGGTAAGGTTGATATTTATAATTTTTTAATACTTCCATTGGAATCATCTTTATCGTCTTTAACAGCTGAAATCATTTTTTCCATGACTACAGCTAAAATTTTATCTAAAGGATCCATACATCCTCTTTGCATCCATTTTGGAATAGTAACTCTGGCATGTGCAAAACCAAGTTTTTGTAGAATATAATCAACACCATATGGTTCAATTCCTTTTCCAGCCCAAGATAAAAGTCTAGAAAAATTAAAATACACAACAAATTACTCCTTTCTGCACAGTTAAGGTATGTTAAACTATATAGTTAGAAATAGAATTGCATAATATGTTTAGAAAGACATTAATTAAATAAAAGAATGCAAGAAACATAAGTAGGGTGACCCGGGGTAATTATTGGACACAGAAAATCGGGATAATTGTTGGGCAGGGCCCGAAAACCATAATGCATCAGAATTTATTATGTTTAACAAACCAAAATTTTTTAATTGTATATCCAGCAATGCTCTGATTAATTATTGGGATAAGATCAGTAAATTTTTAAAAAAATTATATTAATAACTTAAAGCACTTGAGAAAAAAGGGTTTGATTTAATATCTAATTACAGAAAATCAAACCTAATTAAACCATAATGAGAAAGAAATTAGACATTTCATAATGGAAAAAAGCAATTTTATAAGGGCTTGTTGGAACTTACTACATTTAATTTGCTAACTGATCATATCTAGCCATACCAAGGGCGGATCCAGGGTGACAATTGGGGGGGGGGGACTTATAAAAAAAAAAAAAAATTTTAGCTAAATTATTTTTTAATTACAATTATTTTTAATTACAATTACTTTTAATTACAATTACTTTTAATTACAATTATTTTTAATTACAATTATTTTTAATTACAATTATTTTTTAATTAAAAATTATTTTTAATTAACATTGTTTTAATTAAAATTAATTTTGAATTTATTTTTCATTGTAAATGCAGTTTTTTACTATTAATTTAGTATGTATTACTAATTACTTTTTATAAACATTAATTAGTTTATATTTTACATAACTCATATTTGTATTACTTAATAGATAATTAATGTCTTATTTTTTGAATAAAAATGAGGTTGTTTCATGGAGGATCTGGCAATAGCTCTGCAGTTTTGTTTTCATGTCTCTCGAATTACTGTTGTTTTGGTATTCGGGAGAGAGTTTCCGAAGAGAATATTTTCGTTGTTAATTTTTTTCAATTCCAACTTCTTTCAATGCAAGATTTTCTTGACAAATGATTAAAACAACCAACAGTACAGCAAGAAGTTGTAATTTAAAAAAATAACAAAACTTAGATCTCAATTTGAATAGCAACAAAAGTAATTTGAGAGACACGAAAACAAAACCGCAGAGCTATTGCCAGATCCTCCGTGAAACAACCCCTTTAAGGGTAACAATTAAGAAAAATTTAATTATAGAATGTTTTTATTTAAAATTTAACTACTTAGATAATTTAAATCACCTGATTTGTTGTACAGAAATTAAACGACAAGCTTCTAATATTAAATTTAATTATAAAATGATTTGTGTATAAATAATTTTAACATTTATTTAGTTTATAAAAACAGTAGTATATTTAACATATTTCAAAACTTAATTATTTAACTATACTGGTAGTTAATGAACACATTTAATTAAATAGTAATTATTAAAATATTAATCAATATTCTATCTAAATAAAAAAAAACCTTCTTGATTTGCATAAGAAGTTTATGTATCCATTTTAAATAAATACAACTATGGTAACCAGTCGCCAATAGCCCTCCTATAGCTCTAGTGCGACGATAATTCAACATAACCCTAATCATTTATGTCGTTAAAATATATAAAAATAGTAGCTAGTTTTTATAAAACATGTACTTAAATTTTAAACAGCAATTAAAATTTAATGAAAATAGAAAGCTTATTATAAATATTAAATACATAATACATCTCAATGAAATAAATGTTAATCGCGCAACAAATTGCAGTTTTGATGCATAATATCAGAAAATGTTATAAATTGGACTCATTGATTAGATGGAAAAACTTAATACTATTCTTCTTACTCTTACTCGTATGACATCTATTTTGATCCTATAAATGTACTTGAGACATACGAGACAAAAAGGCGCGAAAAACTCCGATTGAAGCATTGAGTCACCTGCTTAGACGCCACATTTATTCCAAAAGAAAAGAAAAACAACCACCCGTAATATGGTCTCTTTGGTTATCAGTTTAAAAAATCCAAGTAAAAAAATCAAAATCTTTTTCGCACGAAACAAGCAACTCATAAAAAAAAACAGTACAAATGAAAAAAAAATCAACGCCACACGATATTTTTTCAGACTTTCCGTTTTCTTATTGTAACCGATTCGACGTGTTTTTCCGTTTTCTTCCAAACACAAGCTTTAAACAAAAAAAAAAAAATAAAAAAGTGTTATACAAAAGCCGTAAGATTTATTACGCCAGCTGCAAAGCTTTTTTAAATGAAATTCATAATATTGGTCACGTTGGCTCCACCGTTCGTCATCGGTAGTTTGCTTTTTAAGTATACTATAGTTTAGTTTGAAATATCGTCGCACTAGAGCCACACGAGCGCTATTGCCGACCGGCGTCATAATTTAGAACCACAGTCAGGTGACGGAGCCGACATCTGAGTAGGCACCCAACGCAACCGTTAAGGTAGACATCGTACGCAGCGTCGGGACTTTGGAGCAGATTTAACGTGTACTTCCTCTACACAGGGTATTATTTGTCATACATTTTTGGCTGCACGGGCCGTTTATAGGTCGGCAGTTATTTTGGCGATGTCCGGACCCGAACCTGGGACCTTCTGCATACAAGGCGAACACCTTAACCGACTGGGCTCCCCAGCCCCTTAAGTATGCAATAACTTTAAGGTTTCGGTTAACCGTCTTTATACCTTTATGGTCAAAACATATATTATTAATATTAGGGCTCTTTGGAAAATTTTTATTGTTGACAAAATTTTAAATTGACTACATTAATTTGTGTCTGACGCGTAACAATAAACATACTCATATTCATACTCACTACAGATACTTTACAGTAGAAATTGCGATAGAAAAAAGCGCGAAAAACTCCTAACTTATAGTACACTTATTTCACTTATATTAAGCAAAATAAAAACCCTAAAAATGAAATTAAAAAAATAGTCATAGTGGAATTTCTTTGATTTATTAACGAACAAATTGCACTATTATACTTGAAAACGAATTCAAATATATCTGTCAATATTTTACTTCTATGTTTTTTTTTATACTTCCTTCCTATTGGAGAGGATAGCCGTCGCCATAAAAAATGTATCTAAAATCTTATTCCCGCCAAAATTGCGATTGGCTTAAAAATAAATCCGAAGGGGGGGGGGGGGGGGTATTTATTTTTTTAACATTGCGTAATAACCTGTTCCCCCAAAGCGCCCGAGCCGTAATATTTTTTTTCTATGTTCTAGTGCTAAGTTGAGAATGCAAGGAGTTGTAGTATAAATATAAATATTTGTAAAAAATAAAAACATTTCTTTACAAGTCGATTTTATCTAGTATGAATTTTAAGATTTTGGGGGGGGGGGGGAATTTCCCCCTTTTCCCGTGGATCCGCCACTGAGCCATACATAGGAAAATTTCTTCAACTTCTGAGAGTGGAGACATAGGGAAAATTGAATTACAAGACTTAGCCGATATTTCTTTTGATGAGTCTTGTGATGCTGAGAGGTGTACTGGCATGATATGGGAAACATACAACACAGAGTGTTCGACAACTGAAACTTCACATTCAAAGTGTATGTGAACATGTGAAGAAGGTAGTATATATGCAGTGTTTTAGGATACAAGTTGCTATTGTGGAAAAGTACAAATGATGGTTTATGAAGACTATGCAGAAACCTCAGACAAATCACTTAGTGTTGAAATGAAATTTCTAAAATGGTTTTGAGACAACAAGGTAGGTATCTAGCGCAATCACAAATTGAAATTGTGAAAACACTGTATGTGCTTTATAGTCCTGTGCAAATCATATCAGTGAATCCATTTAACATAACTTGTAATGATGAAGTAAAGTTTTGTAGTTTATAGCTGTAACTGTTTTTAGTAGTAATCAGTTCATTGAGTTGTAGTTTGGTAACAGACAGCATTCTAAAATTTACTTGTTATAGTTTGCATAATTAAAGAACATCTACGCAAAGGTTGAACTTGGACAAAAATGAAATTATTAAAATTGTGTGAAAAATTTAAATGTTTGGTAATTTTAACTAGATTTCACTGTTATACATTTTTTACAGAAGCCATATGGTGTTCAATAATTACCCCCATACACAGTATCTAGTACACACCATTGTCCACAATTTACCCTTTGTAGCTAGTCTAAATACTGTGCAGAACAGATTGAAAACTTCTGTCCAAAATGTACCTACATATGTCCAATAATTACCAGAATTTGCGGGGTAATTTTTGGACAACATAGTCATTATAAAAAAAATAACTGGTTAGAAAATTACATAAATGTAGGAGCTATGGTAAAAGTTTAAATTTTTTTCTAATAATTACCCAGTGTCACCCTAAATAAAAAGTTAAATGCAGTAATTAAAAAAAGTGGATTAAATCTTGAGATAGTGTGTAACATAGGTTAATATAATAAGCATTAACTAGGAAATTCTAAATGATTATCAAACTTTTTTTTTCATTTTTAATGGCATAATATTCTTTTTAAAGCCCTACACAAATAGTAAGCATATTTCATTATTCCACCCAAACATTTTATTTATTTATCATTCATTATTTAGATTTGTATTGTATGTTCCTTATATAACCAAAATATGTGCTACTTCAAAATGCATTGCTGTTACTAACCTGACTGTAGGTTCTAAATGCCATGTATGACATTGATAACTTCTCCAGTCTTTTTGTAAGGATTCCGTTGGGTCACCCATTTTCAGTTTCCGATCACTATCAGGTGAATGGGACTTCCCAAAAGTACTAACTACTTAAAAAAGAAAAAAAAATAGATATGATTATTCTTTATATATATTGGGATTAATAAATATATTATTCAAATTATATTGGTATACAAATTCAAATTACTCTTTTTTCAATTTTATTTATATTAACAGATATGTCTCAACAGTTATATTCATATTGACAGGTGTTTCTATAACAGTATAATACCGCAAATTCATCAACTTCAGAAAGCTGTACAATTTGGTGGAATCTCTAATTTCCAATTTATTGATGTGATTTCTTAATGGATCAGCAATTTACTTTTTAAAAAAAAAAAAAAAGATTCTTTCCTTAAAAATTTAGGCAAAGAAAATTTTGTTTCCATACTATAGAAAAACTAAAATTGAGCATTACGACGGAGCATCAAAAACTTTTTTCGAATTTGTTTTTGCCGTAGTGCGGAAATTTTTTATACTGGCAAGTATACCAGGTGTACAAAAATTTGTGAAAAAACGTATCTGGGTTCTTTTTTGTCAGCAATTTTTCAATAATCAACCCCATATGAAATCTACCCATTCATTTCCTAAAAAGAATAGGTAATAAAGTTTTAAAATGGGATGGAATAGGGAATAAAGTTTTAAAATGGGACAAGAAGTTGGTCTAAACAGACATGTATTAAGAAGTAATTTGTATTTCATTTATAATGTTTTTTTTACAACAATTTTATTTCTTTGCACATTAAACTATTATTTCATTATGATTTGTTATTTTAGGATTGGACTCCAAAAATTATGGTTACCCTTGACTTACTTTCTTTTTCTTTGATATATGATGTAATAAGATCATGCAGGAAAAAAAAGGCTTCAGCATCAACAGCAACAAATATGTGGTCATCAAACTCTGTTACAAAACTGCAATCAACTGTGGGTTTTGAACCTAATAAAATACATGTACATATCAGATCAGGTTAAAATTATAAGTATTTTTCCTTGGAAGACCAACAAGTGAAAAAGGAGATGACTTTCTTCACTAAGATGTAGGTACATACAGATCCTCTTCTTAGCTATAGGCTCTCTTGATCAATAACATGATCAAGGGATGCACATTTAAGGGGGGGGGGGGGGGGCAGGGGAGGGTTGAAAGAAAGGGTAAATAACTGACATGGCAGAAAAATACAAAAAATCAGTTTGGGTATGTTTTTAAAAAATAATCTTTAAGGTAAGTCTTAATGATTTCATGCATAATCCCATATTTTAGTTACAGCAATTTTCTATATTTGTATTGTTTTTTTACTAAAAATTACAAATCTTTACATCAAATTTCCTTCCTGCTTGTCTTTGTTTAGTAATCATAATTAATAGTTTACCAGATTAAAGTTTTAAAATAAAAACTATATAACTACCTCCAGTAGAATTAGGTTTAGCCGGCTGAAGATGTTCAGTTTTCAGATGAAGTTGCATACTTGGGAGAGCAAAAATTATTTCCATATTATGATTAAACTCGGGTCCTTTAGATGGCATTGACACACGTCGATCAGCAGCAGCTCCGTCTCTATCATGGTCTAACACAGGAAACCTACTAACATCTATAAAGCAAAAATTTAAATATTTAAAATCTTTTGTGATCTTTAATAATTGATAAGACTTGAAAGGATAATTATACCTGTTCTTCTGATTTAACTATACTTAACTTTATTTATCGTTTAAAAAACATTTTTTAGGTTTATTTTTATATATTTTTTTAATTACTATACTCGAATATCAAAACTTTCTAACAAAAAGAATTATTTAAATCAGACGGTTAAAACAGAATTTGGAATAGGAAACAGACAGAAATCCCCACAATGTTAAAAGTTATTTTCCATATAGTTTAGTACTTTCAGATAAAGCAAAGGAAAGTAGGCAGCAAAGGCTATTTGCATTAATAGTATATATATATATATATATATATATATATATATATATATATATATATATATATATATATATATATATATATATATATATATATATTGTATTTTTGAACTACTGTATTTTTACTACAAAAAAATGAGGTACACTAGGAATTTCAGAAAATGCTATCCGTACCCACATGATTACCATAAAATGCCAATTCTTTTTTATTGAAAATGAATTATGCTTGACCGCTGAGAAAACCAACATATGGTGGTCAGTTTAGGTTTGTGGCAGTGGTCGTAAAAATTAAATAATGACACATATCAACAAATCCTTCTTTGTGTAGCAGTTGAGTAATTTTGTTTAGCAGCATAGCTTAATAATACATCGATAATTTTTTCATGAATCACGACATGATAAATTTATATAATACTATGCTACTAAATGTACTTCTAACATCTTTATAAACACTTTAAAATAATTACAATTAATTTTATTTATGGTGTAGGGGGGGGGGGGGGAATCATCACATTTATCTATGAACATGGGCAAGAATGTTGGCAGTTCCATTAAGGCTAAAGGAAAAAAGCTTAGTCGCTAGGTTTTTCAAAATTAAATTCTTGACTGCCTCTTTGGAAAGAAATCCCCAACTTTTGATCTGTCAATGCATATCCTTATTAACATGATTCATACACTTGCTAGGAAAAACATTCAAGCATTTTTCAAAAAAATTCAAGGGCTCGAAATTTACTAACAACATAACATCTAAATATATAAAGCGTGTATATGCCGACACCATTTTTTTTTTAAACTAAAAATTGTCTAAAATCAGAAACCCCAGTATACCCCGACGTACTGACATTGAAACCCCGACATTGAAATTTTGAAAACCTTACAATTTCAATTATGGGGTTAGAAAAGGCAGTGGTCAAAGTGACAAATTAAGAATATAGGATTTAAAAAAAACCATAGATAATATACAGGATTTAAAAAAAAACATACACCACAACAGAAAAGTAAAACCTCAAGTAACTGCATACAGTTACCAATCCACAGGGAAAGCATTTTAAAAAATTCCCGAATTTTTCCATGTATGGCGCAATTTGTAGGACATTTTTTTTTTCTAAAGTTTTACAATGTTCATACACTTGTTAGGAAAAAAAAATTTAAGCACTCTTTAAATACTTTTCAAGAAAAATTCAAGGAATAGAAATTACTAAAATCATAAAATCTGAATAGATAAAGCGTTTTTTTTTTTGTTCTTAAAACTAAAACCTGTATAAAATCTGAAAATCTGCATAAATCTGCATAACACACAGAATTTTATTTTTCAACATTCAAGCTGTTCTTGCCATCACATGATCACGACTCACGGACCCTTGATTAGAAGCAATAGAAGAAATGTTTTGGTTGATCCAACTTGACCTCAACCGGGGCTACAAAGATAAAAACGAGACTTTCGATATGAAAGAACCAGAGAACTGTCAATCATTACGTGCCACGCGATGTCATCGGTAAATTTCGAGAAAATTACTAGGCAGTATATTAAGTGAATCAGGAAGCATTGTTGGATTGCACTGGCAGTTGGGTTAGCTGATATTCGAAGAAATTTTAGTGTAATCGAATCTTAATTAATCTTCAGATTTAAATTCAATTTTTTCATCTTTATTATTAAAATTAAAAATTTAAACTTGCTTTATGTTGAAATTTAAGTTTAGTTTTCATTGATATAAACCGAGAATGGTGAAAAAATTGTGTTTTCAAAAGTCGGCCCCCCCCCCCCCTTTTTTAAGGCACTATATTTTCTAAAATTACTTGACCTATACAGGAGTATATGCGGCATTCAATTAAAAATAAAATTCAAATCTAGTTCTGGACAGATTTCGGTCAATCAAACCTTTCAATATTTTGTTACTTTAAAGTTTGAAAGGTGATAAAGGCCGGGTGGCTAAATCGTATGTTTTGGTTGTTTTCGCATTATAACAAAATTTTGTATTAGATTTTTTCATCGGCAGATTATATATTTTTTAACAATCAGTAAAAATCGCATCGTCCATAAAGCGCCATCAGACGATCCCTAATACATTTAATTTAAAAATAAAAATAATTAAAAATAGATATTTCTTTAGCAATAGATAGAAAAATCTTAAAATTTTTTCACATTTCCGTATAAAGTTACAATAAACTGAAAATCCGTACATTGTACGGCCAAACCGTACATGTTGGCAAGTATGCCCGAAGTAGAAAAAAGGCTCAAACGTAAACAAAAAGTTTTTTTTTATTCAAGGTGTTCATGTGATTACAACTCACGGACACTTGATCAGAATAAAATATTCTGGTTGGTCCGACTTGGCCTGAACCGGAGCTACAAAAATAAAACGCGACACTCTTCTGATCACGCAGAGCCAAAAGAAATGTCAATTATTCTGACACAATGTGATGTCATCGATAGATTTCGTGAAAATTACTAGGCAACTAAATAAGTAAATCAGGAAGTATTATTGGAATCCTCTTCTAATGGGAGATTGCACTGGCTGGTTGAGATTTGAAGACATTTTAGTGTAATCCAATCTTAATTCATCTGCACATTTTAATTAAAATTTATATCTTCATTATTAGAACCTGTTATTTGAACTTATTGTTTATTGAAATTTAATTTTAGTTTCACCGAATTACGGTGCGAAGAAAAAGTAAACAATTGTTAACAAATGCATAGCAGTTCTAGCAAATTGGTTGACTATTTTTTTTGCCGTTTCAATGAATTTGCATAGAAAATTGCGATGCGATACCGCTTAAATCGAACCCTGCTTACGGCTCAATGTATGGTCACCCACATTCTCTGTGAATGCGAGAATTTCACAGCTAACAGATTTGAGCATCTGGGGCATCACCTACTTGAGCCCTGGGAACTCCAGGATATTCCTATCAGATCCTTGCTGCATTTTGCTTCGGCAACGGGGCTCTTCTTATAAGAACAAGGGATTTATTTCTTGGGGATGGTACAATAGACCCCTGGTCGCGGTTCTTGGCTCACACAGAGCCCCCCTCCAAAGTCATAAGTCACGGCTCAATGTAAATACAAACATAACCGATCTGCGGCGTTTATGGCGACATATTACGTAATTTTGCATGAGATGTTTCGAAATTCATACAAATATATTGCTTTTTCATGACTTTTGGTCGTTTTTGGCTCAAATTCATGACTTTTTACTGCGTCATGACTGCGTGGAAACCCTGTTAGTAGCATTTAAAAGTAAAGATCAAAAAGTTAATTTTAAAAATATAACAAATATTAATTCATGAATTTTTTTTACGAAAAAAGTATTATATCTGTTCTTAATTATGATGTTTATAAATGCAACATTGCTCTCATTAGCACAATATATATACATTCCACTAAAATTTATTTTCAATACAAATCACTTAAAATGTAAAACAAATTTATTGTTGAAATATGAACTACACAATCAAATTTTTCTTATGTAGTATGAAAGAAATTAACGTAAAAGAACAAAAACAATTCTTATATAATATATATATATAATTATATATAATATATAATAATATAATATATGTATATATATATATATATATATATATAAAGATCATAGATTGAAATGCTCACCATCTAAATCACTTGTTGCAAATGCATAATGAAACCATTCATGCATACTTCGAAATTGTGGCGGGAACAAAACATTTCTTGATATGCGGCAAATAGTTGCCATACTTGAATGTTGAGCGGTCTCTGTAGAACTGTGACCAAGAGCATATGACAAGTTTTGAACAATATGAGTAGCAATGCTTCCTATAAAAAAATAGGTTAGTGTTTTGTGTTTAATAAATAATTTCAACTTTCTATAGGTTTAACCAAATTCAGATTTTGTTAGTTTCAGTTATTTGCATTTATAATTCACAATTTCAAAATACTTTTGTCATTAAAAATAGATTAAATTGAATTATTAAAAAATATATTTCAAAAGTACGAATAAATTTACGAAATACAAAATACTACCACAAATACAAAACTCTAGATTGGAGCAACAGTGGCTCTTATTTTTTATTAAAATGGGTTAAAATTCAAAGATTTTTTTATTGCATATTTCATGTCTAAATATATTTTACAGTATATAGTAGAACATTTAAAATTCTGAATTGTTGGGACCTCAATGATCCTGGATATGGATTTTTTTCCGATAATTTTCCAATTTTGACCAATCACAAACATAAAATAATTGAAAATACCTATATTTACATGAACAAAATCTAAAAATACCCGAAATATATTCAAAATGTATTAAAATCTTTCGAAATATTTCAATATAACCACATTATTAGTTAAACAGTTGCCTTTAATTTCTATCACGCCTCAATTTTTGGTTAAACCTTTGAGCATTGGGGTACTTACTTTTATGAAGACTACCATATTCTTAAAAATCACAATTAGTAAATTAATTCATCTAACATAACAGATTTCTCATCAATTTGGAAAAGCTTCTTATCAATGGTTAATAATTTGGTTTTTTTCTGACCCTTTTTCCCACCCACGCATTCTCTTACTCCCTACATGCTCCCTAGCATTCAATTTATAACTAAGTTTAAAGGGAAGTTTATGCAGTAACCAAAATAAGTCGCACTTCATCACTTTTCCAAAAAGTGTCTTATATTAATATCTTTTCTATATATGGCATATTCAATTTTGTTGCGTAACATGGTCATCTAGATGTTCAAAGATATAGTTTCTCCCTTAGGCATAATATTAAAGAACTTGACATTTCTTTTATAAAAAAATTTTACGCACTGAATTTATTTTATTCCAAGATTAGTAGCAAAGAAACATTTTATCGAAAAAATATAAAATTCAAGATCCCAGTCCCAATGTTAATTTCAGAAATTTCCTTTCTAGGAGAACCACTAATTTAACTATGATCAATACTTTTAAAGAATAACTGCATTACCATCATCCTTTACTACATCCTGAGCTTCTGTGGCAAATGATATTGTAGGTTTCCTCATACTAAAAATTGCCCAGGCCTTCGAGCGAAAATTAATTCCATGAAAGCAGGCAAGTGAAATATTATAACCATGAAGATCCATTGTTCCTCCCAAAATTGTCCCCATACTTGGTAAGGCACTAGGCATTGTACTTAGCTGCAAGCCAGATACCAATGATAATACTTTCTGCCAGTGTCTATGATGTTTGGCTTCTGTTTCTGTAAAAATGCAAGAGAACGAGAAACAATAAAATATGCTATGTATAAATTATTAACATGATTTATAAAGACAGAATTTTATCATTAACTCTTGAATTATTCAAATATTTGAGGGAATCACAAAACAAACTTTTTTAATTTGAAATAAAACCTCTTTTGATAAAAAGTCGAAACCACAGAAAGTAGTAAAAAAGTAGTTGCTGGATATGAAAACAAGTGATTCAGTAAGATAGTTAAGTTTTGGATAGTTAAGTTTTAATTAGAATAAATAGGGTGACCAGATGTACTGCATTTTGCAGTACATACTACTTTTCAATCTCATGTTCTGACTGTTTCAATAAGCTCTAAAATACTCAAAATGCCCTTATTTTTATGTACGTCTTGCAAAATCTACTGCATTTCAAGCAACTATAAATATGTAACAGGAATTTAAGAAATTGACAGTAATAGTAATTTTCATAATTGGAAGAAAGTCATTTCAACATCTTAGACAAGATATGCAGCCAAATTTATCAACGAACAAGTGCATTTTTTATGTATGTAAATATTAAATAAAATGCTTATTTGCAAGGATTAAAGTTAGATCAACTAATACATTTAACTTCATAGTACAGTATTATTTGAGTTTCTGATACAGATTTTTTTTAATGTGATAAACAATACTTAGTTTAGTTTAGAAAAACAACTTTTGTGTTTTTATTTTCTGTAGTAACATAAATACTATAGTATTTCTATATAGGATGCCTTTGTATTTAAATTTAAATAAGCTCTTATTTGGTTTGATTTAATATAAAGATAAATATATGTACAATATTGCACTATAACTTAGTACATAATATGGAATTTATTAAAACAACCTATAGTTGTATTTCTAAATGATATAATCTGTTTACAAAGGTGGAGTTAAGATTGAAATAACTAGGTTGTTATTAAAAGAAAATGCTGCTATCAGTATACATTATATAGCAATAATAAAGTAATTACATTACTTAATTTTTTTGAATACATTGCTGGATTTAAAATGCTCAACCCAGTATTAGTTTTGAAAGATTATGCTCCCCTTCACCAGTTTCATTCGAAGTTTGAAAACTAATTATTATAAATACTGTATTCTTTTGTAACCAGACTTGTATAAAATAAACGGTTGATCTAAACCTTAAGGCATTTTAAGTTTACTTTTAATAATCAAAAATATTTACCCTCAGATGTTTTTGATTTTCTTGATCTGCTTTTTATTGAGTGCCTCTGAAGACGAGGTTGCAGAGATGAAAAAACACGTTTGCTACTATGAAATTGTTGAGCGAAAAATTCTTCTAACTTGGAATACATTTTGATTAAATCAGGAGTAGTAGACTTTGATATCAAAAGTTGAAGTTGATCCCAAGACAGCTCTCCGTTTACAAATATCAAAGCAGGTCTATGAAAAAATACATGGTTCAAAGTTTAGTGCAATTACAATGTCTATGTTAAGATAAACAAAAATTTATTCATAAAACTAATTACCTCTTTGTAGGATGACTAGAAAGATAATCTTGATTTAAAACAGTGCTAACTCTCCATTCATCTTTGAGAGTTATGTCTAAAGAACTAACTCGACCCATCAAAACGCTGGTTCCCATGTAATCTAATCGAGATTCTAAAACACCAAGCTTCACAGCAATTGTGTGATCCGGTTCTTGTCCCCAATCTTCTTTTAAATGCACTTAAAAAAATTATACATTAAAATATGCAAAAGTTTTTCTTAGAACTTCAAACAATGAACAGCTCAAACATGAAATTACACATTCTATTATCCAATATTAACAATAATAATTTAAACTGCAGTTGAAAAGTAATATTTTATGAAAATTTCTAAATTTGTATATGATCAAATAAAAACAAAAGTTACCCTTAAAAAAAGTGAAATTGTAAAATTTAAAATTATTATTTGAATAATTGATGACTTAGGGGGCGCCTATAATTTATGTGGGGTGCTAAGGGGGGAGGGTGTCAAGATGAACCTGGACAAATCTCATGTGGGGGTAGGGGATCAAATGATTGTCAAACTTGCCTTACATGATTTATGGACGTCCCCTTATCAGTTACAATTCATAAAAAAATCATTACCACCATCGCTTACTTAATGTAATGAATGGAACATATTTTAGCTTCCACACTACGTTTATATCGTAAAAAGTGGAAGGTATTATAGTTGTTCAGTCCGTCTGTCCATCACCCAATTTCACAAAACAAACCACAAGTCTCACAAATAAGTGTGATACGCCATATTAAAGCAAAAAATCTCACAAATTTCATTAAAAAAATTTAAATTAGAAGTATATTTAAAATTAAAATAACTAAAAATTTAATCAGCATTGAAATAACCTGAAAATTCAATTTTTATTCAATATTTTAACTGTTGCCACTGTTTGGGGTGATCTACTGTATAAAGTTTACATGGATGCTAAAACAACCAAACCCACAAATTATTTTTTTTTAAAAATGAAAAATATTAAGACAACTCTGCGAGTGTCACAGTATAAATTTTTACACAATACAAGGTAAAAAAGAATTACAACTTATGTTAGAGTATATTTTATCTGTATTATTAAGTTAAATAATTTGAACAATCCTAAGCACAAAAATCTAAAGCAAATGACATTGAAAAGTATTAAAGTTTTCTTACTGCATGTGTCTATATGGCTTAGTTCAATTGTACCACCTACGATTCCACCTTTACTATCAAGAGTTGATCCTTCAAGACCAACAGAGAGAAAAAGATTTTTATGGCCACTGCTTCCAATTGACAGACGCCCTTGGGACTTAAAATCTCTGGTTAACCAGCTAAAAATTAAAACTATCATAAATATAAAGTAGACAAAAAAAATTGCTGAAAATATTTAAAATTGAATAAGAATATTCAGGGCAACACAATTGAAGTTTAAACTTCTAACCACTATAAAAAAGACATACCGATCAGAATGTAAAACATTTAATGGAAATTATTGAAAAAGAAAGGTATAATAAAAAATAGAATTTTGCAAACATCAAGAATTTTAACTATCTCAACATTGCCAGATTATGAATTTCAATCTTAATTCATAATTAAAATAAAAAATTATAGCAATCCAACAAGAGTATAGAAATAAAGACGTATAGAAATCCAGCAAGAGTCAACAATGCTACTGGCTGTAAAAAGTGCAAATATTGTATCTTTTATAGTTTTGGCAAACAAAATCATGACCTTGGCTAAACCTTTATAGGCAAGGATGGTGGATGGGGCCAAAGTGGTTGTATTAAAATGAAGACTTGTGGCCTAACTCTGAGGTATCCATTTCGGATGAAGCTTTGCTGGAACCCTATAAAACAATAGCCAAATTGGCCAAAGAAAATGACAACAAATTTGGAAACAGGTCTTTGTACTTTTCAAAACTAAACAAGAATTCTTTGAATGACTGCTTATATTCTAAGCTTTTGTAACAATACTAAGAAGAGCAATCCAAAACTGACTGGAAGAATTTCAAATGAAGAAATCGAACACGAAGATAATATACTGGTCAAGATCATACAGTCTGAGTGGCCCTTTGAAATACGAAAGAAGTGTGAAGACACAATACAATTTTCCAATACAGTTAGGATTTTGAAAATAGGGACTTGTCTTGTTCTCAGCCAAGATCCAGAAGATTTTCACTTGTCAACATGTTTTACCAGAACTCCTACTTCTTGAAAGACTGGTTCTGTATATACTCATAGTTTTTTGATACATGCTGGAAAGCTAACAACCCTTACAAAATTATGAGAAAGATTTTGTATTCCCAAGGGAAGAATTGTAAAAGCAGTTATGTGAAAATGTACTTCCTGCAGAAGGCTGGCCTCTAAGAATGTTAATCCCGACTTGGTTGCCTCTTGACAAAAATAATGGGAGTTGATCTGATTAATCCACTTTACCAAAAATGAGGAAGCAGATCATGGATCATGCTGTTATTGGACAGTTCATTTCTAGTTATTCTCCTCTATTTCCACAGAAGCATTCATGCGATATTTACGAAGACTTTGGGTAATAAGAGGACAATTTTCTACACTGTATACAAAATCACTTGGAAGATGTATAATATTAGAAAAATGAAAACTTAACAAAATAGCTAAATTGCAATAATTTGCCAAAAATATGCTGCAACTTTGCAATTTCAGATTAATTAATTTTAGTTCATTTCTGAAAAATTGACAGAATGAAATTTTACACTATTTTTCCAAAACTCAAGATCCAAAATACCAACAGAATCAGACAAGAACGTTCAGTTCAAAGAACCATTTCAGGCTAGTAATCTGTTCAAATATATGACGTCAATCGGATCAGTGGTTTGTTTATTAAATTGTTTTAGTTTAAACTTTAATTATAGTCACCCTGTAAATTGAATACATACGTAGTATTTCCCATTACATTGCCCATATTCATATGTATATTTAACCGTGATAGGTTAACAGCAAACAAAACAAGAGTTTCCCAAGCACTGCTATGTCTACCGGAATGTAAAGGTGAAGAGTGCCCTGAGGACACACTGTCTTTGCTTTCATCATAGCTAGAGGAACCACTTTTTGATGGACTGCCATAATCTAGAAACATAATAATTAAATATAACTACATGGCACATAAACCATTGTCAGAAATTCAAATTAATTTGATGAATTAAAAATATTAAGTGGATGAAAAAGCTAAAAAATTGAAGATCCAAATTTGTAGCATACCTTTCAACATTTCCCAATGGACATTTCTCACATTTTATTTTTTCATTCAATATAGATAGTAGAGAAAATAATAGGTGTTGAATTTTTTTGCGCTCCTATGCATATTTTTTCATAAAAAAAATTGTATTACAAGAACAGCTTGTTTCTGTTTGAAACATGTGTTATGTATAGGGCAATAATTTGCTTACAACGGAAAATTTTAACATTAAAGTTATTTTTGTATCTTTGAAATTTTTTTTAAGTGTTACTATTACGTTGGCTTATACTCAGGTTTCTGATTGTAAGAAATTTTTTGTTTAAAAAATAAGGGCGATGAGGTCAGCTTATACAAGAATCGGGTTATACACAAATATATACAGTATACATTCATTTTAAATTTGTGGAAGCACTATTAAAAACCTACAAGTACTTGTTAGTACTATTATCAAATTTTAATAATGTAACGGCATCTACACTGTTTACACTATATACAGAACTGTAGGCGGTCACCACATTTGTTCGTAATCAACTATATTGCCATCACTTTAAACAATTAAAATTTTGCTGAATTACTTGAAGTTTTATTCATATTAACAAACAGCTAAAGAGATTTATAAAAGAGCTTAAAATAACAGACTTCTGAATTGAAAGAAACAATTCAACAAAGAAAGTGAATAGTTATTTTGATGACAACTTACCAAGTGGGGTTCTTCTTGATTCTTGAACTGACCTATCCAGATTTAACCATAGTCTGTCTCTATAGCTTTGATTTCCAACTAATGGCCTAATTGATTTAGCTTCTTTAGTAATTTCAGTAGGCACAAAGGTTTTTGAAGTATGTGAAGTAGGTAAGTTGGATGCTTTTGTTGAGGATACAAAGAAAGGAACACTATCAGATGTCATTGTTGATGTGGGACCGCTATTTGATGTCTGCATGTTAACTGGAGCAGAAAATGCTATATAATCTGCCTTTGCCATACTTGGAGACATGGTTCCACTGCTACTACTAGTTTCAACTGAATCTTCTAAAAATTAAATTAAACACAGTGAAAAATTTATAAAACTATTTGTTAAGTATAAAAAAATATTATAACAAGGGAAAAAACTATAGGACAAGATTTTAATACACATTTTTCTCTGAATGTTAAATTAAAATAAAATCCATTACGTTTGTAAAAATAAAATTTATTCTCAATCCTAAATATACAATAAATTTAAAAAAAAACCTTTATTTAGTCTTGCTATAATAGTGAAAATTTTCTGACCTTTATTTAGTCTTGCTATAATAGTGAACATCGACTTAAACACTAGATAATTAAACATCTTTCTGAAAGACAGTTTTTTCTTTAAAGTAAAGCAGTCTTTCTTAAAGACAGAAGTTTCTTTAAAGACAAAGTAGTTAAAAAAATTAATTTAATTTTCAGATGTATATGAAAATAAATACGTGTGAAAGCATTGTTAATACATATTTTAATTAACATTATTTTATTACAATTTTATTTAGCTTTTCATTAAAAAAGGTAAAACTTTGCAGTTAGAAAGTAAAAATTATTTTAGGTACGCAATAGAATTTAAATTTTTCTCTTACCCTGATCACTATATAGAGCTCCAGTACTCTGATCCCCGAGAAACATTCTTCGAGCAATACTTCGCCGATACCAAGCTTTGGGAAAAGCTAGTATTTCAGTTAGCCTTCTCATATCATATTTGAAAGAAGCTGAACCAATATCACAAATTGCTATAAAAAATTTAATACTTGTGTTTTAGCTTTTGCACAACGTAAAAGTTCTTCAGAACTTAAAAATAATCTTTTCATAATTGGACACAAAAACAATCTCACACAATAACTATGTGATATAACAAAAATTATTTTGCCATTTACTTCAGAAACTAAATTTGTTTTTTGGACAAAAATTGGCATATTTCATGTGATATAGTTCACTCACTCCAGCTTTCAGTTCAGGATTTTATTGATGGTTTAAGGTGAATGACTTTCCTTGAGGTGACATATGCATATTTAAGCTATTACTATAAATTGTATACATGATTGTTGTTTAAAGACCTTCACACTAGAGCTGTATATTAGAGTTTTGAGGATTTTTTTTGCCAAATATGTTGCCTAACTTGTCAAATTATCACCAATAAAGCGCCAAATGAGCAAAACACGTTTTATTTAATGATTTATAAGCCAGTTGGTGGTTCAAAGATGAACACGCTACAGTTGTGTAATAGGTATGTTTGAGGCTATCTAAATTTTCACGCCAAAAAAGTTACCAAACTTGTCAAATTATTACCATAGACAAGCAAAATAAGCTAAATGTATTTATTAATTAATTTTTGCTGGTTGTTTGTAAATAATTGTGTTCTAGAGCTGTATACAAGACCATTTGTTGCAATCCTCATTTTCTTGCCAAATATGTGGTCAGGCACGCCAAATGAGTTTTTTTATGACTTGCATACTATTTGATTGTTAGAAAGTCATTGCCCATAGAGCTATATTGCTGTATATTAAGCTGTGTGTGCCCATCTTTTTTTTGCCAAGTATTTTGTTTGTGGTTGGTTGTTTGGAATTCATTGCGCTACAGAGATGCATAATAGAACTTTTGGCAATCTCAATTTTTTGCCAAAAGTGTTGCCAAGTTTGCTGAATTATTGCCAAAAATGTTCTAAACGATGGAATAATGTTTTTTTCCTTTATATTGGGTTTTTGGACCTGAAAAACTCAAGGCCATCTAGATTTTCTCGCAAAATTTATCACCAAGCTACCAAAGTGACCAAATGAGATAAATGCTTTTTTGTTTTATGTGTCGCTTTGGAAGTATTTAAGGCTGTATTGAACTATAGGGCTGTATAATGGGTCATTTGTGGAAATTAAAATTTTCTTGCTAGCTATGGTCCCAAGCTTGCCAAATGAGCAAAATGTATTTTCTTTTGCCTCATAAATTAAAATTTCAACTTGAACTTGAGTTCATATTAAATTTCTCGCCAAATATTTAGATAAATTCATACAAAGTAAAAAAAGTGTGAAAAGTGTTTTTTAACCATTTTTATAAGGTTATTTGTTTGGAAGTCATTACTCTATAGAGATATTATTTTCGGACTTTTGTACATATCTTAATTTCATTGTCCAATACATCATCAAAATAACAAAATTATTGCCATACAACAGGCCAAATGTGTCGAATAGTTTTCACCACATAATTGAGATTTTTAATTGAAATACCATTATTATTCAATTATGGTTTAACTGTTATTTATGTGGGAAATTACATGATATTAAGTTTGTATTAAGAACGATTTTTATGTTATGAAAGTGTATGTCATATAGCGAATTTTGGAATTATAAGTTATAAGTAACAGGATGTAACACTTCATAATGAAAGGGGAAAATAACATAGGCTTATTACGCTATAGCAAATTAAATGGTACGTATGCTAGAATCGATTTGATATTTTTTTTGTCTGGGCGAAAAAAGGGTATCTAAAACTTGCCAGTTAAATATAAATTCAAATACTATACCTGAAAAGCGTATCAGAGCACCACCAGAATCAAATGATCTTCCTGTTTTTTGACTATTCAATCCCATATCAACGTGAGCTAGATTTATTTTGCGACTGCGAGATATGTTAACTTTTACGAATTCAACTTGCAAACTAAGAGAATCTTTTCTTTCACTAGTTGACAAAGGTGAAGTTTCTTTTTCTTTTGAACCTGCTAAAGGTAAAAAAAATTAAAGAAATGTTTTTAAAAAAAGAACCATTTTGGTTTATAATATTCTTGTACTTACCTGCTTTCTTTGCACCACCATATGGATGAAATATATACAACGAAAAATCTGCTAAACAACCAGTCATACTTAATCCTCCTATAGCAGTCTGACAAGCAGAAGAAGAGTCAAAAATTTGCCGACTATTGTCTTTAAGGAAACCTAACAAAATAGTTAATAAAAATAAATAATAAAATAACACACACACACAGCCCAGTATATAAAAAGGAAAGTAACTTTATAACAAAACTAACTTTTAGGTTTAAATGAGCTAGAATCCTGTATACCAGTTGCATATAAATCATCTTCTGCTCTTTTAGATGAAAACACCAAATCAACAGAGGGTAATCTCAAAATGCATTCAACACGAGAAATTGGTAAACAACTAAAGCGTAAAATGGATGGCTGCATACGGAAATATACAATAACATCTACTGGAAAGGATGCATATGCATATTGACTAGGAGTAACTAGTGAGGCTCCTTCATCTTCCATTTTTGTAGATTCTGTAACAAAAAATATTCATTACATTGAAAAGTTAACCATAAAGCATAATAAATTTTGCCATCAAAAATTGAAATAAAACTTGGAATATAATGCAGGTACTATGCCCTTATTATTATAAAAATAAACATTACAAATACTTTTCTATTTGATATTAAGTTGAAAAGAAATTAAATGACAAATAATAAATAATTTGAATTGCCAGTTGTAAAAAGATGTATTTTAAAACAAAAGATAATACTTTTTTAAATATTTCATTTCATGTGTATGCAGGTGTTGGATAAAATAATGTACACAGTTTGCAATTTTCACATAAAAAAAACTACTAAAAAAATGCAACATGTTTTTGATAATTTGTAATACATGTTATAGCACACATTTTTGAGCATAAATAAGGTCTTCATTGTAATTAGGCTTCAAGTAGAATGGGGCCAAAGATCAAAAACATTTTGATTTTGAAACACTGATCCTCACAGGTATACAAAGATTAGCTCTTAAAAGGAAGTATTAAACTAAATATAAGCTACGATTCCATGTAACCCTTCTTTTTAAGGACTGTTTTAAAAAGTTTTAATTATTTTATCATGAGAATAACACTAAACTTTATTCCTTTTGGCAGCCTGAATGCAAACATTTTTTGCTAAACCAAATATAAGACTGGTATTTATTAGAATTCAAGAAGACTGGTTTTGTGAGTCTTATAGAAAATCAACAACTAACCCCTGTAAAATGTAATTGTAAAATTTCCTTAGTACTGAGAATGAGAAAATAACACCAATTATTATCTTCAGAAAATTACCAATACAAAAAGTACAATAATTTAAAACTCATTAAGGTATTGACACAATCATCCATTACTAACTTTTCATGTGCATTCCAATCTTAGTTATATAGGAATGACTGCTTTTATGGATTCCAAATATTCCCCTTTGCCAAGTTTTGCTTGTTTAGTTTTATTATTATAATTTGTTATAATGTCCGTAAATAGGTGTTTCCGAGTAGGGTAGCTACATCAAGGTACTACTGTTGATCTTTCCCAGTAGTGTTTAAGAAAGTGCAAAAAAAAATAATGTGTGTATAATTTTATCCAGCCAGTGTAGCTTCCTTAACTTATAGTATTCTAATAAAACACCTTTTCCATTTATTAGAAACCCTGTATTAAATAATAAACAATATTACCCAACACAGGTGCAGTTTTAGTTAACTGTATAGGAATTGGTTCTAATGCTTGTTCAAGGAAATCGAGAATATGAGGACTCACAACAGCTTCCTATATTAAGAAAAAGTTCAAAGGAATGTATTAAATATTATAATAATTGCAAAAATTAACATTAAATAAAAAAATAACATAAAGGAGGTGTAGCTAAAATGATCATTTCTTGTATGGGTACTTTAGTTACTTAGAGTATCATTTTTTTTATTTGATGTGGTTAAAAGAAACGAAACATTCATGTTCCTTATTAAGAATCTGGAATATTTGATGGTGCTATTTTTATTCACAAATCTTAAGATAATAAAATGTTATGAGGGGGTGGACATTTAGATGCCAAATTTTTATCTCTACACATAAAGTGGCTGCAACATAAATCAGCTTCAACTACTGCAAGGCTTCAGAAAATCGAACAATTTTTTTCCTTGTATGTCACCATATTTCTAGCAAACAATTTGTTCTGCATTTTTTGAATTAATATTCATTTCTTTATCTTGTACCACCTTTGATATAAAAATGCTAACGCTTAGAATTTTTGCAGCTAGAGGGTGCTGAAAGCAGCTTCTTTGTTTAGCCCATATTCACTTTAGTCTACATAGATCCTACTTCTAAAACTATAACAGTTATAAGGAAGGACTGAATTAAAAAAATCCTTTAAAAATATTTTTTGGCATGCAAAAGAAGCCACCTGACTACTTGCCTACCATACCACTTCTTAGACAACTGACAGTTTCCAAAGCATTCTTTATTGTTTGCTAAATTAATTTGCAGATCAAAGACATATATTAGCAAAATTGCGTTAAAAAAAGCGAAACATATCATAACATCATTTTACTTTATATTGTTTCAAACAAGCATTCTTTATACAATTTAACCTTAATAAACAATGAAATGCAATTGAAAACTGATTATTTATGCAAAAAAAGACATTACAACTATCTTTGCAGCTTTTTTAATACATGTATCGCACAGTCCACAGAAAAGTGACATATCAGACAAATATTACTTTTTGAGTTATAAATGCTAAAATATTCAATATTAAAAAATCTAGACATTAGAGCGAATCTTAAATTGATTAGTAGAATAGTTGAGATACAGTTAGCAGATCTTTACTTTATCTGTGATGAAATGTGTTATAAATAATAATCGCTTCTTGTTAACTGTAACCTGATGATATGCTTCTAACTGTAACTGTTTGTATGTACTTTACTTTCTCTGTTCAATAAAAACTAATCAACATGGTAGCTTTCGCGTTGGTTCCGATCCACTGAAATATCCACCGAAATTATTGAAATAAGTTACTAAAGTTTTTAATAAACAAAAAGCAAACAGCTAATATAGTAATAATCATGGAGAATAACAGTCTGGATAAGTTAGTTGGAACCGAAAATTGGACTCGCTGGAAGTGGATGGCTGAAGGTCTGCTTATGGAAAAAGAAGCGGCTTTCGAGGTGTGTTCCGGAGAAGTAGTCAAACCGGAGCCGGTCCCCGATGGTGCTGCTGAAGATATCCGTAAGAAATACAGCAGTGATTTGGCCAAATACGAAAAAGGTAACAGAGCAGCGAGAGGAATATTTTCGCGAATATTGGACTCAAGCATCTGTGATCTAGTTTCGATGTGCAAAACAGCCAGTGAAATATGGCAAAAACTGCATGACCTTTTTGAACAGAGCAGTAGACAAGCCCAGTATGCAGTCCAGTTGCAGTTTTCTTCATTCGCACGAGAACCAAATGACACAATGGTTGTACATATAGCAAAGTTAGAGCGTCTAGTATCACGGATGAGTGATTTAGACATTAAGCCAAATGACTTTGTGGTAATGTGCAAACTCTTGGAAACGTTATCGAGTGACTTTGAGCCTCTAAAAATGGCCTGGGGCACAAGAACTGAAGATAAACAAACGTTAGCTGATCTCAAGCGACTTTTGGTTTCGGAGGAACAACGAAAAACGTCGAGTGATGTCAAAGAGACTGATCAGGTAGCTATGGTAACCAAAACTGGATTTAACAAAAATAGCTTCCCTAATCAAGGTAATCGTAAAAATATGTCAAATAATCGAAATAAGAAGAGCTATAAATGTTATCATTGCGGTCTGAAAGGACATGTGAAAAAGAACTGTAGATTCTTGAATGGTAATGGTCCTCGTCAAAACCAAAGTAGTGATCATCCAGATAACAACAGATCTAATCAGGGCAGAAACGAAACAGCTGCTATTACTTTTGTTATTGGTGAACTTGACCGAAATTACTTTCTGTTAGATTCTGGTGCCTCTTCACACATGAGCAGTAGAAAGGAATGGTTTACTGATCTTCAACCATTTTCTGGGACGGTTGGTTGTGCTTCTAAGACAGAAAGACTACAAATCGAAGGTATAGGTACAATAACAGGAACTGTCGATCAAAGAAAAGTCATTCTGACAGATGTACTATTTATTCCAGAACTAAATGGTGAATTAATTTCGGTGAACAATATACAAAGTGCTGGGTATACTGTAACTTTTGCAGAAAACAAAGCTATTGTAGAAAAAGGTGATGAAAGGTTTGTGATTGCAAGTCTCAACAGCAAAGGACAGTATGTAAGTGACTTTATTCCCACGATCAATAACGTCCACGTTACTGAACTTAATGCCAATCTGTGGCATCGACGCATGGGACATTCCTCGAATCAGGTTCTACAAGGACTGGGTCTTCCTATTTCGAAAGATTTTTGTGAAGAATGTATCGTTTCAAAACAATCGAGTGAACCTATGGGAAAGGGCCCACGACAGCGAGAGACAGTTGCAATGAAAATGGTGCACACAGACATCTGTGGCCCCATTGATCCTCCAACTAGTAACGGTGAAAAATATTTCGTAACGATCATCGATGATTATTCAAGATTCTGTGAAGTTCATCTGTTGAAGCATAAAAATGATGTTGCTGAGGTGCTGGATTTCTTCTTTAAGCAGAACCCAGGAGTCACAAAAATGAGGTGTGACAACGCTAAAGAATATGTTTGTGGTGAGCTGGTCAAGTGCTGCAAGAAAGCTGGTGTTTTGATCGATCCTGCTCCACCATATACTGCACCGTTGAATGGAGTTGCTGAAAGAGCCAATAGATACATCTTGGAAAAAGCCCGCGCTTTGATATTTGAAGCTAATCTTAGCAAGAAATTTTGGGGGTATGCAGTGCAAACTGCTGCATATTTGAAGAACAGAATGCCGAGTCAGAGCATTGAAAACTGTGTTCCTTACGAGTTGAAGTATGAAAAGAAACCTGATCTTGATGTCATCAAAATATTCGGATGTGATGCTTACATGAGAATTCCTGATTGCCAGAGAAAGAAACTGGATCCAAAGTCCAAGAAGATGATCTTCGTCGGCTATGCAAGCATGGGTTACCGACTGTTGGATCCTACAACAAACCGTGTTGTGGTTTCTCGCAATGTAAAATTCAATGAGAAAAAAAAGCCTAAAGATACAGTAATGTCTGACGCATCACACAATAATACTGAAGGAACTGTTGCAGATACACCACATGACGACAACTTCGAAGATGGTGCTCCACTATCTGACAACAACTTGGAAGATGCTGATCAACATTCTGATGACAACTTGGAAGATGGTTCTTCATCAGAAGATGACAATGTAGATGTCGGTTCCCCACCAGATACAGATGACAGCAGAAGGCCAAGGAGAAATGTTAAGTTACCTGCAAAGCTACATGACTACCATCTATATCAAGCCTTTACTGTAAATTTAGTTCCTGAATCATTTGAGGACTTTGAAAAACTGTCATCTAAAGAGCAAGTGCCTTGGGGAAAGGCTATGAATCAAGAAATGGAATCGCTGAAGAAAAACAAGGTGTGGGAACTTGTCGATTTGCCAAATGTGGAAAATGCATTGTCATGCAGGTGGGTGCTGCGTATCAAAAGAGACAACATCTACAAAGCAAGACTAGTGGTTCGTGGGTACGAGCAGAAGTTCGGTGTAGATTACTTTGAAACCTTTGCTCCAGTTGTAGGGACATCATCACTTCGACTTGTTCTGGCTATCGCTCTTCAGAAAGAAATGAAAATCTTTGCTCTTGATGTAAAAACTGCTTTTTTAAATGGTGAACTTGAAGAGACCATATTCATGGAGCAACCTCCAGGATATGATGATGGCAGTGGTCGAGTATGCAAGCTGCTTAAAAGTCTTTATGGCCTAAAGCAAGCTCCTAGGCAGTGGTTCAAGAAGTTTTCCGATTTTGTGTTTCATTTAAATTTTCATCAAAGTGATTCTGAGCCGTGTATATTTGTGAGAAGATATGTAAACAGTGAAATTCTAATTGTGTTATATGTCGACGATATTTTGATTGCAGGCTCTAATGAAAATGAAGTTAAAATTGTAATTCAGCTCCTGAGAAAAGAATTTGAAATGTCAAAATCTGAAGTTGCCAATGAGTTCCTTGGAATTAATTTAGAATTTGTTAATGATAAGTTATACTTAAGTCAAAAATCTTATGTGCAAAAAGTTTTGGATAAATTTAAAATGTCAGAGTGTAAACATAGTGACACTCCTTTGGTTCCCAAGGCAACAGCTTCAGATTTTGTCAATGGTGAAAAGTTTCATGGCCCCTACCGTGAGCTAGTTGGTGCATTATTATATTTATCGGTGACAACCAGACCAGACATTCTTTACTCTGTAAATGTTTTAAGCCAATTGCAAGAGCAACCCACTGAGGCTGCTTGGGCTGGTCTGAAGAGAGTTCTACGTTACCTGAAAGGGACTATTGAACTAAAATTGTCATTTGACAAATCAGAGGTTGGAGAAAATGTACTTAATTGTTATGTAGATGCAGATTGGGCATCCAATACACTAGATAGGAAATCTATTTCTGGTTTTATAATTATGTTTAACAAATGTCCTATAATTTGATCAGTTAGAAAACAGACCTCTATAGCACTTTCTTCAACTGAAGCAGAAATTCTGGCCTTAGCAAAAGCTACCCAGGATTTGATTGTGCTACATGATCTCGCAAAAGAACTTTTAGGACATAACAACATCAAACTTAATGTTTTTGAGGATAATCAATCAGCAATTAAAGCTATTTTAAATGATAAAGTAAACAGTAGATTAAAACATATTGACGTAAAGTTAAAATACATTCGTGAAACTGTAAATTCATATGATGTAAATATTGGATATGTAAGCACAGAAGAACAAATTGGTGATTTATTTACGAAAAGTCTACCTAGACTAAAATTGAACACCTTAAGAAAGAAATGTTGTGTAATAAGCGATTAAGGGAAGGTGTTATAAATAATAATCGCTTCTTGTAACTGTAACCTGATGATATGCTTCTAACTGTAACTGTTTGTATGTACTTTACTTTTCTCTGTTCAATAAAAACTAATCAACAAAATGCAATCTAGAAAATAAGGTAGGGCCCATTTTTCTGAAAAACTAGCTTTTTGCTGATAGGTCACTTTTCCCCGCACATTACGGTATAATGAACCATATACAGAACTCTGTTAATATATTTACTATTATCTCTTTCCAAACTGATGTTTATCACAAATAAATATGCCTACAAGTTTTATTTTTTACTTTAAATAGTTTTTTGTGTGTGTTTGACAAAGTGACAACAGTGAAAAATTAAATTAAAATTGAATTCTTTTATTATTTTGATGGGCACCAATTTTTTATGGTTTTTTAAATATACTTTTTTTTTAAAAATTTCTTTAATGTAATTTGGAATATAGCCTAGACTATATAGCCTAACATTCTATTCGGAATTTTTTAATTTTATCACCTGCTATATATTTATTTGTTAATAAACTATTATTATTTGTTGGTTTTCGAGTTTACTTTTAGTGAAGGAAAAAATACAACTCAAATTTGATATTGTTGCAAGATAATTGTTTTCCCCCAAATATAATTGAGTTGCTCAAGGTTTATTTTACATTAAAATCTCATTCCATTTGCAAAGAATTTTAGTATTTGATGCCAAAAATATTTTATGATTATATTCCAACTTCAGCCATGTTATACTGTGAACTTCAGCAATTTCAAGAGACCGATTTGCACAATAGTTTTGTAACAAATTTCCCTCCATTTTATCTTATGTCCCCCCCCCCAACCAAACTTTTGCCTCACGAAATTGCTTAGATAGTCAATATAACATAATTAAACTGAAAACTAATGATTAGAATATATATA